>JAUMHQ010000053.1:8376722-8390015 GCA_032361165.1 Enteromius paludinosus
AAAGCCAAAGGCAATTGGGCTCTCTGGCGAGTTCCCATACTGTAACGTCGAAGTGATTCGACTGAAAGGGTAACCATGATACAAACTGAACCGTGGGCTCACTGTACTGTTGCATCCCTAATAGATAGTGACCCAACTGAACCCTGTTTGCACCTATATTTACTATTTACTACTGTCCACTTGATCAGAACACCTGAAATGGATTTAAATACCATAGCCAGTTAAGAATAAACTGTAAGGACATGTGGGAAACATGAGAAAAGCTCGTTCTGTATCGCTGTGTATTATACCTCCTCTTTGTCCAGCAGCAGCATTTGATAGTCGGTGACCACACAGAATTTTGGGTTCCACACGGCACGTTCAGCACACGGGTGACCACATGACATCCAGTGGCCTGCAGGACCCCTCATATCTGACAAGACAGAAAAAAACAGAAAAAGAGAATGATGAATATTGACAACCAAAAAAGCACCTGGAGAAATCAGAGATGAAAGAATTTCTGCCAAACGGCCTGTTTGGACCATGTATTTAAAGACTGGCCTGTGCCTTTCCATTTACTCCTCCTCTTTACAAAGGTCAAACAAAATCCTGAAAGATCTGCAAAGCAAACAGCTCCTGAACCTGTAGCAGACATGCCTTCCAAATGAAACAAGAATGCCTGGAACACATTTATATGGTAATGAGCCCCCTGTTCACGGCAATGAGATTTCCAAATGTTTCACCAAGTGAGCAAGAAATATAGCCATGTTAATTTGAGTGTGATAGAGACCGTGAGTAAAGTGAATTACAACACTGTCGTAGTGTTGCTTTTTTGCATCTCATATGAAGACATCGACATGCTGCACGAAGCGTTAACAATGTCATCTTGTTTCAGAACATTGAATCAGCCTGTTCTCATTCTTATTCATGTCGAACCTCTGCTTCTCATGCTAGATGAATGTAAAAAGCCTTTTACATCCATATATTTAATGAGCTGAAGTTATGCATGCTTTATGATTGGAAACACTCGATGAGTGCTCTATGAAACATTATATATTAATGTATTGTTCAATAACATCTTAACTAGTGTAACAGTAATTATGAAAAGGTCAAAACAAACTAGCATATAACAACAACTTTCACACCATCCAAATGTGAGCACAGGTGTACGACACAGGACTGGTGTGTAAGGTAGCAGAAGTAGTATTATGCAATGAACATACACTACTGTTCAAAAGTTTAGGGTCAGTTAGATGGTTTAGATGTTTTTAAAACACTATTTTCTAATGCAATACATATATTTTAAATGTAACTTATTCATGTGATGGCAAACCTGAATTTTCAGAATTATTACTCCAGTCCTCAGTGTCACATGATCCTTCAGAAATCATTCTAATGTGCTGACGTCTTTCAGGATATATTTCTTAATAATGTTAAAAAAAGTGTTGCTGCTTATTATTTTTGCGATACATTTTTTCAGTACTCTTTAATGTACAAAAACTTCAAAAGAACACCAAAAAATATGTTTTGGAACATTTTAAATCTTGACTCTTGCGTATGATCAGCTTATTGCCTCTTTGCTTAAAATATTAATGTATTAATTTCTTTCTTAATTTCTTAACTACTTTTGAACTGTATATAAATAAAGCCTGTTAAAGTAAGTTGTGTCAGAGAATAATAATAATAATAATAATAAAGTACAATTTTAAATATTGAGTCTAAATCTAATATCATCATAACATCCAAATCAATATTGATGCTAGTGACATTAAGTTAATCTTCTCTACTTTAATTTTACAACTCTGTTAAAATTTTTTCCAAAACTATTTTTGTGTGCCAGTAATAGTCTAGGAAAAACATCAGACACAAAGGTGATACTTAGACTAAGAACTACGAGCAGCAATAGCAATATCTGAGCAACAGTCACAGAACATCATCATCTGGAGTGAGCTTCTCCACCTGACCTACTGAGATGTTTCTACTCTCGGGGAACCTATTCAAGAACCCTTATTCTGTCAGAAAAATTGTCAGTCTCCAGTTTCTCCAGTTTCTTCATATGAAGATGCAGAAACACACACTTCCATTTTTGGCTTGGAAAGCACAATCATCCGCTTTCCCAACATCACAGCATGATTGCTAGAATTTCTTTGCCAACTGGCAGTTACATGTTCAGGAAAAGGCAATGACACATAATGAATGGTTTGTCTTGAAACTCCATGGATGCAGTAATGAGAGAGAGATTAGAAGTCCTACACAGAAATTGAATTCAAGAAATAAACATCAGCAAAGGATGTCACATGACCTCTTGTCTTTAAAAAAAAGAAGTAGAAGTAGTTTAGTAGAAACATGGAATGGAAAGACAAAATCGACAGTATTTAACTTTTGCACATGCAAGCATACCGAACTGTGTGTGTGTGTGCACCTGATATTTATCACCTTATGGGGAACAATTGTCCCCACAAAAATAGGGATACCAGACTTGACCTTGTGAGGACATTTGTTAGGTCCCCATGAGGAAACAAGCTTATAAATCACACAGAGTTAAGTTTTTTGAAAATCCAAAAATGCACACAGTTTCCTGTAAGTGGTAGGTTTAGGTGTCGGGTCAGTGTAGGGCAATAGCACACACAGTCTGTACAGTATTAACACCATTACGCCTATGGAATGTCCCCATAAAACATGTAAACACAACATGTGTGTGTGTGTGTGTGCGTGTGTGAGTGCGTGTGTGAGTGAGTGAGTGAGTGAGAGAGAGAGAGTATAAAGGGAGTTGAGTAAAAAAAGATCTATATTTTGATTCATCTCTCATATCTTTGTCAACCCCATTACTATCTTCATTGTTGTAACCATAAGGAATAATGTTTCTGAGACTGTACGTGAGACTCTGTGCACAATTAAATCCTGTAATCTTGTGATGAGGAAAGTCTTATCTTTCAATTCAATGCGATTGTGCAAATGCAATTAGCAGCGCAGAATCTTTTCGAATGTCGGACACTGCACAATCAATGTCTGCTAGATAATGAGCAATACACTTCATGGCCTCCTCGAAGCAACACACACACACATAGTTCAAAGATTTGGGCATTTAAGGTAACCACTACAATCATGTCAAGTACAGTACACAAACCCACTCATTGCTTTTTGAAAGATGAGCATATGGCTAAACACAAATTGCTAGAAGCAGTGATTTTCTCCCAAGATAGTGGTAGCTCTGAAGTGGCCAATCTGTTCTCCTCAAAGTCCAAATACCTACATGAACCAAAAAAAACAAAACACTATCTGGAAACAAGAATATTACTTTACTTCCATGTTTAGTGCCAAAAGCGAGTGACAACTACTTTAACATAATTTTATAAAGGCTAAATGTTGTTAATACTTTGATACTACACATTGTTCATCTGTTCAAAATATACAACCACTGAACTGGAACCTTACTAATGACTTTACTGAAATATGGATTCTCAGCTACCTCAGAACCTAGCCTACATGCAAACGTGTCTACGGAAAAATAAGAAAAGCATTTTCGCTCCTGTAAATGCTCAGTTTATCAGGTCCTGGATCCCTGACAAAATGCTGTTACTCAAACTAAGCACAGTGCACAAGGTGGGTGATTAAATGAGATCTGCTGGTTCATTCCTTCTCCTGTCAAGAAATTAGGGCTTGATTTTATACTCACTTACTTCAAAGTGTCATTAACGGCTTATGGCTTCATGTTATTATCGGAGAAGGGCAATTGGTCTCTTAATCTTAGCAAGCAGTTTTCTGCTCCTCTAAATAGGCACTTTGTAATGACCACTGCTTTGATTTTATCAAATCATTTATAGCATTTTCTGTTAAAAGACTCTAATAATTTTAGAATTATTGCCTTTTCTTGAATTATTGAATTATCTGCTGAATCCATTCACAATGTGGTCACATCAAAAAAGAGATTAGTTTATGCCACTGCCAAAGCAAAGCCCTTATCAGTGCAATAACATGCACACAAGGGAGGGGAGGAGAAAGGGAGCAAAACACAAATGGCACAACAGAGAGAGGGAGAAAAAGAGAGATTTACTGCAAGTGTGACAAGGAGACACAGAGGAGTGTCTCTCGTCCTCATCGGCTGAAACGTGTCTCTGTGGCCCATCAGAAAGGTTTAAAACCCCCTTTACAAACAGAAAACTAGACTCATATTTACTCATATTACATTTTGGAACTATCATTCATTTTATTAAAGTGTGTGCAAATATTCACTTTCAAATTAAAACTACACTGTACTGTGTGGACTCTCCAGGTAGCTTCCTCAGTTAAATAAGGCACATAGGGCCAGTATCCCTAACAGCTTGTGTCAACGCAAACTGCTTTTTGTGTTCAAATTGTAGTCAGGTTTTACTAAAAGACACACAGTAATGAAGCAGCGATGAAAAGGTGTGGACAGACTTTATTGGATTCATAGGATTTTCCATTTCAGACGCAAAATTTAGGGCAATAGAATATTCAAATGAACCGCTAACAATGCTTCTGCTCATAAAAAAAAGGATAGGCATTTCTGCCATTATTTAACATCCAAAAAAGCATGTATTAAAGCTGCAGTCCGTACGTTTTTAGCCTGTTCCTTGTGAAATTATATCCCATACGTGGGTTGTACTCCGGTTCGGCTACAGCGTGGATGAATCTAATGTTTAGAGGTGAATGTAAAGCTGTCAGTTAGCCTACGTCTTGGAATATATGACACAAATAAGATTTTTAACTGTATACTGTCATCTGAAGTAACGAGTCTGCCACGCTATGTTCTGACCAACATTAAAGCTACATTAAATCGCTCTACCAATGGTGATTCATTCTAACGATTGATTAACTCGTATGACATCAACCCAAGCAAATTATTGTTATACTTTATTCTCAAATTATTCATGAATGAATGATTGATGCATTTATACAGCGCTTTATCATGTATGGCCATACACCCAAAAGCAGCCACAGGACAACAGCGCCAGTACGCTAACCACACACCAGCTACTGTACAGGTGGAGAGGAGAGATACAGCCAATCAATGGATGGGGATTATTTGGAGGCCATGATCGACAAGGGCCAGTGGGAATTTGGCCAGGACACCGGGGTTACACCCCTACTCTTTACGATGAGTGTCATGGGATTTTTAATGACCACAGAGAGTGGGGACCTCGGTTTTGTATAGTGTGTATTTGTACGTAGATTATAATTTATGTAGTAAAATTTCACATTAAGGAACCAAAAAGCAAATGTTCCCTTCAATCTGGTTGTCTTTAAAATATAAATCTTGTGTAATCCCAGGTTATCTGTAATCAGAAGCACATTTAAAACTAATTCTAATTCATTTAATTTAATTAAATATTATATGTTAAATGTTTCATATAATGCTTTCTGGATTACAATCCGCCATCAAAATAATTATATTGAATTATTCCAGCTGCTGTGAGAATAGTGTATAATATGGCGTAATAATGCAATGCCGTGCTCCAATTTCCAGTGAAAACCTACCCCTACCACTCATAATAGAAAACACTATTATAAGCTGACTGTTGTGAAGCTAAAGTAAGGTGATCATTTTAAACACTGGCTGGTGATGTATTTGCTCAAATATTGATTTGGATCATTATTAGCCAAAAAAAAAGAAGCTTTAAAGTATTTTGCACTTGAAATGGCTGAAATTATTGTTGCTAGGAGGTGGCACAGCAGAGAGTGTGGTAATAGGGAGAGGATTTTTTTCTCCCACACATATTAATTTATTGTGAATGCCAGAACACCACATTATCCGAACATATCATTTGCCAAACCATGGTATTTTTAATTTGCTTCAGGACATAAAAGACAACTTTAAACCCTCAACCAGGAGTCACGCAATACAAGGTCCATCAAAAATTCTAGCAAACCTTCATTTTTTGGTCTCCGGTTCTTTTCAACATACTGTGGCTCCTTTTTTTCTTTACTGTTGATTTGCGACTGTAATTTGTGCCGCGCTAAGTCTACAGCATTGGTCAATATGTAAATGAAGCTGTGAAGCTCAACAAACCCGTAATTTCATCCACAAGACAATGTATGCGCTTAGGGCTGGGCGATATATATCGTATGATATATATCGCCCAGCTCTATATGCGCTATTCAAACAAAGTTTATACAAAAATTTGTGCTCTTTTCATAAAAAGAAACTGAAGGTCAGGATGTCATTTTTATAATGATTCACAAAAAAAAGCGAAATCTTTCCTAGTGACCTAGAACCACCATTGCTTAAATCCACCTAAGCAATTCTCACATGCTTTCCCTTTAACACTGGACACTGACTGTAGCTCTAGCAATACATCTATTTTGCTGCTAAAACGCATTCAAGGAGACTAGGATCTTCTGTACCTTCTGTATCTTCTTTCCCTCAACGAAAACAAGTGAGAAAGAGCCAAAACCTGTAAGTTCAAACAAACCTTTCAAGTTTTACATTTTTTGGTTTACTCAGAATCAAACGTAAAACTGATTGTGCTTCAGGAAAATAGGCTGTAAGACATTTAAGACTTTTAAATTTAAGATCAAAATACAATACAATTCTGGTTTAAGCAGAGTTTATAAAAGTGTCCTAACTGCTACTAATTTTTCAGTAAACAGAACCAAATAAATCAATTCCCAGCAAGGGGCTTTACAGTTTTGTTGTTAAAGAGTTACAGCAACTCAGAAAATTGTATGAGGTTTGATTAGAATTCTGTGAAGCAGATAAAAAAAAATGATGATGAATATCATCTCTCATGAAGTCTGAAATTAATATTAGACACAATCAAACAAATCGTGTTTGCATGTGCCTGCAAATACCTTTCTCTAATAACAAAACCCAGTCTGATAACACAGCGCAAGCGATTGAAAAACTAATACCCTAAGCTCTAAATAATGTGTAACTACATGAAAAGAGGACATCCTTAGAGAGAGGAAAAAACTAAACAAAAAACATACATACATACATAAACACACACCGTACTGTATTAAAATATCACGCCTATTTATAGACATACAGACAAGCAAATACTGAACATTTCAACATCTTTAAAAATAGACTAAATGCAATCACTATTTTGCCGATTTATTAGATTTTTCTATCCTACCACAATCCAAGTGAACCATGAGCACAAGAGAGCCATAGATTCATCGCTTCATTTTATGATTGTATGTAACCAATTACTAAACAAAATCCCAGAAACAAATCTAAGTAGGTCAGAGAGCAGCTGATCTGTTCTCTCTCTCTCTCTTCTTTCAGCTGCTCAGGTCTCCATGTGTTCTGCTCTACTGTATTTCAGGCTCCAAAGATCAGGGATATTTGTCTGCAAAATTCCATGTGCACACACTCGCATTGCTCAACAACCATTACTATTTGATTACTGATATTCACAATGCCATGTTTCCTTGAAAAGACATCAACTTGCTGTCTCTTTCTCCTTCACACACACGCACACACTTTGTTTCACATGCATATGGGTCATTTCCTGCTTTCGCAAGTCTTAGATATTTCAATGCAAATACCGCTAAAAAAAAAAGAGATACATAGTATATATAAATATATAGTTCAATTTGTAATACAGCAGTTGTGGCTGGATTTTAATATCATGTAAAACATGCATTGTAATAGGGCTGTCAGTTTAACACATTAACTTAATTAGTTATGAAAAAATATCTCAATTAAAATATTTTAACACAGTAAATGCACATACTATCTTAAATTTTAAATGACAGTTGACAAATAAGACGCAGAGCAACATCTCCATAAATGCAGCCATGCCCTAAAACTCAAGATATGGGCTAACAATGTCCTGTATGAGTTTCTGTTTTATATTTATATCACATGATTATAGATATCACATGGCTTATTCTGTGGAAAGAAGTGATTTATTGCATGAACAAAAACTGAGATTTTTCTCAAATGATCTTCTTTCTTGTTCCATAGTTGATGTTGGGCCACTGTAGCCTGTTATTTCTAAAGCAAAAATTTGTAACGTCTACTTTATTTCTCATTTAACACAAAAATAGCATAAAAAAATCTTTTGGGGGTTATTTTCACAGCCAAATGTAATTTGCGATTAATTAAGATGAATTAATTGAGACCGTGTAATTAATTAAGTTAAACATTTTAATCCACTGACAGCCCCAATTACAATATATAATTAAAATATGCTGATAAGACAGGTAGTAGATGATAAGCTGTATGATGAATCAGACTGGCCTGTCCATAAAACATGGCTACACTCATACAGCATATAGACATAGTGCACAGGGTCATACAGTAGATACAACTACAAACAACATCAGGGTAAAACATAATACAATAAACATGAACTAAATAAAAAAAATTTAACAAAACATAAATTCCTAATGCACATTATTACCAGCAAAAATACGAAGAACCAAAGCCATTTGAATGAAATATAACCTTTCAAGGGACTTCTGGAAATGTTAAACACTTCCATTTTTTTCTTTTAGCATTTTATTTTTTTTTTTACAGTAAATACTCTCAGCATTATATATTTAAAAGCATGGCAATAAGAACACACACCTGTTGAAAATGTGTAGCCACAGCGCGGAGAAGAAACTGCGTCTCACATCAATACTGTATACAGTAACTCCTGCACAAAAACACACCCGCAAAGACTAGCCAGTTCTATAACCCGATAGTCCGCTACAAACAAAGACAAGGTGAGCCAGCAAATACAGAAAAAGAAGCATACAACGATAGGGGGAAAAAAAGCAGACTGAGGGAGCGCTCCGAGGCTTTTACCTGAGAAGAAATCAGTGGACTTGCTCTCTTGCCAATTCATTGCCAGTTTCTGTAGTTAGTCTGTCAGTGCGTGAGCAGCATATGCTAAGAGTGTGTGTGAGAACATGCCGTTACCATGTGCATGAGAGCAAGCGTGTGTTTGGCGCGCTGTGCTTTCTAAAGACTATTTGCAGTCAACTGAGGCTCTTTTCCTTTTTGTTTTGTAGAAAGGCAGTCAAGCTGGTCAACATAAATTAGATGCATCGTTCACTAAACATTTCAAATTACAACAGCAGTCGATCAATCTTATAAAGAAAGCAGAGCAGGATGATTTTCTATGCCTGCATCTAGACATCTTTCATAAATCTGAATGTGTTATTGGTTTGCTGTGTGTGAGTGAACGCTTCAAACAGAGTCTCACAATACAAGGCAAAAAAAAATTTAAATAAAAGAGCAAGGACGTTTTGAAAGCTGGAGAAAAGATTGTGGAGGAACAGAAGGAATCTGAGAATCATGGTCATCCTAGAGATTGCGAGACGTGGAAGTGTTCATATGTGCGTGTACTAGCGTGCATTCATTAAATCTGTCCCTGAGATCTGTGCAAGCTGTACAATCTCTGCCTCTAGAGAATCGCCATTGGTCTATTCGGTTAGCCAATCAGTATGGCTGCACAGATGTGTTTATCGGTGTGTGTGTGTTTGTGTGTGTGCTCTCTCTCTCTCTATTACAGCACTAAAGCTCACACTTCTCACAAACACACACCTTCAGTCCAAGATTAAACATTCTGTTGTACACAACAAAATGGTCACATGTGCCATTTTACACCCTTAAAAATCAGAACATAATGCCAAGACAGCTCCAATGCCAATAATAAATTGCACCCATGAGATTCATGCTTCTATTGGGCATCCATATTTCTTCACTGCAACACAAGTAAAATCACTCAATGCTCCAGATTGAAGTAGAACTCTGTAGTTCTAAAAATTAATATACATTTATAGAAATAAATATGTCTGCTTGAAAAAAAATAATAATATGGTAAACAGTAAAGAATGGATAATTAGCCAATATAACCATTGGTACTGTATGTCACTGAAAAGAAGACCATGTTCTTGTCCTTTATGAGAAGTGGACGGTTATATTTAATTTTAACACAATGGCATGTTGTGTGTCCCCACAGTTAAATCAGGGTCTATTGTGTTAAAATCTTAATGTCAAACATAATGAGTTTGGAATGAACAATTAAAAACACTTCAGATGACTAAAATATGACTAAAACTAAATGCCATTTTAGTCAAAAGACTAAATCAAAATTTGCTGTCAAAATGAACACCGTTCCTACATCAATATTCTGTTACATTTGTGGCCTGTTGCAGTCTCTCATCTCTACTGGATGGTCAACAATAACAATTCAAAGTATGTTGAAAAAAAATGTTGGTCTAACTTATTTCAAGAATTTTGTTTATAATAACCTACTGAGTTGGCCCTGCACTGCTTATTGATTTGTATGATTTTAATTAATGTGCATACATATTCATTTTTTTCTATGACAGCCTAAGATTGTAATCTTAAGGCAAGCACATGGCATATACAGTAAGTGAGCGATTTTTCAAAATTGTAAATTTCTGGAGGGTTTTATATGTTATTTTTATGCTAGCATTCAGTTTCAGTTCAAATGTCAGTGAAACCCACGCCTATCTGGCAAAAAAATTAAAGCCAACACCAAAATGATTCATTCATGCTTGTTTTCAGCTTACCTGTACAGTGCTCTAAAATTATGGTGTTTTTTCTTCCAGACTGCATTGACAATTTTGTGAAAACCCTGTACCTTTATCAAACAAAGAAAGCCTAAATAAAATAGCAATCATAGCCTACACCTGAATCGCTTTTGTTCTGTTATACTGTATACCGTACTTGAACTGGAGCCAAAATTACACAATAGTCCTATAGCAAACAAAAGTAACATGACAGGTGTGATGAGGACTATATATTTTTTTTCCATCTTTGGCATTCAATGAAGATTTATTGCTCTTTTCAAATATCCTCTACAGCTTTCCTATGTATCGAGTCACAATGAAGTCAAACTTGCTGCCTAAAGCTACATAACCCTGACAGCAATCTGCTATATTATTCAAGGAAAACAACAATGGTCAGTATTTGTGCTACAGCTCTGATGAAAAAGTAAATATTCCATGTGATTGCATTAGGGGTGGGCAATAGGATGATGTTTGCTCGTGGACGATAAATATTTCTCCAGGATCTCCCTTTTAAGGACTATCATAGTATCGTGCTAATATATGATCTCCGTCTCAATAACTCAGTGCTAGAATTACACTCACCGGACACGGCACGCAATCACAAAAGTACATTATTCGCTTTAAAGCCTTGCCGATTAAACATTTCATATGTGTGCTGTCCAGATGCACTTTTCCAGCGCATACACCTGAAACGCGTGCGCAATAAAAGCCTGTCAAATATCTTATCTTGTGCTAAACACAAAGTAAGATATTTTGAGTAACCAAACAGTAGCTGGTCCTCATTGAATTTAATAAAATGTTCACCAAAAAAAAGAAACTCATTCAGATAAAAACGAGCTGAGAGTGAGTAAATGATGGATGTAGTGTAGAAGTATATAGTGTTTCACCTTTCAATACTGCTGAATACACCTACTCTTCCTGAAAAAAAAAAATAAAATTCATATTATGTTTATTTATACAAAGATAAAATGACAACGGTTTTTACCTTTTGCTCTTTTTGGCCTAAATGTCTGCCCTTCTTTATTTTACGGGCTTTGTTTTTAATAAAAAAGGTCAAATTGGTTTGTCTGTACTGCTCAGACAACTGGCAGAAAGTAAAATCAATGACAAAGAATCATGATAAAATATGATATTTTTGCCATATCACCCACCCCTACCTCTGAAATGTGCAAAATAGTCTTAAAAAAACCAACTTGAAAAAGAAGTTTCACAAAAAAAAAAACGTGAATCGTGATTTCCCCAGAAAAAATCGTGATATATTTTTTCCATATAGCCCACCCCTAGATTGCAGTATATTAGAAGATGGTGGTTTATTTTTTGCTAAAAGTGAATAATGTGCATGATGATATGTGTGCTCCTGCCCCACTCATTTCACAGAGCACTGACAACATGACACGATCGATTCCTCTTGACTTTCATTGCATCTCACTGCTCTATTTCTTCCTTTGCAGCCCTTTAACTCATTCCTCACTCTCTTGCTTGCTTTGATTATTAAATTAAGTCGCTGTCCATTTGGTGTGACTATGATGTCTAAGATATACACCAGCTCTGACAGGTCATGTATGAGTGAGCAGAAGTTTGCTTCCCTCTAATTTATCTTTGCAGAGCGTGTGACAACCGTGGCACTCTACATTGATCAAGACTTCTTCTCTGACAGCTCTACGAGTTGAGCAAAAGAAAATGTGCGTAGCTCCCCATCACCATAGGTTATATCTGAGGACCAAAGCAGAACGGATATTACTCTTTCACTGACAGCTGTGTTCAAGTGTGATAAGTGTCTGAGAGAGACACACGTCTCACTTTACTATAGTAACAATGACAAATGATGACATACTGTAAGTAACAGAATATAAATTCATGATTATGGGTTTTACTATATGGATCTATAATGCTTTGGGAAAAAAAGCCTCTGCCAAATGCATTAATGTAAATATAAATGTACAGTACATAAACGCAAATGCTGACTGTGATTTAAAGAGGTTTATAAGGGTTGGTGGCTTAAAAGTGTAAGTAGAGGATTAGCTCTGGTTATGCAAGAGAGCATGCTTCAAGTGAAAAAGTCATAATGGTTAACAAAAGAACAACAGTTGAACCAAAAATAAAATGATTATCATCATTAATCTCTCCTACATCAGGATATGGTGAAGTGTACTAATTTGCTTCTGCAGCATATGGCTATATTTATTAAAGTCGCATTAAGAAGGAAGTAGCAACAGATTTTCCTTCTTCCACGTGACGTACATACAAATGCACTGAACTGTTAAAGAAGAAGAACAACAAAAAACAGTATGGGAACAGTATGGGAATCAATGGTTGTTGACTGTATTTTGAGATCTGGGTGCTGCTCTAAAAAACGAACTGTGGAAGGGGCAGGGTTAAGTGGGCTAAAATAGCTGCAGAAAGTCTAGCTGTAACGATTCTGAGGGATGACGAGGAGAGGTGGATCCAAATTAGGGCTGGGCAATTAATCGAAAAGTAATCGAAATCGACATCGACATTTAGAACCTATAATCGAATCGAAATTTTCCAGGTTGATTACTTCGATTACTTTCCCTTTAAAAACAAACCGCGTGTGGAGTCACGTGACCTGCTCCGTTACGTTACCCTGGGTTCACACCAGACGCGACTTGTGCAAATAAATCGCGCTATTCATGCGTAGTTGGACGCTTGAACATTTTAAGTGTACTCACTTCATTCAAACGGAGACAACCCTCGCTGCAGACTGTAGCGGGGTGATGTATGGTATGTCTATAACACGATTCATCCTACCTTTTAGATTTTGCTACCTCCTATGAAAAAATAGGTAGCACAATT
>JAUMHQ010000053.1:8415539-8430903 GCA_032361165.1 Enteromius paludinosus
CTGTTTGAATGTAGTTGCACTGAGTTGCATTTACTGGAAAGTCTCTGGAAAGCTGGTGGAGATGGTGGAGATGGTGGTCAGGCCTGGAGAAAATGCAACTCTTCCCTGTGACTGTGAGATTATCACGGGACAGGAGATTTATTGGATAAGGATGTGCTCTTCACAAATCCAACCACCTCTGATCATCACTGCATACAATAGCCTACTAAAACCCATTCCAAGACTTACTTTGCTCTGGAATAAAGCTTCAAACTCCCATGACTTATTGATAGAGAACATTACTGGAGCAGACCTTGGTCTCTACCATTGTTCAAGGGTTGAGAAATCCTTAGAGAGGGAAGTGTACCACACTGGACATACTCTCATAAAGCTAACATACGGTTCACCTGGTAAGCTTATTTCACACTGCAAACTATGTAAAATAAAGAGCAATGTATAATCTGCTGGAGTACACCATGAATGTAGAAGATGTATAGTCCTAAAACACTTTAAAAAGGAGAGAAGTTAAAAACGCTTACATACATTTGTTTACTTTTTGATTTGTTGCCTATAAGGCGTGTATCATAGTTTCCATCTCTTGCACTTCTGAGATATATATTCTGAGATATAGCTCTGTATTTATCACGGTGCCAGCAACATAAAAGCACAAGTTTAATTCCCAGGGAATATATACATTTATACCTCAAATGCACACACAAAAACATAGCAAAATTCAAAATGCAAACAAACATAAAACATTGGCAGCGGTGGTTGGTAGAAAAAAGTCTGAACATCTAATTTACAAAACAAACAAACAAATATAGTACACAATAAAATACGCGAACAAATAAAAAACACAATAAATTAACAAATAAATTAATTAATAAATAAAACTGATAAATCCAATAGCCCTGTTCTTACTATAAGAACGGCTATATACTGCTACTAAAGCATAACATATACTGACAGCCCGCCTAATAAAGCTGGTGGTAAATACTAATATATTAAAGGTGCACACAGTTACGGATGTAAATAAAAACACCATCATCGTAACAAACATGAAACTTATTCAATTGCCAAAAACTATAAAAATAGTCACACAGGAAATTGAAGGAACGTCATTTTAATTTCTTGTTCGCTGTAAATTGTAAGATCACATGTTCTTTTACGTAAAATAAAAATATTACCATAATGATATTTTGAAATGTCAACCCGATCTCATGAATGTGCGTATAAATAGTACACAGAATAACAATGAAAACTAGGCAAATAGATACGCAAAAATTGATTATAAAAAGGTTTCGATTAAGCAGCATTGAGGTAAACACAGAGATGAATGCCAATGTTTAGTAGAAAACATTATTATACAATTATATTAGCCCATACAATTAATTCTACATATATCTGATGCAACAATCGACCTGTATTATACAGATATTCACATTAACAAGACCTCAAGTCAAGAGCCACTTGGTGTGATAGTGTGCTTTTAGAATGATTCATTATGCATCAGAAATAAAAAGGTACAAAAACATTGACTGAGGTGGGATCTTTTCAAAGGTGCCTTTGTAAATATTGCTATCTAAAGTGTAAAAATAGGTATGTAAAAGAAACGAAAGTGTATATTTTAAAAAGGATACCACCCCAATGGACAGCATTTTCTGAGAGGATGAGGCAACCAGATTTCAAATAAATGTAGGTCATGTCCTGTTTCATTCAGAATTTGCACAGAAAACAAATCACTGTTCTGAAATGGATTATAAAGACGTCAAACGCTCGAAGCTAAAATGGCAAATGGAGGTCAGAGATTCTGTGACAGCAAACCCTCAGCTTTGAGCGTGAAGCTGTAACTCTAACTCAGTCAATAAAACTAAATAACGACTTCAGCTAATTCAGCAGTGTGGTCATTAATTACCATTTATTCTCCCCCTCAGAAAGCCCCTCTGAACTAGTCTGTGACTGTGTGCAGTGCTGGCTGATTCTGCAAACAGTGGGTCCCGCATGTTCTCTTCTCTGTGCCATTTTGGCTTTTGTTTGTGGCTACAGATGCTGCCACAAAACAGGTGAGATTTATATACTGTATGCAATTTAACAAATGTCAAACTAGTCAAAAACTAGGCAACTATAGGTATAATACAGTTTATTCTACCTTTAGTTCTATGTGTGAGGGAGTCATATTTTTACGAAGTGTCATACGAGATAACCCTCTGATTCTGCCATTCATCACAGTGCCGAAGGAGTCTGAAGGTCATCAAAGCAGTTCTGAGATGAGAAGACAGCTGAGCCAAGAGCAGGTAAACTCAGCAGCCCGCAAATATGCAGAAAAGTGCATACAGTATGTTACGCATTTGCAATAATGTTTCAACACAGCACAGTCTGCAACCACAAAACTAAACAAACCTGTACTGTATTACACAGCGCGCTAGTCTTAATTTCCTGCTAAGTTTTGATAAGACAAAAAAATAATATAAATTGTAAGTCAAAATGATGTAATTAGATTTGGAGTTTTTATATTTTCTTCTACCAATTGTAATACTAATGAAGCATTTGTCTAAACCCACAATGGTACACAGTTATTTCATAATAAAAAACTGATTATCCACTTATAAAGTATATAAAAATGTTTTACAGGATGTCCCAACAGAAGTTTTCTACGCATCACTGAACATCCCTAAACGAGGATGCAAACGGACAAAGAGCAACCAATTGCAAAGCTCTGACTTCGCTGTATATGATGGTATAAAATTGCACACTTAGGTAAATTATCTCATACATTCAGCTGGTCAACACATGGTTACCTGTGAAATAAGTGACCAAGAAATACTGAAATAAAATACTGATACTGGATAAATACACATACATATACTTTTATTTGTAGAATATAAATTGTCTAAAAAAAAAGGCAACAATGTTTATGTGTAAATTTTTTTTCTCTACAATACATGATCTGGTGACTGGCATCTAATGTGTTGGGATATTAACACACAGCTAACTTTAGTCCCAAGTGAATTTTATTCCATTTGTTTGTGTTTTAAAGAGTTGTTTCACTTTCAGAATTTAAACATTTGATTTTCGTATTCTTTTATTTGTGCTTTTGAAAAGAGTATTTCAGATATACACAAGTGTTTTATTTCGTAATCCTCCAAAGATTACTGATGGCTTATATTTGTTTTCTTCTGTGCATTACACGGAAATATTTGACATCTTTGTTTCGCGTATGAAACCTCAGATGCGTGTGAAAACTTTCAGATCCCATTTCACTGACCCAATTTCAGCTGCAGACTTCCTTCATCTTATCAGATTTGCAGCAACAAATGTTTCCATTAAAATGCTTTGAGATGTCAATGAATGCAAATGTAGTTGTGAGACAAAATTATATATGTATGACATATCTTAAAGATACGGTATTTTATATTCAAAGTTCATTACATTTAAATATATTATCTGAAAGAATAGACACAATAAAGAGCAAACACACAAAAAGGATGAATGAATGAATGAATGAATGAATGAATGAATGAATGAATGAATGAATGAATGAATGAATGAAAGAAAGAATTGTTGAAATTGTTTTATAGTTTTTATCAGCTGTAATCTGACTTTCCATTCCATAACACATGAAGTCTTCTTAACTACCGTGGACATATCATTCTATACTTACAAATAGGGCTGGGCGATATATATCGTACGATATATTATGCGCATCTCTTCAATAAAGCCGGACGGAGATTTAACGCTAATCAAAGAACCGGCTTTACTTACGAGATGCGCATAATATATCGTACGATATATATCGCCCAGCCCTACTTACAAATATCAAGTTTTATTAATATTACCAGCTCAAATTATTTACTTTATGGTAAACGTAAATGTAGGCTACAGTATACTGACCAGATAAAGATTGTATGAGCTGCTTCTCAAACATGTGAAATAAACCAGAATTGTTTTCAAGCACTTTTGCTGTCCTTATTGCTGAACAATATGCATAGACATATGCTAATATTCAATTTCTCAATTTATTAAATATGATATTTTTTTTCACACAGATGCTATCCCTTCTGACTTTGTGTAACTGTAGTGTGACCCTCTGTAGGAGTAATTGTGATTTTGTAGCTTAAAAATTATTTGACTGTATATTTTACATATATCATCACTTTCCAAAATTAGTTTTCTTTGCCTGACCTTTGACCTTTGTTTTAGGGAAATGTCATTCATAACTTACATTGTCCCATTACAGTCAATTACTTTTGCCAAATTGTCTGAAACTTCAAACAAGATCAAATGCTTTTTCACTTTCTGAAAAAAGGGAAAAGGTCTTACTGTTTGAAAAAATATTAAAAATCTTTATGAACATGTATTTTTTTTCCATATTTGATTTTGAACTCAAACAAGAAACTGTCTAAAATGTGACACAAATTTGGATACAATTTCACTGTCTGCATTACAACAAAAGCATTACAACAACTTTAACATTGTGTTGCATCTTGGAATTTCAAATCTTAGCACAAGTGAGTCAACAAGACTCTTCTTTTTCTGTGGATTCCACACATCCCACATGTCAGTAGGACTTGTGCAGTCATGATTGGATAATTGATGTATGTCAGTTTAGTAATGCCAACAGACACTGGCATTTTTCCTGACCTCTGGTTGTTGCATCACATCTTTCAAACTGGCATCCGATAATGTACACAAATGCCTGACATCCACAAAAGCCTATTCTTCATCATTGCCCTCACACTCATTGTTTCTATTCTCATTGGCCCTCACACAATTTGATTTATTACCACAACCTGAGCATGCACTCATATCACTATCAATATCAATAATTTCTAAAAAAACAGTACAAATGTGTTTTTCCATTTTACAAAAACGAACCTAAAACACACGCATAAAGGCTATTCTACTGTACAGCATGCCGATGTTGGTCAATAGTACCAGCTACACAAAATATGCATCCCATAATAGGACTTCAGTTATGCATGATGCTCAGATTTGTTGGTCTCCGAGTTGTTTTTATAAAAGTGCATTAAAAATGAGAAAAAAAAACATTTGGGTGTACAATTATATTTTTTATAACTCTTATATAACTATATTTTATAATTTATGTGTATTTTCTAGTCTAAAATGAGCTCGCTCTGGAGCCTTGAGAGCATGTGACCTAATATGTGCTATTGTCTCCTTCATTACTTAGTTACCAAAAATGTGTAGCACATGTATTAATACATTCTGATTTTACTGGTTGAAGGAGACTTCATTTGACATCACATAAAAAAATAAAAAAATTGGTTAAACATTATTATTGCATTTTAAATGCATTTATAAATGATACATTTAGAAATGACACTACTCCATAACAAGCATTTACTTAATTTACACTAAATTAAATTACGCTGAAATCTAAAAATACCTAAACCTAATAATACCCATTTCATTTTTCCTTTCTTTCTATTTTTCATATTTGTCAAAATAAGTGGTATGCTGTAGCCTAAGTTTTTCTTTGTTTAACAAGGTGTCTGATATACGGGATTAAACCAGAAATATACAGTACATGATAAACAATAAATCATTATTTTTTGTAGACTGATATGCCTACTATCCCTCAACCACTAGGTGGCACCAAGTGTCCACAAAAAAAAAGTAAAAAAATAAATAAAAAAACTTCCTTCAGCCACTGTTACTCAGGAAAACAAGCTCGATGGCAGTACATGGATTTAGATTTAACTGAAAAAGGAGAAATCACTGAAGGAAGGGTTAAATTAATTACACAAACGCTTTGTCTAAATTTGAATGGTTTTGCATATTTTTCAATAATTAGTCTACTAGAAAAGAGCGCTGCAGATCTGGGGTGGAGGGATGAGGCAATGCTTGGCTTTGCAAAACAAACCAATCCATCATCCTTTTTTCGTTTACACCTCCCCTCTCTCTGCACACCCCAGAAAGACTCTTCGAGTCAGTCTCTCAAACTGCCACATGAAAGCAGATGACCAAATAAGCAAAGGATTAACTAAGAAGGATGGGAAAAAATTGGAATAACTGGAAAAGAAGCGAGAAGGGTGGAAGAAAGAAAGAGACATGGAAAAAGGGAGGGGATGAGAGAAGGAGAGTGCAGAGAGGAGGTTTTTTGATCTGTCGTGTCTCTCAGCAGGAGGGTGAGATGCTAAGAGACTTAACCGGAGCTCAGCGGCCACTCCTGCGGCGTGTTTGCGGGGAGGAAGGAGAAGAAGGAGAAAAAATGGTTTGACTTTCAGTTTTAGTCATTCCTTTTTAAACTTGTCCAATCGAGCCTTTAAAATTCACCAAGAGCCTTGTAATGAGATCGCAGGTCTAAAATAAGACGGATAAAGAAAAGAAACGTGAAGAAAGAGCGCTGCTGCTACTCGCTCAAGAGGAAGAGGAGCTCAAGGAGACCGTTTATACGCACCTTCACAGATGCCTCCACAGAGTGTTCCTCCCTCCACTGTGCATCAGAGAGAAAATACAGGCCGTAATTACTGAGAGCATATGGGAATGTTGTGCTGGATAGGAGGGAGAGAGATGAATGAGTAGGTGTATTATGGAGCTTGAAACACATGGAGGCTGGTGCGAGGGCCACATTCATCATCTCCAGCCCCAGTTGAGTGCGCTGTTCCCTGGACGCATACAGTGGCAGACAGCCCTGGGGTTCAGTGGGAATCCAAGCTGGAAATGCCAGAACATTTCAGTTCAAACTGCCCACATTGCTTTACCCGTACTGGAAGACAGACCAGATAGAGGTGAAAAAAACCAGAATATGACTGTGTAGCCAGGTCAGGTATACTACAGCCAATGGAACGTGAAGATTAAAATATCCATGACAGTCAATTATTAATTGTTTGACTAAAAGCACTGGGCTTTTTGTGGTATTTTTTACAGATTTTTTTCTTCAAAAGCTGCATAACCTCAGGAACATGACGCACACTGTGGGCTGCGTCTGTGAAATATAAAAAAAAGAAAGAAAACAGAAATGCCCATCCCGTTCAGAGCCGATCTGCTCATTTCTGTCTTTTTCCAACCGACGCAAATTCCTGCTCACTCCTGGGCTTTGAAGTACAATCCTCACTTTCTCCACCTGGCAGCCAGCAGTATTACACAGTGCAGCTTTCTGGGCTCTTCTTGTTGATTCCACTCACAAACACAAACCTGCACGTCTAGCCAAATGAGCTTATCCAACAGGATTGAGTGGAGCTGGACATTATGGTTTTAATTATGCCAAGCGAACAATGCCATCTATAGAAAAGGACATGCATTATTCATTTTTTCCTCTTGTTGTGGTGTGATACAATTAACGTCATCATCTTAGTTTGACCTTTCAAAAAACAACAAAAGGAATATGTGCTATTTTTAATCCAAAATATGGCATTTATGTCATGTTTCTGCAGGTGTCTTTCAAAAGTCGGATGCCTTCTGCAATTATTTTAATGTTTTACAGAATTGACGAGTTGTCTTACACTAATAAGCTAACCTTTAGTAATTGGGTACTTAGGTTTATGGACCTGTATTCGCTGTCAGATCGATGGGTCAAGAATCCAACTGATTGGCTAAAATTACAGTGACCGGATATCTTTGTATACCTTGTGGAAAAAGACTTTTTTATGCTAAAACACTAGAACAATAACTAAAAGCATGCGTTGTGATAGTCCAAAAATGCCGGAAGATGTAACTCAGGAGAGAAGAGTGGTTGAGTAAATTACGTAAAAAAAAATAAAAATTTCATAGCGTTACAAAACCGAAGATGAGGTACTGATGATACTATCTGAGGAGGGTCAGATACGCAGCTCTGCGATTTCATCAAAAATGAATTTGTGTTCCAGATAGGTCTCACGGGTTTGGAAAGACAAGACAAGGGTAAGAAATTAATGACAGAATTTTCATTTTGTGGTGAACTATCCCTTTAAGCCGTGATCCGGAGAAAACAATGAAGGAAAAATAATGAAAAATTGTACATAGTCTCTTATGGCCATGGCTATCACTTTAGAGAGCTCAAGATTTACAGATGACAAATAGAAAACTTTGGAGAAGGTTGATGTCTGGTTTATCTTTTCCTCCTGAGCGTAACTGACAGAGACTATCACAACCATCTGGTGCTTCCAGACTACTAGAAGTAGATAAGTGCATTGTGGGAGTTACCCAGAATGCACTGTGGACAGAGTAGGAGAAGTGCTTAGAGAAGAACACAGCAAGAAAAATGAGGGAGCTGGAGCAGGGAGGAGGATGGTGTGATTGAAATGTAGCAGAAATATAATCAAGACTGATGCAATCATTACTGTTGGCATTGTTGCACATCACAGCGCGCAAATACTCCAGTAAACATGCTGAAAGGCGGCATGATTCACATGGATGGTGAGTTCAGGGGAATGTAGGTGTCTGTGCTCAAAGCAGACTCAGGGCTAACAAACAAACTAAATCCGCAGCTCAAGTGCCAGTCTTCTCTTCTTCGCCCAGCCTCGGCCTCGTCAATCCCTCCCTCTTTTTCTTTCTGCATGCTAAACAGCCTCAGGTTTAATTGTCCCTGGAGTGGGTTTTCAGCTGTTCATTTATAATGCAGAGAGGCTTTGCCAGGAACTGATAACCTTTACATCAGTACAGAGAGAGGGAAGAAAGAGAGAGAGCCAGAGCAGAAGGAGGAATAAATGAATGAACGGATACAGAGGGAGAAGAAAACAACAGAAGGGGCGAATCCAAAAAAGAGAAAGCCAAAAGAATTGTGCAAGGGGTGAAATGAACAAAGAGACATTATTAGTATGTTCAGGGCGTATGGATCTCAATATGAACAGGGCCGAGAATGAGACCGGTGATTAAAGAAAGTGTGTGTGTGCGCTTGTGTTTACACACATTGGAAGGGAAGAAACTCAAGGTAAACGGTGGCCAGGTTTGCATCAAGGCATATATTTGCCTAATAGACACACAGGCGGAAAAAGAGCAGGAGATAAATGACAAATGAGTGTGTGTTTGTGAGAAAGAGATAGATGTGCGGTGTTGTGAGCCGGACTTCACTCCTTCCGTGTTTGGGAGAGAAATCAATGTTAATGAGGGAGACTAGCATGGCAGTGGAAGCTGATAACACGAAAGCGGTTCATGGTTAATGGAATAATGACAAGCCCAGGTAACCACACTCCTGAAGAGGAGTATGATAAAACAGCAGGGTGCAAAGGACCATAGAAAATTGGATTCGAGAACATCTGTGGTGAGAGAGGGAAGTCTTGCGTGGCTTCTAGAGATGTTTCATGAATGCACATGCGCATCCTGATTTTGCTGAGTTAGATATGTTCCTAGGTCAACATATTTTGTTGACCCTGAAAGAATATTTTTAATCCAAAAATGTAGTCTTGACCATATACCTAAACCTTAGACATGAGTAATCCCTAAAATGAGAGGCAGTTATAGATCAATGGCACTGATGTAGAAGCACCCAACACTAAGCCTAAGCTTCTCAAAGTTCTTCAAAGCTGACTGGTTCATCACAATGTTGTTCCAGGGGGAGCAAAAATGTTGATCCAGGAACATGTCACACTTGGTGAGTGTGCATGGGAACAGTCACACAAACGCAGAGGACAACACAGATATCAGAAAACAAAATGTGACCCTGAACCACAAAATCAGTCATAAGGGGGTCATACATTTTTGAAATTGAGGTTTACATTATCTGAAGGCTGAATAAATAAGCTGTCCATTGATGTATAGGACAACATTTGGCCAGGATACAACTATTTCAAAATCTGAGGGTGCAAAATCACCCTTAAAGTCGTCCAAATTATGTCCTTAGCAATGCATATTACTAATCAGAAATTAAATTTTGATATATTTACAGTAGGAAATTTACAAAATATCTTCATGGAACATGATCTTTAGTTAATATTATTGCATCTGCAAAGAAACATCTATAATTTTGACCCATGCAAAGTATTGTTGGCTATTGCTACAAATATACCCATGTTACACAATGAAGATATCTTAATGGAATTCAGTGTGTAATAACTTTGGATATTCATCCTAAATGTCTATTTCATTGGCCAGTCATGTTTAATTCACTCATATGAGCTGAACAGCTTTACCAAGATGACTGACATGATGTAAGTCGATATCCTTTAAAGTAGTTTCTACAAACACATTTTGAGAAAGTACTTTAACAATGAAAAATCCCCACACGGTATGAGCACTGTAGTGTTTCATAGACTGAACGAGTGTATGTTTAGACCCGTCTAGTGCCTGGTCTCAAAGCATGTCTGAGATTGTCTGTTTGCTCATGCTAATACTTGTGTGCAGTTCCATCTACCCATCACATACCGAGAACGATCCCTTGCTCGTTTTCTTCAGTCTCGCTCTGAGTTTCCTCTCTCACTTCCGAAAAAAGACAAACAGAATGAAACAAAGAGAAGACAGGAAAATAAAAGGAGAGAAGCAGATCAAACGACTGTGTGCTCACTGCTGCTGTATCGCAGGTTTCTTCTCTCCTCGGAGACTCTCAGCCCAACACCCCTCTGTCCTCCGATTTCACTGTCTCTTGCACACATTCCTTTCCACATCATGTTAAATATTTATCCAGTACTAAAATCTTCAACACACACACACAATCATCTAAGGAGAGGTGATGAGCTCAACTAGATATGTGAATGCATTAGGAAAATGTTTTTTAATGGCACCTACAGGTGCGATATTCATATTCTTATATGCAATACATGTGTGAAATAGCCATGTGTTTACATCAAATACTCACCTCTTCATGTAATTTTAAACGAATGGTTGCACACCAGTGTAGCCTACTCGCCATAAACCGTTTAGTTTGCCAGTAGACCGAGACATGTTCACAAAATGACTGTATATTGTTTCCTAAATGGCATCACATATGTGCACTTCTCTTTTTAGTTCTCTATTAAAACAACCCCCCACACTCTCTCAGACACAAATACACCTTCTACATCAAAGCCTTCATTTCCCACATTTCTCTCAGGAGGGTGTCTTTGCTCTACTGATGGGCAAAATGGGGGCAATGGAGCTGTATGTCTCCAGTGTGTTTCTCCCCTGATGGACTTTCAGAACAATCTTTTTGTGGGGTTAAAACGCCTCAGGGACAAATTCCATTACAACAAGGCAGACGTTAGCCTCTGGGCTCTAAATGAAAGACAAAACAACAACAAAAAATCCCCCCCAAAAAACAGTGCAGAAGGTAATAAATAATTCCCTTTGAGACATTCTCATGTCCAAACAAAATACAAACAGCTATAACAGGTGGCACCACAGGCGAGTTTTGGAGTTGGTAGATCTTAAACCTTGACAGACAATATGCTTTCACACATACAGCCTTTTCCTTAAAGGCATAGTTCATCCACAAATTAATCATTTGAATTGTCATTTCATAAAAACCTGTAGGATTTTCTTTCATATGTGAACCACACACAGTCACGCAAAAGAGGTATTTTGAAGACTGTTTGAACAGCTTTTCTGTCTATACTTTTTTATACCTTTTAAATGTCTTCTTTTGGTATTCTCCATATAATAAGGCAATTGTGACTTTTATATTGCAGTTCTCAGTGTCTCACATTTCTGGGTTTATATCTCACAATTCAGGCTTGAGAAAAATAGATGCAGAATTGCGAGATGTTAAAGTTCCTCCATAGAATGTCATTTTGAATAGTGTCTTTCATGCAGTGTGACTGTATGTAGCTGTATGTACGCGCAAAGTGCACAAAAATAAAGTTATTGTCACCATAAAGAAAGATTTGATTCTGAACAGCATAAGTGAGCCATTAGGAATTCAAATCCCACCACCGTGACAGCTACACATCACAGGAAAACACATTTGCATAATGCGCACAAATGTTATATGTTGGGGCGGCTGCGAGCGCTCTCAAACTCTGCATTTTACTAACGACTGTTTCTTGGAGAGTTTATGGTGGGATTCACAAACCGCTTGCTCTTAAAAAATGGCTCAGTACCCGGTTTATTTGGACCAGCTGGCTCCACTGAATCACAACGATGATAAATAATAGATGTTTATATTTTAAGCGTTCAAAATATGGAACAATGGCAATGGCCGTATGTTTTCTACATTGGTACATTAAATCACAACAGGCTGAGCCATCTGACCAATCAGATCAGATTATGATTAGGTAAGGAGGGGATTTATTGTATTGTTCTGAGTTGTTGCTATGTGAGTCCAAAAAGTAGCATTTTGAGCACATATGATTGGATGCTTTGACGTAAGAGTTTTACTGTCAAAGACATTGAGCCAATCAAGTTCTGAAGAGCTGATGCAATTACTGATGCCATTTAGTAGCTGGAACAAGCCACAGGAACTGAAATTTAGGATTTTCTACATTGTGGAGAGGAAATGTTGTCAAATTAGACATCAAAAATGAAAAAGCTTTTCTGGATTTGAAAGAGAGAAAAACCAGCTGCATTTGTAAACAGAAAATACACACCATCATTTTTGTATCATTTCCCGGGACAGGTAATATGGCAATTTTACTGTAATTTAACAGCTTTCAAATATGAAAGTGGATTATAAATTCGGGTTTCAAGTTCACATACATTTTAATAATAGAAATGCCAGAGATGCAGTGCATACAGTACTCCTGAAATACCAGTTAAAGAGACGGAAATAAGCGTTGGATAAAATGAAAATCGAAATTTGGAATAAATGAGAATAAATAATATTTCTTTGATGTTGGTCCAGACCATATATATTCTGTGTATCACAGTCAAACTCCATTAGCGCAATGAAGAATGTTGTAGACTGCTAATATTGCAATATAACAGCATGTGTGGTATCACTCTGAGAGGACCATCAGGTTCTTGTTATGTGATCAACAACAGAGAAAAGGGAAGTTTTTCGTTTTACATGTTAGCAATACATAGAAGTCTCTCTGCATGAGTCTAGTGAACAGCAGGGAGTAAATATGTGGAGGCGTACAGTGTGTATTCGAACAAAAATTCAGCACATCGCTGTTCACTCGCTAAGCGTCTGCTTTACCTTTTCCACCTGAGCATTACTGACAGAGACAATCGCAACCATCTGCTTGCTCCAAACTACAAGAAGCAGCTGCCCTCTTGTAGACTCATTTTGGGAGTTACCCGAAATTCACTGTGGGCACAGTCGGAGAGGGCATGAATGTCTGTATGACTCCAACAACCTACCCTGCTTGCTTGTTATTTACTGTGTAGAGCTTGAATACATTTCTAGGTCTTTAATAGAAGGAAATAAAAGGAAGAGTCCAGGTTAACCATTAAATGATTTCTTTAACGTTACTGCAAGTGTCCTATTTCTCTTGTAAAAAAGCATAAAAATGCGATGATGGAGCATAAATTTCGTTATACTGATAGATCCTTTGCCATATTCTCTGAGCAGTTTAGCACAAGTTTAAGTGAAAAGCATAGTGATGGCAAATCCAATGGACTGTGCTAACTGAGTCTTAATGGAGAGTATGAGAGGGCTGGTATGTGAACACAGCACATGTAGGTTAAGTGTGATTTATATGGCCACTGATTGAGCATGTCCTCTCGGTTCACTTTCATTTAGGCCTACCAAACAGCAGAAGCAAGAAGCTAAAAAAGGCATTTCACAGTATAACAGGCTTTTTGAAACCTCATTGATCTTCAAATCAAATACAACCACAGTGTTTAAATACATCAGGATTATACCTACATATGAGTAATCTGCAAATTGCAAAGCTATCTGACATTTTCATTACTGTCACTCAGACATTCTAACTACAAATATATACTGTAGAATGTCACTTTACTTGGTGTTAATAGCATCTAGCCCTATATTTGCATAAGTTGCTATTTGTTGCTATGCTTGGGTACCACTAATTTCTTTGCAGAGAATTTAACACCTTGCATGTAAACAACTATGACAGTGACACTCAACACTATGCTATAGCAGTTATTGTCATTCATTGTACAGTTAAGCACGCAACTCTACTTTTTAAATGAGCAAATATTGCAAAAACAGTTTGTTTTGCTGCTTGATATTGAAAATAGGTATGTCCCATCATGTTATTTTAATGTGTTAATTATGAACACACTGGTTTGTTTGCAAATAGTTTTAACGTTTACGGCATGTTGTTATTTTCCTCGTTATTTCTCAATAGCGTCTAACGAACCGGAAACTTTACCCATAGGATTACTTCCGCATTCAGGAAAAGGTTGGAAAGGCTATGTGTACACTTCATGTCCCTTCACAGCCAGAGAAGGTACAAAAAGTCCTCATTCACATGAAAATTGTAAGCCTGACTGATTTAAAGTGCAACAAAATGCATACACCTTAATGTACACAACTTGCATTAAAAGTATTTAACGTTGGGTAGTTGTTGTGTCCTTCATATGAATGTTTAGCACAGCCATTTATTAAGTTCTCATAAAAATATAGCCTGCATGTCATCTACAGTCTCCAAAAGCGGCCATTGAAATTTCAAATTTCACTTGTAAGTGTAATGTTTTCATCATTGCTATTTTCCTAATTAATATTAATGCAACAAGGCATTAAACGCTCTACTCAGCCTAAACACAAACAATTATTATTTCTTAATATTTCTAGTTTCTAGAACAGAACACAAACACAATCACGCACTTCTCAAGTTATTTCTATTCCACATGAGATCTTCTATGTGTTCTAATTTCTGTGAATTTTGGATTGCACTGCAGCAGGGTAATGAGGGGCTTTTTCTGAAGACAGAGTGGAACAGAACAGGACAAGCGTTAAGAGTACTCTATTCATGCCCCAAAGTATCTGTTGCAATCTTCTCGCCCCAATTACACTGCATTTTCCTCAGTAAATATTTATACATGCATTCATTTTAACATATTAGGTAACTCATTCAACAGGCCTTGTAAAAATACATGAAAATGACAATTTAAAACACAGATATTTTTAGCATCATAAATAAATTAAAACATTTTCTTGAATTCTTGTTATTCAAATATAGATTCTTTTTGAACTTTATACTTAAATCTTAAATTTCATTTTTTAAACATTTCGTTGTAGAAGTTTTGGAGGGCTCTTAAAACCGTGACATTTTGGCACTCTAGTGGTTAATAAACATAACTGCATGCATCCCGCGAAAGAACATTCTAACCGATGCTGCTTCTTCGTGCAGGAATTGGATGCCTAGTTTCGCAAATCAGTCAGTGCTGGAGAATTAGTTAAAAATCATAAAAACAAGTAAAAGAACAAGGCACAAACAGAAGACTGTTCTAATATTACGTGATCTTACAAGCATTCCAATATGCAGTTTTTTTAATAACAACGTGAGCCACATGAAATTAAAGGGATAGTTCACCCAAAAATGAAGATTTGATGTTTATTTGCTTACCCCCAGGGCATCCAAGATGTAGGTGACTTTGTTTCCTCAGCAGAACACAAACAAAG
>JAUMHQ010000053.1:8440375-8459834 GCA_032361165.1 Enteromius paludinosus
GTTGTAAATGTCCACTGCCCGTGTGAGTTCTCGTTTTCTGTATCCTGGATCTCTGGTTTTTGTTTATATTAAAAAAAAAGGAATTCTTAGTATCTCGTTGTCTCCGTGGATCTCTCTGCTCCGCCTCAGCGGGATACGTGACAGTATACCTGAAGCATACTTCTGATAGTTCCACTACAGCTTGAATAAATATACTTGTTCCAATTTAGCAGCGTATACAGTTTAGTATACCAAAAGTACAATTGCACAGTATTTTTATCATGTACATAAATACGGAAATGCATTTTTCAGTATACCGGGGTGATCAGTGTGGTCTTAGACTTGGAATCATATGTTTTTGTAATTAAAGAAATAGCTTACCCAAAAATTTAAATTAGCTGAAAATGTACTAACCCTCAGGCTGCAAAATGTAGATGAGTGTGTTTCTTCATCAGAACAGATTTGGAGAGCATTACATCATTTGCTGACCAATGGTTCCCTTTGGTGAGTTTTTGTCAATGGGGAATGCGTTATTATGGATTATGGAATTTTCTGGCTAGAAGCAGTGATTAAAGTAAAGTAGAATTCATGTGGATTATTGCAGGGGATCCACTATTCAAGCAAGTAATGCTAAATTTCTCTAAATCTGCTCTCATGAAGAAACAAATTCATTTATATCTCAGATGTCCTAAGGGTAAGTACATTTTCTTTTTTGAGCTGAGCTATTCTTTTAAAATGCCAAATTTGTAGATCATCATCTCCAAACTAAAAGCTTATCTGCCTGTTTAGAATAAAGCTACATGAAAGTTGAAGAAGAAAAGCCATGCACATGCTTAACCCAATCTTGTTCCTGCCAATCTCTGTCCATCGTCTCAGTAAGTGTCCTCACTTCTCCTTTCCCTCTCAAAACTACCGTTCGGTTCTAGTGGGTTTTCAGTCTCGTTGCATAATTGCATAATTAGTTCAATTAGCTGTGTCTCCATACATCTCAGCTGCTCCTGGATGAATACAGTTCTGAAGCTGAAAAGTAATTATGAGATGTGGGACTCAATCAAATCTCCGACTGGTATATTTAATTACTGTGGTAATGATTGTTAATGACTTTGCTGATGGATTCATTGAGAGTCGTGGGAGGTTTAAAGCACAGCGTACAGGCACACCAAACGCATACTTTTGTTCTTTTATCGCCCTCCTTTATTTTTTTTTGCGTATTTCTTTCTCGTTTGACGAATGTTGTTTTTCTTTCTCCATACAGCTCAGTGCAATATTTCATTTCCTAAGTCTCCTTGCGCGTAAATAAAAATGTACCTCTCTGCGAGAACATGCATATCTGTGTTTACATAATCTTACTGGATGCCAGTTTTATCCTCCAAAATGCAGCTTGGGGACTACAAACAACAGAAACGGCAAATGCTTCCCACTCTAAGTGAAGAGAAGTGTGCGTGCAAGGGTGCGTCAAGCGGCTGAAAACCCCAAACCCCATTTTCTTAATTCCGGTGGCGTATTGCTGGATGACAAGCTTTATTAAAAACCCTCAGCTAAGGCACACGATCACCACACATTCTCCTCTCAAACTAAAAAGTAATACTTTTGATATATGTGCGTGTGTTTGCATGCGAAAAACGAGTAATGTTTTCATTTCTTAGCGATGTGTGGTGTGTTTGCCATGTCTTGTTGGTCACTGCAGGGGTCAAATGAAGAAAAAGGTAGATGATGCTAATGATGATAAGGATAAACAACAAGTACGTGTGTGTGAATGTTTTGCGTGAGCTGCATTTTTAACTAGATCACAAACGTTGTGGGGAGAATCAATTAGCAACCAGTGCAGCATTAAAATGAAGGAGAGGGCTGCTGTGTCCTCTTATCTCCACTCGCACGGTCAGACAGATGCGGGACTTCACTGAACAATGCACTACATGTGCCTAACCGTGGCCTTTGTGTTTAGAGGAATTATTCAAAAATGTTTCTAGTTCCATCTCTGCCACACTGTGACTGGCTAAAGGGCACGTCCTTGAATTGGTAGGTCTATTGGTTTTGTAGTGTGTGTGCCCTATTTAGAGCCTTAGGGATTCTTTTGGACACAATATATTCAAATCTAATTAGAATAACACTTTTTTGACCGGAAACCCTCCCAGTTCAATTCATTTGAATTTGCTTGAGAAGAGGAAATTCTGGAGTGGAGTTTCATATTTATGCAATAAATAGGTTATATTTGAAAATACTTGATCAAAACCATACATTTCTTAACAATAGTGGAAAACTGGAATATGAATGTTAGTCTAGGAAACAAAATCAAGTTGTGGAAGCTATCATTTATGTTTTTATTTTGTATTTATTCACTTATCTACTTTATTATAAGTGCTATTAATACATTCAAGTTCTTGTATTCAAGTAATGTATTCACAACCTTTTTCACTTTAGAGTTTGGATTGGTGACTCATTTTTGACACATGTAATTGTGTTCATTGTTATTAACGGTTCTCTGTTATGAAAAGCAAAATAAATATCTCAACAAATAAGTAAAAATAGCAGTAAACTGTCAGAGCTATAGACTCTAGGCAGAGCTCTGACAGATGGTGTGGCAATGCCTCAGATAACCATGCGTCCATGTCCCAGCTTGAATTCCTTTCATTATCCAGTTCCCCTCTTTCCTCTTGCATTGCTTCCTGTCCTGTCCGTCTCGTCTCATACTGTCCTGCCAAACTAAAAGTGTATAAGCCCAAAAATATACCTTAAAAAATTCCAGAGCTGCTTCCAAAATATTGCAGGAAAATGAATCAGTTTGTGCTGCATTTGGACTAAAGCTGAGCCAAAAATAAACAGCCTAGAAGTCTCCAACAACTCTTTCAAATCACGGGCTGGTTTGTCCAGTAACAATTTCCAACAATAGCCAAACACCCTATACATACATGTGTCTGTCATGTTTCTTTAAGTTATTTCAGTCACACTTTTTATTAGATGGCCTATGTAACTACTATGTACTTACACAAAAATAAGTATTGTGGTCATATTGTATTGCAAAATACTTTTGTTGCTATTGAGGTGAAATACGGGTGTGGTGGTATGGGTAGGTTTAAGCGTGGGTTAAGGTGTAAGGGATGGGTCAACAGTGTAAATATAAATTTAATTACAGAAATTAATTACAGGTGTAATTACATATAGGTATTTTTAAAAATATAAGCATGATGTAAAAACATGTATCCACACAATATGTGAATTGCACCGAATTATTGATTTAAATGTAAGTACATAGTAGTTAAGAGCATCTAATATAAATATAATAAAATACTGTATCTCAAATTTTGGTCATCATATTTTTAAACTTGCAATAATGCATGTCTTTAAAATGGATTTTCATAGTTTAAGACTGAAGGTCTAGGTCTGTGAGACAGCTAAAACAATGCATTCTGCACATAATGAAAAGTAGCAAAAATAAAAAATAAATGACATGACCTTCATGTAACAAAAACCTTCGAAATATGTTTTAATAAAATCCAACCCCTGGGACATAAAAGCGCATGCAGTTGAAGAAATAGTTTAATTCTATTGAAAATGTTCCACGATGTTTGTCATGCTTTTCTGTCCGGAGACATTGAGAACAGTCTATCGGAGGAATACAGTGTGTGTGCTGTGACTTGACTATCAATTGTGAAAATAGCCTTACTTTACAGACCACTGGACACCCTCTAAAAAGCAGTGAACAAGTCAATGATAGTGCTCACAAACACACACTTCAAAACACATTTTACTTGCCATTGCTCCCAATAATAATTTGTATTAGTACAATATATCAAGTCTATCTATAAAGCTTTTCTGTCACACTTAGGCTGATTCTGTTTAGGACAGGCACTCTGTTAACATGATTAGCAGCGCTGTAAAAAAAATCTGTACATGGTAGCATTAAATCCAATCTCAGATGTTGTCCTCTAGCTTTCCGTTTAATTATAATAGTCATATTTGGTCACAATATTATTAAAGTTGCAGAATAATCCCATTAACTCTGTATTTAAAACATCAAGAAGAAGGATTTTCTGGTCATACTGTATTAAAGGCATTTCTGCTAGCCTAATGTCATGCTATTTTCAAGGATGCGTATTTAATAAATAATACACTACCTTACACACACAAAGGTAATTAGCGAAGAACATCAATCAAGACTAGGACAGAAAATTGATTGACATAAAAAGGAGTGTTATAACATAATTTACTTTGATTAAAGAAGACAAATGGCTTAGAAATACAATAACAAATGTGTTCAAGGGATTTAATTATGCAAATGAATTAATTAAATTAACAAAACTTAATCGCAAAAATATTGCCCGAATGGAGCAAATGATCACACACATACACAAATGCACCTTTGCACAATCACTATGAAGCTGTGGAACTGTTACGAATGGGACTGAGAGGTGCGGATCCATTTGCGATGCTTTATTTAAACCCATGGTCAAACAGGTGGGGTCGAGACAACAGCAAACAGGAATTGTAGAGGCAAAACACAAGAATAGTCCTGTAGCGAGGGTCGTCGATCAGCGAACAAAGTCCAAACAGGGCAAAACCAGAACAATAATCCAAGGCAAGGCAGAGGTCGGTACACAAACAATCAGGCGATTAGACTAACAAACATGAACACTTTTTAAAGGCGAGACAAGAGGGCTAACGAGGGGGCGGAGCTGATCAATTGTTATGGGAACTAGCAAGGGGGCAGAGATTAAACAGGGGAAACACTGAAACAGTGGGGAACACACTGCATAATGAGAGTCCTTAGAGTACAATACAGAAACACAGACAGGGGTAACACACATAACAGTCCAGGGTGGAGTGCCCTCAGGTGGACGGAGGGCCTGGTCCCTGTGGAAGTGGAACTGGACCAAACGCATAGAGCAAAGGTGGACAGAGCAGAAAGCCTCAGTAGAGCCAGTCACAGCATTGTTACCATTGTGACACTTCTGGGCATGACAGAACAATGGCCTTTGTGGCCGAGACTAGGCATGATGAGAGCTCATGGCGGCTTTCATAGCCGTGGCAGGGCAAGATGAGGATTCAGGGGCAGTTGAACCGACAGCTGGTGTCTCCAAGTGCAACCTCCTCAATGCTGGGGAACACTGGAGTAGCATCCGAGGTGGCTGGAGACTGTGGCTTGAAATCTGCAATGGCTGAAGGCTCAGGTGTGGCAGCCATCTCGTTTAGTGGTTTAGGATCGGGGGACATCTTGTGCTGTAGCTGTGGCTCCATTTTAGGCGTGACGCGATGCCAAAATCCTGTTCCTCCTATGCGATTCCCACGGTAAAAGAGAGCCCACGCAAAACAAGGAAAAGTCTACAAACTCTCGCCATTAAAGTTACAAGTCCAACTTTAAAGGCGAGACAAGAGGGTTAACGAGGGGGTGGAGCTGATCAATTGCTATGGGAACTAACAAGGGGGCAGAGACTGAACAGGGGAAACACTGAAACAGTGGGGAACATACTTCATAATGAGAGTCCTTAGAGTACAATACAGAAACACAGACAGGGGTAACACACATAACAGTCCAGGGTGGAGTGCCCTCAGGTGGAGTTCGACGGCAGTCTGGCTGGTGATCGTGACAAGAACAAAATGAGTTAGTCTTTCAAAGCATCTGCGCTTCTGAATTGAGGCTGAGATGTTTTGACTATAATTAATTCATACTCGGCTTGAGTTTATTAACCCCGCCTCCAACCCTCTTTTCTCCTTTTTTTCAGTCTAACCCTGTTCGTTGTGTCTACGTTTTTTCAAACCCAATCAGTTTGTATACCCTTCAGCTGTAACACTATTTAACCTCCTGCAAAGGTGATACTGTGTAAAAGGGAAATGCAGTGTGTACAAGGGACATTTATGAAGGGGACGTGCAGGCAGGTGCGCTCACTTGTGTATTTTTGTCACATATTCGCTACAAGAGAATTGGGTGAGGGTTAGGCTCTTGGAGGAAGAATCATGTGTTCATGAAATGCTTTTGTGTGTGAAGAGCAGCACATAAATTTCCCATCATCCACTGTCTATTGGCAGTATTTTTTCTGTCAGCTCTGCAGAACCACTTGAAAAAAAGGAAAAAAGAAAAGAACACCAATTGCCTTTCATTCATCAGCAACACTTGCTCTGTGATCGATAGTGTGTACTTTCAAATTTATTTTTTCTGCCTAAAATATCAAAACAAACAACTGCAAAATCTTTTGCCAGGGTCCACCCAAAAGAATAATCGCAATTTATTTGAATCTATGAGGTTTTAGTTTATGTATTGTATTTCATACTATGTATAATTCAAATCTATTAAAATCTTTACTCACATGTCACGACTGCCACCCTTAGAATTGTATGTTTTGTTAACAACTATTTGGTGTATTATGTACAACTTAAGATGCAAACGAAATGTTAAAATTCCCTACTTATGCTAATTTGTGACCTAAATAATGACGATTGGCCAGTCTGAACTCGGTAGGCTAACAAGCTGCTCTCGGGCTGAAGCAAGATTTCGTCATACTTCACACAAAATGGTTCAAGCGCAACTTTTGAAGTTCTTTAAAAAGGAAAACCGAAGTCCTGATTTTTCCTTGATTAAAATTAAAATACCCCTGACACTGGGCATAAATGTTATTAAATGAGAGATGATAGGAAAGCTGAGATTATGAAGTATGTCACAGATGTCTTGAGAGTCCAAAAGCTTTCACTGTGCGGTGAAGCCTATTAGAACGCAGTTAGGATGCCCTTACAATTCAAGCAACTAAGAAAAAGGTTTTATATTCATTGCACAAGCCATACTTTTCTGAATATTAGAACATGTGCACAAAATATTAATTTTTATAAAGCAGTGCAGAGCAACTGTTTCTATCTTTGAATAAATCTGTTTAGCTAATTGAATCAGCCATTTGGAATGAATAATTTGATTTGATTTATTCAATAAATCACTTATTAAAACAAGGGCTTACTGCCGTCTACTGGCAGTTTATTGTTATATTTATCCATGACAGGCCTAAACCAGTCAAGATGACAGCACAAAAACACATTCAGCAAAATATTGTTTAATTATCAGCACCAAAATTAAAAAATTTCTGGCCCGGAAGGGAAAAAGCTTAACAAAATAAAAGGTCTATTTTTCTAGCCTTATTAAATTAACAAACAACCCCCCATATTTATGTTTTTATTTTATTTTTTCCCAATTCAAGTGTAGCTAAATACTTGCAATATTTCCATTTTATCACAATCAGATGTACTTCAGTGTATCTTTAATTGGATTTTAGCACTACTTCCACACAATTAAAGTGCAAAATGTGTTACAGTAGCAGACCTTAAGTAAACCAGTTTAGTAGGCTATACCAAAAGTACAATTACAGGGTATTTTTAGTAAGTACATACATTTGTAAATATATTTGTAGCACAGCCTACTTAGCATGAAATAAATATATTTTAAATACATTTAAGTATTATTTTTCACAGCCTTGGTGAAAAACATTAAAACATCTTAGCTATATACTGTACAGTCTTACCTACACACACACATATACTGTCAAGCACTTATATTTTAAAACTAAACTAAAGGGCTAAGCTTTTGTTGCCCCGTTTTTTTTTTTTGTATCAAAGGCCAGCGTGGTTTGCCGGCAGTAAATCGAGCTCTGTAACAACACACACAGCAGTCATGATTTCCAGCACTGACTGACTCAGCATGAATAAAGAGCTTCATGAAAATGTGTCCTTAATTACCCCATCTCTCTCCAGGTGTCCTGATCCATTCATCTGTGTTTTTTTCTTCTGTTTTTTTCCCCAATACCTCCTTCCTGTGGTGTAGAAACAACTTCATTTCCATTGTAATGCAAAATCGCTGAATGCATAACATGGGGTCCAAAAGTCTGAGACCACTAGTGAAAAGTCCTCATATTTTACCAATTTCCAATATATTTTCCTTACCAATTATATTCTCAGCATAACAATTTAAGTAAAAGCAGAACTGAAATATTAACATGAGTTATAGAATGTGTTTTTGTTCGGCTTTCTTTACCTTTTAATTGCAGTAGCACTCAAATGTCAGAGGTTTTAATAAAACGTGATGATCATGTTCTTTAGCATAATGTAATAAAATGTTTTCAAGGTTCAAATTTGATTTTGAACCCCAGATTGATCCTCATCTCAGAATTTTGGAAAGATTGTGGCAGATTGAGACAGATTAAGATTGTTCTTAACAGCTTGGTTTGAGTATCGCTTGTTTTCTGGTCTGTTTCAGTAAATGACACTAACACATACAATCACATTTTGGTTGTTTGTCATTTGTGCTCTGGAGAGGACAAGCTTACATTATTGTGAGAAATATGGAAATGAGCATAGTAGTTGTGAAGGAATACATAATGTCATGGAGTACGTGAATTTTCATTTTAATATATGAGAGTAATAGTTATCTGCCAAAACAACACACACACACAAAGAGAGTGAAAAGGAAAGAGAGAGAGAGAGAGAGAGAGAGAGAGATAATAAATAGCTGAGTTTGGTATACCGAAGGCAAAATGAGGTTATGGGCATCCAATAAACTTTGCAACAAGGTTAGACTCGCATAGCGGGACAACATTCTTATCATCACAGTATGTGTGTGGATTGACCTTTACTATACTGCATAACAGTTAGTTCCGGTCCTCTAATTTGATTGGTTGAACAGCGTTTTAAGAGGACTGACAGCACTGGGACTTTTCACTGTATCAATCTAAGTGTCTGGGTTTGTTCCAGACATACTGTCTGTTTGCCCTTTTACTTCATGTTGCAGAATTACATATTAGTGTAGTATATATAGTGTTTTTATGAGTCACTGAATCATTTACTCATATGATTTATTCAAAAACGCTGATTCATTCAGGACCAAAACACCACTACTACTGTATGTTACTCAGATATACATAGCATGTGTCCTCCAACAAAAAACGACCTTGCAGGTTGTATGTGCAAGCACCTTATTATGACCAATATTAAAGTTTTAAAGTTTAGTGCCCTTTAGCAGGCTAAAAAAAAATTTGTGGACTAATCCACTAATACATACTTATTTTACTAGGTGTAATTCATACAAATGACCACCCCTAACCCACTCCTAAACCTAGTCCTTACAGAAATAGTGCAAAATCATGATTTATGGTGCATTTACATTTTATGAGCATGTGCGTTCTCTGGGATCTAACATATGATCACATGATTACATATCATTGTATATCGCAATGCACTACCAAGTGTGCTACACAAAACGTAAATTATAACACAAATAAAAGAGCACAAAACATTGTCTGTAGGGGTGCAATTGTAATTTCACGGATTTAGCAAACAACCTATACAGGTATACTGGTTGGAGGACAGGGTGAATTCTATTTTTGTTTTTCATTTGGAATATATATTTTATCAGCAGATGAAAAAGGAGACAAAATAACCTTCTATATCACAACTAAAACGCTAGTGAATAAAGATAATTTTTTGTTTGTTTAACTGTTTAAAATTACCTGTGGCACTTGGCCTGTGGCCTGTTGCTTACGGCCAAATCACAGCCTTGAAATATTCAAAACAAAGGCTTTCTTGTGCAGTATTTCTTAAATGTAGTACATGTAAGTATCTATGTGGGTTTGAGCTTGTTGCTTGTACATATTCTTAAGCTCATTTTTAAAGGTTGTACATTGCAACGATTAAAACACCAAAACTATTATTATTATTCTGGGAAGTAGCTGTTGGAATGTTTGTAAATGTGTGTGTTAGGATAAGGAGTCTAAAGGTAGTGTGTATAAAAACTTTTTTTTCTCTAGTATTTTATAAAAAACACACAGTAATGTATTTCTTATGTACCGGTTAATAGTTAATTCATTATTAGCCCTACATAACTAATGCATTATGCAATGTAATGCAGTTTCCATGGATACAGGATTGAGAGCGGATGGCATATATTGGGGCCAAATAGGATAATTTCAGTATTAGCTGTATGTAAAGTGGTTCTTGCCTGTTAAATGCTTTGTATGACAAGACAGTGGTTTTGAAAGTGATCCAATCAGGGATGGGAGGTAAGCCACCGTAGGGAGTGGAGCTCAGGTGCTACGTTTATCTATGAATGTTGAATATTGGCCAGTTAGCTGGTGTCTGGATCAGCTGCAGAAGCTTGATTGCATATGCTGAGAGTAACAGTAGTGAGTAACAGCAAAATCCTTTTAAAGCAGGTCAGCTCATTCGCCAGCCATCTTGTTAAGACTAATACAGGTTCTACCTACTTGAATAAAGAATCATTTTTTAAAGATAAGTTATTCCAATAACATATTTTATATTGGCAACAAATCTGCAACCTTAAAATTTGCTGTTGCAAATAAATATGTAGGTAAACTATGAATACTATATACAAATACACTGTTACTTTGGTATACTAATGGCATTCTTAAAGTCTGCACTTTAATTGTATAGACGTATGGCTGAGGTCCAACTAAATAAGTATATCTGATTGTGCTATAGTGGAACTATTGCAACTAGATACACTTTAAATATGCATTTAAAGATTGATATTATACAGGGATCATATGATCCTCAAGTTTCAAAATAATGTTTCAATTTAATTATAAAAACGTTAAGTACACTCAAAAAAAAAGAAGAGATTTTTCCACACGGTTCAGTTTATTTCAAAAATCATTTTCATTTAACACCATTATGTTTGGTTCCCTATTTAAACAACTGCATTGTGTTAAATTGACTTGAAACAGTTCTGTTTTGGTTCAACTCAATGTTTTCATTTTGAAAGAACATAAATGATTTTATTTCTGGAACTAGGAAGTGGATTTCCCCTTCCCATCATGCTTTGCACAGGGCTGGATAAGGATAGTAAATCTTGAAATAAAATGTTATTTTAGGCATTTTTTAGTAAGATGATAAAATCAGGTGACTTGTTAATGTTCAATGCTCTTCTATGTTTGTATTTAAAATACATTCTGCTATGTTAGTTTTGTCAGAGCAAGTGCTTGGGGACCTGCTAACATGAATCAAAATTATTTTAATAATAATAAAAATAATAATACATTGGGCATGCCATGGATGTATCAAAACCATCTTATGTTATGCAGAACAAGTTGGCTAATGCCTAAAGTTAAGTAAATCAAACTTATCTTTTTTTTTAAGTGTAGAAGGATGTCTTCCTATTAATTTATTGTCCAGTTAAATGTTTTAGTTTAACAAGCATAAAATGTACTATTTTCATTAAAACTATATTTGATACAACTTTAATTTTTTTGATCCAAAAGTTTTTTATGTTTATTGGATAAAAATTCTGCCCATAATTAAATTGAGTTCATGCAATTAATTTTTTTTTTTGTGTGTACTTAGTATGGCATAAATGTATTTTAAATAAATGGCATAGTTTTTTCAAGATTGGTAATCATATGAAATGCACACTGGAATAATGTCTAAATGATCATGTGATACTGAATACAGGAGTAATCGCTGCTGAAATGTAAGTTTTACAATAACAGCAATGTGTCACATTTTAAAATATATTAAGATTGTAATTTTAAATTGTAATAATATTTATCAATTATAAGTTTACGACCATTCGGGACTTCTTATAAAAAACATTTAAAATAACAATGCTATTATTCAAACTATTTGATATTTTTAGGTCTTTTTGAAGTGAAAACTAATGTGTACAACCTGTCCAACCCATGTAGACATTGTAAGGTGCATTCAATTTCTCAGCTTTGCTAAGTCAACATATTGCAATTTACAAACACACAAGCAGCCCACACATTGTCTCCGTTCAAGGAATTGTGTTGATTTAACTCAGAACCTCAATAAACTGAATCCCATGTGTTTTTGAGGGCCTAAAGCTTTACAAACACCATTAAGACTAAGCAAACCTATAAGAAAAATATCATCCTCTGTAACACACACTTCAGTCAATAGCTCCGGGTCCACGGAGACCAGGAACTCATTTTGCCTCAAAGTGACTCAGGCACCTACATCAATAGTCATTTTCTTAATAAATAATGAAATGATTGCGGAGACTGTTTTTGAAGACCTATAATCTCAAACACCTGGACTCTTTCTCTTGATCTTTCTGACGTACAAAAGCACCTTTGCTGATACGGGAAATGAAGCCTGTCCCATTAGATGCTGTTTGTTTAACTAGTGTTGATGGGATACCGTTGGTCCCTGCAGTGAATTTCTTTATTAACTCACTTCTTCAGTTTCCCGCCTCCAACAATCATCTTACATTTCCTCTTTATTTCTCTCTCCTGCACACTTGGCCAGTCTTGTTAAATCTATCTTTTCCTTTTAGTTAATTAGTTACTTTATTTCAGCTGTTATAGCCCATACAGACATCTTCAAAATATGTTATCTTATGTAACCCACATAAGAAAGTGATACAGGTTTGGAACAGCATGATTTCTGAATGAACTATCGCATTAACATTATACTGTAGGTGTTTACAAGTGCCCCCTGTGTATATGTTTGGAGCATATTTTCCACAGCGTGCTGCTCATTTATTGAAAGGAGGTGTAAATGATTGAATGAGAGTATGATAATGATACGATCAAAACCTGACAGCAATCAATCACAGAGTCAAGCACCCATGCCGGCATTACACACTCACAAGCACACAAAGATGGATGAACAGGCACACTCACCTTTCTCCTTTGTTATCACTCACTTTCCATTTGTAGCTACTGCCGCTGTGCTGTTCACGTGGCAGATTCGCTTCACTCTTCACTTCTTCCTCTACCAGCTGTGAAAAGCCTACGCTGTTCCAGCATTTTAGCTCATGTCCTTCAGTACCTCAGAAACTGACACTCATAATAGAATAGATTAGATTTAGAGCATTAATAGTGTAATACAGATGGATAGAAGGCACCCAGCAGGGCTGAAAGAATGACAGAGCAATTAGCCTACTATTTAGTCATTTAGCTGATGATTTTAACCATAACAACTCTTATAACCAGTGGCATCTCCAGATGTTTTGTTTTTTTTTTCTCGTACCGTCAAATAGCTAAATAAGCCCCTATGAATGCATTCACAAATAACACTAGTTATTTCATACTGAATGTGGATTAAGCATTGGAAAAATCCACATCGGCCTTAGGTGGTTTTTCATATTATCTTATTACAGATGAATACCAAAATCAATATACTGAACACTGGCAAAAAGAAAATCATTAAAAACACTTTTAAAGCAATAACCTGAAATGCATTTGAATGAAATCTGAGTGTCTCACTAGTGAAATGTTCACTTGAAATAAAGAGAAATTGCAGTTGATTGTTCATTTGTGCAAACTTGGCAGCGATTTTCCTATTGAGATCTGGCAGCTCATGCATGAATTCATTTTCATTTGAAATCATAGCAAGGGCATTGAACCTCTCTTTGCCCATGGTATTTCATTTTGAAAATTTGATAGAGAGCTTTGAACACGTTTACATGCACAAGAATAATGTGAAGCTGAATTTGGTCATCTTTTATCACTCAAACACACATTTTAGAGGGTTTGCTTTTATAAATATTAAAATACATTTATTATATATATATATAATATCAATTACAATTGTTAATACATTCAAATTGATATCAGTTATTTTAAATGGTAATAATATTTCAAATCGTTTGAATTGTAGAACATACTGTATATGTAGTTTGCAGATACAGTATTGTTCAAAAATGCATTTTTAAGCAGCATCCGCTGTAGAAATGTCATTACTTATTTGAATTTATCTGGTTTTAAGTATCCTGTTCATGGCTTCATGATGGGTTTGAACCTGCAGCCTTGCAATTACTGTACCACAGCGCAATAATAATAATGCTAATAATTGTGTGAGCTATCATAGCAAAAGTATGCTGCTAAAATGCATGTAATTCTATGTTTGGTCTGTGTCACGCATCTGCTAGTTAATAGGTCTGCAAATTTTCCCAGCCAAGAGAGAATGTTCAGCTAATGACAAGGATAGCACATCAGTGGGGTGATGAAACGAAAGGAGGAGAGGGGATTGGAATAAGTCATGATGGACATATTCCTCTCGTTAAAGGAAAACGAAGTGAGTGCTGGCAAGACAGAGAGATGGGATTGTGACAGGGGAGATGAAGGGGGGATGTCACCCCAGGAACATCAAACCCAGCCGTGACAGCTGGAGACAGATGCTCAAATAGCATTCGTGTCACGCGCACACACACAAATGTATATACACTTCTCTTTTCCTCTAAAAAGTGCCAGGAAGGTGAAGTTTCAGATATCTTTATGTGAGCTGTTTTACAGTGGTACCTACTGCAGTAGATGATCTCATGACAGCATTTGATGCCACATGCAGATAAATCTTTACTGATTTTAGTTATTATAATTCAGCGGAACTGTATCAATTATTACAGTGTTTTAGTCATATATTAGTCAAAATATATTTTAATTTAGTCAATATTTTGTCATGTTAATAATTCATTTTAGCCAATTTTTACTTAAATTGCATCTGCTTTAATAAGTTTAATAAACCACAAATATTACAAACTGTACAATAAACCGCCCTACAATTGTAAAATGCAATAACTATGCCTCATGTGTCTTTTGTTTATTTGAGAATATTTAAAGCAACAAACCACACAAAAATGACAATTCCATCAACATTTACCCACTCTCCTTTTGTTGAAATATACTGTGAATCATACAAGAAGATACTTTTTAAAACAGTTTGAAGGGGTCATATGATGCGATTTCAAGTTTTCATTTATTTTTGGAGTGTTACAGGTTGTTAGCGCATATAAGATCACTAAAGTTGCAAAGACTAAAGTTTCAAAGCCAGAAGCCTTTCCAATTTTTTTTATAAAGGTTATGACTTGTCCACAACCCCCTAAAACGGCTTGTTTAAACACGCCCCGACATCTATATGTAACGATTTTTTTTTTTTTTTTCATAACATCGCCCAAATTTTTACCCAAAGAATAAAGGCAAAACTATTATTCTTACTATAGTGTTGTTACCAAATATTAGAGTGTGATCAGTGCATGAGACTGATTCTAGAAACTGCACAGAGGCTATAAAGTGGGGCATTTCCAACGTTGCAAAGACAGTCTGGTGCTTCTGACTCTCAACCAAAAGTAATGTTTTCATATTTAAAGAACCTGCTACTTACTATTCAAATGCAAGTTTTGAGCAGTGAGGGGTAAAGCTTGTTGTTTGTCATTTCTCCGAACACAAATACAGACATGGTGTTATGTTTACGAGGTAAAAAAGACAGTACTAAGTCATGGTAATCACTGGCTTTTTTTGTTTTTGTGTCATAGCAAGTATGAGGCATCACATTATGAAAAGCGGCATAACATTTCTGCCACATGCTTGCGGTATTCAGTCAATCACTGTGCACTGGATAGCTGGCCAATCAGAGCACACATTGCTTTTTTAGATCGACAAGCTTTGTACAAATTGACCCGTTTCAGGAGGCGGGGTTTAAAGAGGAACAATAATGTAAAGTATGCGGATAAAATAATGTTTTTTTGCACCTTCAACCACATAAACACATTGCATTATGCCAAACGCACAAATTAATGTTCTTTTTAGCATTATCATATGACATTTTAAATGCCAAAATCCTTTTTAAAAGACAAAAAAGTACAGTGGAAGTCAATGAGAGCTAAAACTGTTTGGTTGTCCCTGGAGAATTTATTAAAAAAAGCCATTGCAGCAACAACAACAACAAAAGGTAACCAAAGATCTTCCACTGACTTTCATTGTATAGACAAAAATACAAAAACAAAACATGCATTTGTGGAAACATAATTGTTTTGATGTCACAAGACAAATATTTTCAAAAATTGTGCTTTTGCCATTGCACTGGGGTTTTGTCTTCCAGTTATTATGAAAAGAGTCATTTAACAAAAGACACATTTTATTCAAAGTGACTTACAGTTCACTTATTACTAGGACAGTCTCCCTGGAAGCAACCCGAGGTTAAGTGCTTTGCTCAAGGGCTCAATAGTAATCGGTCATGGACTACACACTGTGGAGGAAATCAGCGGTCCTGATGCACGAAAATGCATGTTGTTTTGTCATTCAATGAAACAAACAGATCTCAGGCAAACATTTTTAAAATCATTGTAGGGCGGTTGTTGAAGTGGCTCTAGTCCACACTAGGCACAAAAGGGTTAAAGATGGACTAGAGACTACTCACTGAAGTGGCAATGACAGCTTTGGTTTTCTGCGACAGAATCAGAGCTACCAGTGGGTGGCAACTCTCTAAATAGCAGAAAACACATGCAATTGCTGACACTTAGAATAAACAGTCTACAGTGAGCACCAGTAGGTTTAAGCCGGAAAGTTACTGTGTTTGTCCACACAGATACGCTCATACAGCCATACATACAGCAACTAATGACATTTAGGTTCTTTTAGTGTTCTTTTTCCCAATTTTGATTGTCAATCCTGTTTTTTTTTTTTTTTTTGTTCTTTAATGACATCATCCTCCACGAAGTGACAAACAACAGCACAAACACCTAAAGCGGATTGCACCTCATCAGTATTCTCAGTTCAAGCCCCAAGTGTCCTGCAGGAATACAGTACAACACAGCCAGGCCGGCACTAAGATGTCAGTCTTGCATAACCAGGCATTTAACTAAACAGCAAAAGGTCTGACCACACTGCAGCTTATTCTTAGCAACAAACCTCTTCAGAGAGGAAGAAACCAGCTGATTGACATGCACTCTACAACGACCAGTAACATTGATTTGTTCTGCATTTGGTATGTATTTACGTGGCGTTTAGGCGTTTACTTTATAAAACAATGTAATTCCCTTCCAAAGGTAATGTGATTATTTCACAGTGCATTGCTGTTGAAAAGTGCATTTTTTATTTTTACCGGAATCTTGTGAATCTTACATCTTGCTGCATTTATTTGATCAAAAACACAGTAAAAAAAAAAAAAGTAGTATTGTGAAACATTACTAGAGTTTAAACGGTACATTTCTTTTTTCAACCTAGCCTCACTGGAAATACGTGCCTCTACATACTGTACATTTCTGCAATTCCGTATTTATGTACCTTAATGCACGTTTTAGGCAGTTTTAAAGTGAAATGTCCAGAGAGTGGTGCTAATAAACACATTTAATAAATGATCATGGCACGTTTTATTACGCTGGTACAGGCACGTATCCCAGCGTTTTTATTTTGCTGCTTGAGGTACGTTTTTTTGCGGCCATTCAGGATTCAAAGTGATTTTTTCGGTTGATATCAAGTTTAAAAGTATCAATTTTAGATTTTTTTTTTCTATTTACTTTCTACCTCTCGAGACAAGCACTCTCAGAAATAAAGGTACAAAAGCTGTCACTGGTGTGGTACTTTTTCCAAATATGCACAAATATGTACACTTAAAGTACTAATACCTTTAAGGTACCAAAATGGACACTTTAGATAAAAAACATCCCCAGCGACAGATTTTGTACCTTTATTTGTGAAAGTGAGCAATAACTGCTGTAAATATTTAAAAATGATGAAAAGCAGGTATAGCTTTTATTGTGGCTGTACAATGGCCTTAATCAAACTATTAAATATAAAAACAAATGCACAAGGAGGAAAAGAAAAGACCAGGAGTAGATTAAAATGCATTTAAAGTGGGATTTTAGAAGCATAATTATGCATTAATCATGTGAATTCTCATTGAATGAATATAACTCAACTGTTTCATGAATATTCAGCATCATTTTTGAGCTTTCTTCTCAGGGTTCTCAAGATTGTGGCAAATGTGTCATTCGCTTGCAAATGTGACTGTTTTATAGATCTCGAGATTCACCAATGCTTAACTAATCATGCTGTTTTCTTCTCTTTGGAAAGTGAGAGAAAAGTGAGTTTGAGAAGGAAAGGAAAGGAAAGGAAAGAGAGGTTAATACAGTACATAGGATACACACATACACACACAAACAAAATTATTTTCGATATGCTCGCCATGATTGACTTCATTTACCTCTGCCACCGAGACAGCCAGCAGGTAAATTTGGAGCGGAAGAAACCGACACTCAATCTAAAATAATAATAATAAATCTGTCTCTTCCTCACTCTCTCTACATGGTGGTATTGATTGTTATGCTAATGTAGGTTCCCTCATGCGCCGGCGTCGGGTCTGCAAGACATAAAAGGAGCTGCCATGGTAATAAAATCGCTTTAATTTTCCTCTGACATTTCTCTTCCTCTCATCATCCCAACGGCAAAAATCACAGATACACATGCAGAGCAAGGCAGCAATTAGGCGAGAGCCTTCATACCCACAACCTACAAAACTGGAGTCATACTACAATAAAACTGGATTCAGTGTGAACATGAAGGTTATGATAGTGAAACAATGAGATGCTGGATAATGACTTATTGTCTCTACTAATCCAACAAATTTTAGTAAACACCTTTTAGTTTATATGGGCATAGATGTGCATTAGTGTGAGCTTTTCCAGTTTTGAATGATACATCTATTCCTTTATGAATACAGTATCACAACAAACTTTCTGGTCTGTCAAGGAGAAAGCATGCATATCTCGAGAGAACAAAGAACACTGTTGTCTTTTCATGTGCTTTTGACATGCGGCTCGTACAGTTAACATACCCCTTCTCATCTACTGCTGTCATCCCACACAAACTTCACTCACTACTTCCCTGTAGAAGCATTCTCTCTCTCGCATATAAGTAGATAGCAATTTTTCTTTAAACGTTTTTTTTTATATACACACAATTTTGACAAGTTTTGTAGTCAAACTACAAAATGTCAAACTAAGGTATTTTTAAGAAAGATAATTTAATGTATACATTAATGCACTTTCAATTACCAACTGTTCACTGCAGAAAACAACAACAACAACAAATGGTAACAGCACTGACTTTTAAAACTATCCTTTATGAAACATAAGATAAAGTAATAAAAATGACACTTTTTAGTTGAAGTCACAGCCACCACAAAAACAGACTACTTAGGATCATTCTGAGGTTACAGATTCATAGTCCTGAAAATATATAATTTATAATTTAATAGCTGTGATGATTAACTTTGTGTATGCTCTGTGTGTGAAAATATTCAGATGACTCTCTTTGTAATTGTTATGAAGTAACTGAAAATTTTTTTTTCTCTGCAACTGTAACTGATGACTGACATATATTTTATTAAATTAAATTAAATCATTCTTTTGTAGCATAATTGTTTATTTAAGCATAAATACATTAAGTGTAATACTGCTTTAAAATGTTGTGTTGCAATATGTTATTTGAATTTTTACATAAATATTGTGTTAGACTGAATGACAATTTAACATTATTTCAACCAAGTATTGACATTTCATTCTTTATTTAAAACCTTAAAAGTAGACACCTGACTTACATTCATTGTGCTCTCTATGGACAGAAAAATCACTTTAGTACATTTCTTTTGATGTGGATTTTGACGTATCTAACCCATGTACACACACACATGTTGGTTTTTGTGATTTATGGGGACTCTCCATAGGCGTAATGGTTTTTATACTGTACAGACTGTA
>JAUMHQ010000053.1:8531529-8547717 GCA_032361165.1 Enteromius paludinosus
AAAAAGAGTGCGAGTGTTGTTTAGGTTGCTGTTTATAAGGTTTGAGAAGAACCTCTGTCTTGCTGTGGCTAGTTCCATATTGAAAGCATGAAGGCTGTCTTTATAGATGCTATAGTGAATTTCAAGTTTCGTCTTCCGCCACATCGGCTCAGCTTTTCTGCATTGTCTTTTCATACTCTGTACTGCTGTTGATTTTCTCCAGCATGAACCAAAAATTCTTCAAGTAACGCAATGCCCTTAAAGGGTTAAAATTGGATGGAATCTATCCTCAGCTGCAGACAACAATGAGGTGTACGTTATTCAAAAGGCAAAACACATCTTTAGTATTTTCTTTTTTTCTATTTTAATAGCACATTTGTTAAAAAAAATACCTTCAGTTCTTACTCTGATCTAAAGGAGGGAAGAATAATGTATTCTAGGTCTTGCATTATCATTCCATTAAGATTTCATCAAGACCCTGATGGGTTCATCCACTTCATAATAACAGTAGAACATAAAATAAACAAACTTCGTCTGTAAAATTGCCCGCGTGTAATTTGAAAATACTTAGAGACTCATTTGAAGACACAGTGACAGTTTCTTCTCCTCCCCCATATTCGTTTTCATTTTCAGAGCACACAAACTTTGTTGGCACCCTTGCTATATCCTTCTCCCTCCCTCACCAATCACCCCTACCACTAACAGACAACAGATTGAAGGAATTCACCATGTTTTTCTCTTTCCTGCATATTCTCTATTTGCTTATTCTATTTTTGCTAGCAGCCTCAGGCCACTATTAGTTTCATATAAAGAGCCAAGCCTAGCTCTGCTCACAAGCACTGTTTATTGTAACACTGATGTTGCGTCTTCTTCTCGCTCTTGTTTGTAGAAGGGTAGGAGGGTATCTGAAGGCAGAGCATGTTTGCATCATCTTGGGAGTGAAAAGTAAACTTCATTTCTTTCTTCAGTACTTTCTAGATCTTAACCTTAACAAACAAGATATGATGATCTTGCTGCACCAGAATAGATTTAGGGTGAACTGGACCCATTAGCTCATGAACTTGAGGACAGTTTGCATGTTTCCGTTGCTTTCTGGGTGGATCTGAGATCAGCATTTTTCTATCACCCTCTGCATCACTTTGATCCCATAATCTTTTGACTTTGTGGGGTTTGCCAAACATCTGGAAGTTTGTAAGCACCATCTGTATCCTCATGTAGTCTGATACAGGTAAACAAACAGGCAGGTTATTCTCTTTAAAATCCACTGGACCTTCCAGTCCATTAGATGATGAGCAGGTACAGGATATGTAATTACCCCTCAGCGGAATACAGGATGAATGCTAATGAACAGAATATCTATCTGTATTAGTCATAGATGATGATTCACTTGCTGTGACACTGTGTGTGAGGGAGGCGTTACAAAAAACATTTAATCATGAAATGATAGAAAGCATACAATATAATGTCAGATGCTTTTATCAATTAAGTTAAAAAGAACAAAACAAAACATGATTGACTATTTCTCGGTTTTTTGGTTGTTTTTTTTTCAGGAAAAGACTAGGGTTTTTTTATTTAGCTTAATTTTTTTCTTGTTTTTCACCCTTGCACTTAGTCTCCACTTTGTATCTGATTTGTATTCACATAAAATATGCACATTGCAAAGTATTGTTAAAAAAAAGAAAACTGTGTTTTGTAATTTAATTTCTAAAGTCATTGTAACGAAGCGGACTGCACATAGGAGGTAAGTATAATAAGAAGTTTACTTACACAGCAGAGGCGTAACAGAGAATGGGAGCTGCAGATACATGTATATGGTAAGTAGTGAGACAGATGATAATATGGAGAAACTTGAGTGCTGGTTTACCGTGAAATCTTTGTATTGCAAGTGATGGAGATCGCTGGAGAACAGGCTGGAGACTTAGACAAAGACAAAACCACAACACCACACGCCACTCTTCGAAGATACTCAGGGGATTCCAAGTAGCCTGGAGGAGATACACAGAATGAAGAAGAACACAGGGAAATCTCACAGGGTAAGTTATTGTCAATAGAGCTTAGTCTTGTCAGAAAATAGTCCGCTAGCTGTGAAACGAGCCTGGACACTGATTGTGGCGTGGTGTGTGATTTTTTGGGGTTCTGTGAGTAAGTGATGATTGGATCCAGGTGGAGGTGACAGATGCAGATGATCAGTACTTTGGTGAGAGTGTGCGTTGTGACGACAGAACCTGTTGTGACTGTGACACTTATTTTCCCACTAAAACAACTTACAGTATGCACATTTTAGCCCCGATTTTGACTCACCGAAAGGTTTTGAGAAATCACAGACAAATCGGTGCTCGTGCATGCGAGTGACAATCACACAGTGTGAACTATTAAAGACGCGATCTGAGAGAATCGCCGACATGTCGCCGACACCCGTGAGATATTTGGCATGCTAAATATCTGGATCATGCCAGAATCATGCCATGTGAAATGTGTTCTGACTGAATAACACACGATTACCTACAGCCAATGATATAGCAACATCCAGGGCAGCGGAACGTTGGGGGAGGAGTTACGAAGGTACTGTAATTATCCTCGTCCACGATCTTCTATTCGTTGCAAATGAGCACACATGCAATTTGTATGGCAAGCTTATTTTGCTTGCTATTATTTTTAATAATAATCCCAGTCTCACGTGAGAACGCCGGTCTTGCACACATGACCTTGTGTTGTTCCATGTCACTTCTCGTGTGTGTTTTGCAGTAAGACAAAGTTGTTGGCGATTCTTCCTGTTGTAACGTCAGTCCACCTGTCATCGATCTATCATGCAGTGTGAACACAGCAGTGACTGAATACTACCCCAGATAGTCTTGCAGTGTGAAAAGATCTGTGACACGACTATTTTGAAAATTGTGCAGTCTGAACTCGCCATTAGGAAAGTTTCAGTGTCTGCACTTAAAACAAACACATTTACAGTTGGAAGGCTTCATTGAATTGGTAATTGTCTCAAATGTAGGAAGGTCAGCAGTGTTCAGATGTTTGGGGCAAGTAAGATTCTTTATTTATTTTTATTTTTTCATAACTAAATGGCTCCAGCAGAACTCTAGGTCCTTAGTCCATTTTTTATCTCTCCTGCTGTATAAGCAACATATAAAGTTTGATAATTAATAAATGGTACCAATGAGTACCAAAATGGTATATTATGTATATGGTATATATAAATATAGTTATGAAGGGGACTGAGACATGCGGATCCATGACAAGGCTTTATTATATTGACATGGGCAAAACAGACAGGTTCGAGAGAAGGGCAAACAGGTATGGAGAAGGCAAAGTCAAAGAAGCTTTATTGTCACTTCAACTATTTATAGCAGATGCAGTACACAGTGAAATTACTTTCCTCCTAGACCAGAGGTGCTACACAGAAGTACAGAAATACATGGAGCTAAACATGGAGTTAAAGGAAAATGTAAATAAATAATTTAGACTTTAAAAATGTAAGGCTAAAGACTTAAGACTAAAAATATACTTAAAAACTATGCTATGCCATATAGATGAAATAGAATGGATAGGGAACAGAGAAAGAAAGGTTACAGATGTAATGACAAAAGGTGATGATGACAAAAGTGACGTGTGTGCAAAAGAGCATTTTAGTGTGTTTGTACAGTATGACTGTGTCTGATTATGTCCAGCATAGTCTAGGTTGCTGTCCGTGTATGTGTGTGTGTGCATGTGTAGCCAGGTCAGCTCAGTACTTTGTTGAGATACCTGATTGCCTGAGGGAAGAAACTGTTTAACAGTCTAGTTGTGTGGGCCAGAATGCTTCTGTACCTCTTTCTGGATGGCAGGAGGGTGAAGAGTGTTTGTGAGGGGTAGGTGGGATCATCCACAATGCTGTTGGCTTTGCAGATGCAGCGTGTGGAGTAAACGTCTGTGATAGAGGGAAGAGAGACTCCAATGATCTTTTCAGCTGTCTTCACTATGGCCAGGCAGTGATGCAGCTGCTCAGGATGCTCTCGATGGTCCCTCTGTAGAAGGTGGTCAGGATGGGAGGAACGATGATGAGCCTTCTTCAGCTTACGCAGAAAGTAGAGACACTGCTGGGCTTTCCTGGTGATGGAGCTGGTGCTTAGTGACCAAATTAGGTCCTCTGTCAAATGAACACCAAGAAATTTGGTGCTCTTGACGATCTCCATGATGGACCCGTCGATGTTCAGCGGAGAGTGGTCACTCTTTGCTCCTCTGAAGTCAACAACCATCTCTTTAGTCTTGTCGACATTCAGGGACAGATTGTTGGCTTTACACCAGACTTCTAGCTGTTTCGACTCTTCTCTGTATGCTGACTCATCGTTCTTGCTGATGAGACCCACCACGGTCGCTGACGAACTTAATGACATGATTAGAGCTGTGCATTGCTGCACAGTCATGAGTCAACAGAGTCAACAGCAGGGGCCTGAGCACACAGCCCTGTGGAGCTCCAGTGTTCAGTGTGGTGGTGCTGGAGGTTTTGTTCCTGATCCGGACTGACTGAGGTCTCCCAGTCAGGAAGTCTAGGATCCAGTTGCAGAGGGGGTTGTTGATGCCAGGCAGAGCCAGCTTGTCGATCAGGTGCTGACGAATTATTGTATTGAACGCTGAACTAAAGTCGATGAACAGCATTCGTAGGTAAGTGTCTTTCTTGTTCAGATACGCAAACTGCATGGGGTCAAAAGAAGGTGGCAGCAGACTCTTAATGTGCCTCATGACGAGCCTCTCGAAGCACTTCATGGTGAAGAATAGTGCAAGGAGAGGGTGAAGGTCAGTTGATCAGCAAACAGTATATCCAATGCATGGCAAGACAGAGCAATAATCCAAAAACAAAGCAGAGGTTGTTACACAGGTGAACAAAACACAAGACTAGGCAAAAAAAAAAAAAAACACAAGGAAACGCTTCATAGGGAGGTAAACTCAATACTCGGTGACTGGCATTCTAACAAACAGGGCTTAAAAAGACAATGAGCTAATGAGCTAACAAAGGGGAGGAGCCAATGAAGTGACATGGTAACTAACAAGGATCAACAGAACAAGGGAAGCACAGAAACAGAACAAGAGAAGCACGGAAACAATGGGAGACACACACTTCACAATAAAAGTCCTTAGAACAAGACAGAGAAGACTGAGAACATGACATAAAGGTCTGGGATGGAGTGCCTTTCATGGAGTTCATGGGCACTCCAGCTGGTGACATTATATATATTATATGTATATATACATATTAGGGCCGGGATTTTAACACGTTAATTTAGATTAATTAATTACACAAAAATAATGCGTAAAATTTTTTAACGCATTTTAGTCGCACTTAATTTGCACCGCAGAATGTTTCTCACTGGATGAGTTTTGGCGGACCGATTATACTGGAGCATCAACTAGCGTTTCCAATGTTCTGAATTTACTTGAAAGTAGGGATGCGCCGATCCAGATCGGCCGATATGTTTGCGTGTTTTGTCAGTAAAGCTGGTCATGTAATCAGCGGTAAATGCCATCAGATGCGTGATTTCACATTGAGCTGTATAAACTACACACAGCCGTTGTTCACTGACGAGCTGCGCAAATCCACGCTGATAATGAACATGGTTTTGCACAGCTCGTAAGTGAACAACGGCTGTGTGTAGTATATACATGGCCCAATGTGAAATCACGCACAGCACAATATTGGTCTGTTGGACATGGTTGAATTTCTTTTTTTTTTATGAAACTAATAATTAATTTTAGTCAGCAAGAACAAATTAAATGGATAAAAAGTGCCAATAAAGATTTTTACCTTATTACAAAAGGTTTCTGTCAAATAAGTGTTTTTTTTTTTTTACTTTATATTCATGAAAGGACTATGAATATAATTAAAATTGCTGATTTACTTAGAATTTATTCCTATAATGTACTGAATTAATTATTACAGATCTAATGCATTAAAAGAACATATGAGATAAATATAAATGTTCAATTTGGAGTTTGTGTGTCGTGTGTAGAAGGACAGGCTGTTGCTGAGGAATATAAGTGCAGTATTTATCTCCTAAAGAGCACATAATTACCACAAATCATGCTGTTATGCTTAAAAGTACACCACAAATTCACGCACCATTCACATGGTGGTCCTTTCACATTCTCTGAATATCAATATTTTCTTTCTTCCTCCCTTTCAAACTGAGAAAATTAGAAAATCTTTCATCTATTTGGCTATTGTTAGTCTTGCTGCTAAATTCTAGAGTTCTTGACCCCTTCCTCTCAATGGCTACTTTAAATCAATGTCTAAAACAAATATTTATGCCCTCTACCCGTGTGTGTGTGTGTGTCTGTGTGTGTATTTCATCAATTTCACTAGCCGGTAATGTTTTTCCACTTTAGTCAGATAAATACTGTCTGTGTCCTATTGGTGAAATAATCCTCATCAGTGAGGGGAATATAATGAAATACATATAAATGTTATTTGATGTATTGGACCATGCTGTACCATCGAACAGGCATGCAAGTTCTTACTCATAAATGGACGGCCCCTTCATGAGAAGAAAAAGACAATTCTATAATAATTAGCTCACCCTCCCTTAATTAAAAACCTGTAATCTGCAGTACATACCTGTAAAAAGATTATTTGAACACTTTGACCAAACTTAAGTGACAGACAGTGCTTTTCAAATAAAAGGGACTTCTCTCAATGTAATACACTCCTTTACCATCAATTGTCAAGTGAACAATTAATGCTACTTCTTACATTCATTGGCCATTTATATGGAAGAAGGGTTCTACTTACTCTCTATCTTCAAATCCCTGCTTTACCCCATATGTGCAGACGCATGAGTCTCATAGTCTCCTGAGTAGATAAGACTAAACCCTTCACTCCACTTAAGCCTTGCACAGGAGAAAGGAAGAAGGTTTAAATGACTAAATTGTCTTGATGTTAAACCATCATTTTGCTGAACAGGAACTGTCATTTCACTGGGTGCAATTTTTCATCAATGCAGCTTACTATTTATGGGTCACTGCTTGGAAAACATGCTGCAAATAACTGATAGTCCTTCAAAAAGCAATACACACACACACACACACACATATATATATATATATATATGACAGTTTGATAGTCAGATAAATGCATGTATGTATATAGTATACAGTGTCACATGATCCTTCACAAATCATTCTGATTTAGAGCTCAAGAAACATTTCTGATTTTCAGAAATGATCAGTTTTGAGAATAGTCATGCTACTAAATTTTTTATGAAAACCATGATACATTTTTCAGGATTCTATAAATTCATTATACGTTAGATTTATTTAAAATTAATTTCTTTAATTAACAGTATACAGGCCAAAACTTTGGACACACCTTCTCATTCAATGTGGGTTTTTTTTTTTTTTTATTATTGTCATGACCATTTACATAGATTCTCACTGAATGCATCAAAACTATGAATGAACACATGTGGAGTTATGTCCTTAACAAAAAAGGGGAAATAACTGAAAACATCTTTTATATTCTAGTTTCTTCAAAATAGCCAACCTTTGCTCTGATTGCTTTGCCCACTCTTGGCATTCCTTTGATGAGCATCAAGAGGTAGTCACCTGAAATGATTTTCACTTCACAGGTGTGCCTTATCAGGGTTAATTAGTGGAATTTCTTGCTTTATCAATGGGGTTGGGACCTGCAGAAGTCAGGTTACTACACAGCCGACAGCCCTATTGGACAACTGTTAAAATTCATATTATGGCAAGAACCAAATTGAGTTGCAATCATTACTTTAAGAAATGAAGGTCATTATTGTTTGTGTAATTAATTAATCTAAATTAACATGTTAAAGTCCCGGCCCTAATATATATATGCATACAGTTTTCATACAAATGTAAAAAAATGGTAAATTATCCTTATTTATCCTTATTATCATTTAAACAAGTTAAACAACTTGGTGAAATATAACTTTAAATTGTGCAAAAATATGGGTGAAAACTCTTAGTTGAAAACTCATCGTAGTGGCAAGGTTTTTTTTGAAAGCTAAGAGTAACAAATTTTACCACTGTCATACATGCAATCACACAGCACGAATGTAGCGAAACTGATTCCCATGATATTGTTAGTTTTTGCCAGTTTAAAATGTTACATCTGTATGCAGTATAAGTTAGCATCATGTTCATTATTATCAGTATCAGTACTTTAGAAGATAAAACCTGAAATAAGTCAACAACAAAGTAAAAATATTCTTATATTATTCTGCACAGCAGAATAATACCAAATATTATGAACGTTGTCATCAGTGAACTGTCACAGCTGTTTATAACACTGGTTGTGATGAGAACAAACTAGGTCACACCAAAGGTTTTGAGCAAACATGATAGTAGTCATGATTTATAATAATCTTTTAGCTGGTTTATACTACTATTTTATTTACCCTGCAGGCTGTAGAGTTGACAACACAGCTAGTGGAATTTACAGCTCGTTTCATGGCTCCTTAACTCTACGCTAAATGAGGGCGCTCATATCAGTTTATGAATGTAGGGCTGTAAATACTAATCAAAACTTCTTAAATCACTTGCTAACGGCTAATGATGCTACAACAGAGATTTAAGTAAGACTAGGGAAAGAGATATACCAAATGAAAATTGAGGAAGCCAACACACATTCATAGGTCATCTGCGGTCTACCACTGTCTTAATCAGGTAATGTAATGGTAACATTTTCTAGTTTTCAATATCAATCCCTCCTTATAAATGTTTTATGTATCATAAACAGTAGGAATGAGATTTGGTTCAATGAGTTTTCACTGTTGGTTTACAAAGAATGTGTTTTGCATTCCACTGAGCTGCGTGTTTCCACTGTTTTTCTATGTAAACATGCAAGGTTTTAGACTATTGTGCTCATTTCTAGTGTATTTTTGCAACATTTTATAATGTGTCTCTAGACCTTGCTTTTTTTAATTCTACTGCTCTGCATTTCAGGTTTTCAACCCAAGAATACATACTGTGAATAAGCCCTTACTATGCCAAAGCACAGTGAAGGTGAGCGTTTGTATGAAAAAAAGTGTCTCTTTGTAGAGACGACCCAAGACATTGTTCGCTCAAAGACCACAGACATCCAGGGCGAAGATCCAGTCCTATTCTATCTTGAAGCCTCAGTGCCTTGAACTTGATGGGGGCAGAAACTGGCAGCAAATAGGGCAAGACAAAAAGAGGTGCAATGTGGGCTCCTCTGGCTCTATTGAAGACCAGATGCTCCGTCACCTAAATCTGTTTCCTTTTATCAACTAGTAATTCTATATAAAACACATTTATATAAAAATAATAGATTGTTCTGACATCCTGCTGACAATGCTAAAAATGTTAAATCAGACGTATTGGATCCAGATCTTCAAGTCATCCTCAGGTGTCTAAAACAGCCAGCAAAATTTTGTCTGACACACCAAACCATTTAACAGTTCTTGTCTGCTATTTAAACTCACTTAGTAAAACTGCATGTTCCCCTTCAGTCGAGTCACTCCGACGTTAAATATGGGAACTCGCATGAGAGACAGATCGCCTTCGAGTAATAAGAAAAGGCCAATGAATGTTGCTGTGCATCTAATTACAGCCAGGTGCACCTCATCAATACGTGAGTATAAGTGGGCACGGATGTAATGCACTTGCCGCTTTTCGCTTCGAAGCCTCGCTGCATTGTATGCCTTTGTTCGAATCTGCTGGACGGAGAAATTCCTGAGCGTCTGGGCGAGTACAAAAAAAAAGAAGAAAAACATACTCTGGGGCTGCGTTCATGGATGACTCATGCGTTCATTGCGAATGTATGACCATCGCTACAGTGAGATGTTTTCCCATCACCTTCCTCCCGCGGCAGATCGTGAGAGACCGTAAGGTAAGAGCCGTAAAGGTTTTTCGGCAGCGAGGCGCTTGGGGATCCTCACGCTGACCACGTGGGATGTTCTGTCGGGCAAAAAAAAAAAAGCGAACATCTGCCAGTTCCGTCTGGTTACCGGAGCAGATGCTCAGCCCACTTTACGGGGAAGCAATCTGCTCTGGTAACCCCACGGAACTGGCAGAAGTTCGTGATGCACCCCAGAAAGGTGAGATGTCTATTGCAGCGTTAGAGAGGAGTCGGCTGGTAAGGTGAATGTCTCACCAGGACAGCGCCCCTACGTGATCGCTGCCTGTCAGAGCCAGACACTGAACTGTCTGAACATCTCCCAGGGCGGCCTATTCGGCGACACTGTTGAGGACTTAGCCCAGGAGTTCCGGCAGTTCAAAGGCAGCCTGAGGCGATGTCTTACATCCTACCCTGGAGGGACTCCAGCCGGTCCCCGGATGCTCCACCTCCACCTGCTGTCGCCGAGGGCGTCCCCCCGCGGCACCCAGATATCTGCTCTGTTCCCCACTAAGGCACACGTTGCCAGGTAGGCGGCCCGACGTCGAGCTGGCCACTGGCGAGGGGCTCAGGGAGAATGGCGACTCCACCCCCAGGTAGTCCAGCTGATCTGGAGCACCTTCGGTGAGGCAGAGATAGACCTCTTTGCCTCCCCCGAGTCCTCCCACTGCCAGCTGTATTACTCCATCTCTCAGTCTAGGGCCCCCTCAATAGAGCAGGCCTATACTCTAAGATGGGGTCTGTTCGTCGACTGGTGCCCCTCTCGCGGAGAGGACCCACAGAGATGCCCGATTGCAGTGGTGCTTTCCTTCCTGCAGGAGAAGTTGGAACGCAGGCTGTCCCCTTCAACTCTCAAAGTGTATGCTGCATACCACGATGCAGTGGAGGGTGCGTCCCTCGGGAAGCACCAACTCATCATAAGGTTCCTCAGAGGTGCGCGTCAGGTTAATCCCCCAAGACTGCCTCCGGTGCCCTCTTGGAACTTTGATGTCACCTTACAGGGCCTGAGGCAAGCTCCTTTTGAGCCTTTGGCATTAGTTGGGATTAAATATCTGTCACTTAAGACAGCACTCCTGATTGCTTTGGCTTCCATCAAGAGGGTAGGGGACCTACAGGCCTTCTCTGTTAGGTCCCTATTTGGCCCCCAGGGCATTGGGAAGGTTACTTACAGACTCTCCTGCTGACACCCTTGCCTGTCGGCACCGGGTTCTCTGCGTAAAGCAGCCTCAGAGTCGCAGCCTTTTCCACGGGTTTGTTCCCATATGTAACGCCGGAGTGACTCGACTGAAAGGGAACGTCTAAGGTTACGAAGGTAAACCACATTCCCTGAAGGAGGGAACGGAGGCGTTACATCCCCTTGCCACGACCCTGGGTCGCGCTGATGCCGGCTCGGCTCCTTAACAAAAACCTGCAAGTGCATTACATTCGTGCCCTCTTATACGCACTTAGTGATGAGGTGCACCTGGCTGTAATCAAATTCACGCCAATATTCATTGGCCTTTTCTTATTACTCGAAGGCGATCGGTTTCTCATGCAAGTTCCCATATGTAACGCCTCCGTTCCCTCCATTCCCTCCTTTAGACGTTGTCTGGTAAACCAAACTACTAAGTACTACTTAGGCCTGAATTAAAAAATAAGTACAAGTTTTTATTGTGTTCATATTGTTTTGCATATTCACTTTTGCCAATTAAGGTTGGATATGGGTAAGGTTAGGGACAGGTTTGGTTAAGGTGTAAGAGATGGGTCAAGAGCAGTGTAATTATAAATGTAATTACAGAAATTAATTACAGATTTTAATGACATACAGGGTGATAAAAATCCTGTTTTTCCCTACAGTATGAGTCCAACTCTGAAAAGTAACAATCATCATCTGTTAGTATAAGAGTGCTTAAGGATTTGAACAGACTCCAGGTGTCTGAAGTGCTGCTGATCTTGTTTGTGAAGAACATGAGGGAGTCAGGAGGCCTGGAGGAGAAAGGAGTGGAGCACAGACTGTCTGTAGCTTTATTTAACTTAGCTCAGAAGTGGTTAGTAGGAGAAGCGAAGACCACGAAGGAAAGGTAGGTGGGTGAGAGAGTGGTGAGCACCAGGCACATGCCCTCTGGGTGAATCCAGCTCTCAGGCTGACTCAGGATATTGAGAGTTCAGGAATGAAATCATCTTTGTTTACAGCTGACTGGCAGTTCCAGAGTCCAACTGAGAATAAAAGATTTGCAGGTTAGGAAGTGCAGAGAAGTCATATACATAAACACAAAATTATGCCTCTTTGGAGACTTTCTTTTGTCTAAAGGAAAATTCCACATACAAATAATGCTACTGAGGGCAAGGTCCGTTTTGTTTATTTATTTAGCCTATTTTTTGTTACTGGAGGATGAAACTACGAACAATCCACTAAAGTTTGAGAACAAGTAGCTTTCCCATTATTATAGCAAAATATCTACACAGAAGTATATTTCTTTAGTATTCACTTTCTTGGACTACAGGGGGCCTTGGAATCCAAAAAGCTGAGAACCATTGCTCAAAATACTTACATTGGATTGTTTTTGTGTATTTGTGCATCAACAGAGCATAGCACAGTCAATACATGTAAAAGTACTGAATTACAACACTTTAGATAACTTTGCACATAGTTTCTGCACACAATGAAACTGGCTTCACTGAATGATCTCAGTTTGTTTAATTTGAACGAATGAATTTCCAGTTGTTTTGATGGTATTAACACAGATTAGTTTTTATTATTGCATTATGGGTAAAGATGATGTATATCTGCAAATGTTGCCTGTTCTACAAAAAAAAACACAGCAGGTATCTGTGAATCTATACTGCTCAGAATGACTAATCATGTTGATTCCGCCTGGAGCAGTAGGTGTAAAGTGTTGAACGATTGTATCGCTCTCATGGAAAGCTCTCAAAGTTAACAATGAACAAATCTCAAAGCTCAAGTTTCAATACTTCAGTTTATTATATTGAGAATAATTTTCAGGGCTGGCGAGAGCAGCGATCACCCAGTTATCTTGCCTTTTTGAGATCTCAGGATACATTTGATATGAAATTTCACTTTAATGAATGAAAGTGTCTTAGAATAGGCCTGCTTTTCAACACATGACTGCTTGAAATTGGAAATACCTTGAGGCAACTTTATATATTTCGCTGTCATGCACCAGGTAAGTGATCCAGTTATGTTTCTCATGAACTGTTTCATGTACACATGAAGTCATGATTGTCGAAGGAAGAAAATAAGAAAGAGTGCACACTAACTGATCTATCTGTCAATCCATCCAATACATACTGTATACAGTGCTTTGCAAAAGTATTCAAACCACTTCAGGTTTACAAGGTTTACAAAAGCATATAGCCTCCATTTTACGGTGGCAGAGAGAGCTCAACTCGCTGCAAACTTAAGAAAACACATGCAAACAGAAAAAAATGCAAACTGCAAATTCTCACAACACAACAAAACACAGAGAGGCACTGCAAACACATGAACGTGCTGAAAACACAGAAACGCGCTACAAACAGCACGGCCCACAACAGAAATGTTTCAGAGAGACCTCAAAAAGTGACAAACCTATCTGGGACCTGATTATTTGTTCCGTGGCTTTTGGTCAGAGTAGAGATGTTGTTGCTGAACTAAATAAGGTGAGTTTTTTGTGTTTATTTTAACAACTTGATCATGCGGTCTTTTGGAAATTATTAGACTAATCTAACAAATTACACACTTAAACTGTGAAACATTATTTTAATGCTATGTTAGCTAGAGTTACTCTCAGATGGGTTTGTCACTTTTTGAGGTTACCCTGAAACATTTCCGTTGTGGTCCGTGCTATTTGCAGCGCATTCGCAGGCATGTTTCTTTGTTTGCAGCATGTTTGTGTGTTTGCAGGGCGTTTCTGTGTTTGCAGCGCCTGTGTTGTCAAACTGATGGAGATGGTTTCTTTATGTGTTGTCGTTTTTTTCTGTTTGCATGTTCCTATTCAGGAACTCGAGCTTTGGGAACGCCTTCAGCGTGACGGCTCTGAACAGTGTGTAAAATCAGCCAATGGTGAGTTGGAATGTCAACGCGGGTGACGTCACTGGCCAGGAAGTATATAAGCACGTGGAAAACGCCGGCTAGACAGCTTTTCTGCCATTTCAGCGGGACGCTCTGTGTGTGTGTTTGCAAAAAGCCTATATGAGTTTAAAAAGGAAAAACAGTGTTTCTGTGAAAAAAAGTGGAAGTTTGTTCGTGTATTAAGACAAAAATAAAGAGTGGAACATGTCTAAAGTGCAACAAAAACACAAAAGGGGCGACAGCAGCTACAAGAGATGTGGGAGCCCATGTGAGAGATGCATCCTGCCGGATGACTCGCACACGCTCTGTGTAGTCTGCTTGGGAGCGGAGCACGCTGCAGCAGCTCTCCAGCAAACTGATAAGGACAGCTGCAAGCAGTGTGAGAGGCTGCCGTTGCGCATGCTTCGCTCCCGGAGGGCTCTGTTTAACGATGAGGGAGCCTTCATAAGCGATTCCCATTGATCTGGTCCCGCTCGTGCCGAGGCAGAGCGGCGCCGGCATTCATGGGGATCGCATCTCGATCTACATGATTTTGAAACCTTTTATCGTGAGGAATCTGAGACGGTCTCCCTATCTCTGTCCTCAGCCACGGGATCGAGCACCAGTTTGGCCAGTTCGGAAGCGCGTTCTGCTACTTCCCCTGGTCAAGGTGGCGCAGCGCTGCTCCTCTCCGCATCAGATAAGGAGATGGAGAGCGCTGAGGAAGAGACTGCGGTCCCTTCCTCGCCCCAGTATGAGGAGCTAGTGGAGGTGGTGACTCGTGCTGTTGCCAAACTAAATTTAGAATGGCCAGACGAGGTTAAAGCCGAACCAAAGAGCAGCAAACTCGATGAGAGATTTTTAAAATCTCGGCCACCACCTCCTAAGCGGAGCCTTCCCTTCTTTTCCGACTTGCACACCGAGGTGTCAAGATCGTGGAAAAGGCCTTTCTCTTCACGCTTATACGTACCAGCATCTGAATGCTATGGAAACATACTGTAGCTGGCGTGCAAGAGAAAGGCTATAAGACGTTGCCTCTGGTTGAGCAGACGCTTATGGGCTCTCTCTCTCCCGAATCGGCAGCGTCTTTGAAGGCTCCATCCCTGCCTACGAAACCGTTGAGAACAACATCTTCACTAGTAGGCAGGGGGTACTCAGCAGCGGGTCAGGCTGGTGCATGTCTTCATACGATGGGCGTGCTTCAGGCATACCAGGCTGACCTGCTGAAAGAGCTAGACGAGGGCGAGCAGGTTAGTTCAGAAGATATTAAAGAACTAAGGAGGACTGCTGACCTCTCGTTGCGTGCCACTAAAGAGACAGCAAGAGCTATCGGTAGAACTATGGCAGCTCTAGTTGCCGCCGAGAGGCATCTATGGCTGACTCTGTCAGATATGAAGGATAAAGACAGAGTCTGCCTGATGGACACCCCGCTTGCGCCTACCGGTCTCTTCAGCGACACCGTGAATTCGGTCGTCGAGAGACACCAGGAGGCTCACAAACAAGCGGCGGCGTTTCAGCGGTTCCTCCCTCGCCGCTCACTAGCTCGTGGGATTGCTGGACGGGAGCAGTCCCTTCTGAGTGCCAGCTCCTCATACAAAACGCACAGAGACACACAGAAACAGAGTGTCGCCACGAGAGCTCCTCCCCAGAAGCAACAGCAGGGGGGTTGGTGGCGCTCTGTAGCGGGGCCTTCCAAATCTCAAAAAGACTTGAGGGTCATCATTCAAGAGAAGAGGAAGGCCCCGCAGACTAAAAAGAGAAGGTCCTGATGGGAGTGCCACAAGACTTTCGGGGGCAGGCCTCTCTGGGGAAGAGTGGTACAGTCTGCATTACGCGGACCCCAGCTCTCCTCAGTGCCCTCGGGAGGCATTCTCACTAACCTCGCCAGTGCTACGAGGTGTGAGTGTCTCCCGCGAACTTCATTCTCAGGTTCAGCCGCCCGGAAACGTAGCGGCACCGAGACGTTCGCCACGGAGCTCTCACGAGGGAAACACGACTTCACCTGAGGGTGGGTCGTGTCAAAACATCGTCCCTCAGCCATCATCAGAAACCAGCCTCGAGAGACTGGTTCCCTTAGTAGACTATTTGACAGCGTGGGTGCTCGATGGGTCCTGCGTACTGTAGAAAACGGATACAGAATCCAGTTCGGTTGCACTTCGCCACAATTCGCGGGCGTCAATCATACGATAGTTCGTTCAGAGCAGGCTCTGGTGATGGAACAAGAAGTCTAAGCTCTTTTAAGGAAGGAAGCCATCAAGGTGGTTCCTCCTCACGATATCGAGTGCGGGTTCTACAGCCGCTACTTCATAGTTCCAAA
>JAUMHQ010000053.1:8557838-8568278 GCA_032361165.1 Enteromius paludinosus
TAAGGCTACAGTGTAATTCGGCTATACATCCGCACTAAAGGTGAAAGTCACCGTATAGACTCCAACCCAACTTTGTCTATAGATTAAAGGCGATATTTTTTTATTGCGCGATAAGAGTCTCGCGTTAACGCAGCGCGTTAACCCCGATAACGGCCCACCACTAGTTATAATATTTACTCATTTGTGGTTATAGCTTTTAAGAGTATGATCATTTATAGACACACATAATGGACATGATTACAATGAATTATATAATTATATAGTATGAATTTTATTCGGTTGACAAGTAACTCTGCAACTAAATGTCATTTCTTCAGCTGAAAGTATTAGCTAGCTCACATTAGCCTCACAGGAAACACTCAATTAACACTCAGCACCTGATCACTCACAAGATGTTTTAGTGGGGTAATGTGCAAATCTTAAATACAGATATGATATAGTTTAAGCAGTATAGATTAAGTAGATTCAATATGGTGTTCATTGTGTGTTATAAATAATCACACTCTTAAGTTATAATCACAAATACGGTAATATTCTAATGGATTATAATTGATTTTATGATTATTCATGAGATGCTAGTAACACATAATACTGTTTTTATAATGCATTATGCAGTCATTATAATGCCTTAAGAATACCCTTATAATGTTTTATAGATACAGGCTTCATAGAAAGTGTGACAGACTTTTCATTAAGACCCTAAAGAATCATGTCAACATATCAATATATCAATCATATCATTTAGAAAACAGTTGAATTTCTTTTCATTCTAACTGTCATCACTTTCATGCTTTTGTGTCCTATTACTATGACATTTCATCTGAAGAAGTCCAAGAGATTGCTTCCAAGAGTAACATACTGCCTCAAGGGCGGATCAGGAGTCCTCGGGAGCCATGGTGGATCGGGAGCCCTGGGAGGCCAAATCAACTGCTCACTTCCAGCCAATCAGCAACCTCGGGAAACCCTTTTCCGCAGCGAGGATCATAGAGATTCTGTGCAAATTCCCTGTAGAATCTTAAATGATTCTGATTTGATTCTTTGTTTGGGCTAATTTACTACACATTCATACATAACAAAATCTTGAATAAAGCTGAGTTGGAGAGACGCTGGAAGAATAGATGAGATAAAATGAACATTCTTCTCATATACTTAGACCGACATTTAATATAATTTCCAATTATGTTAAAAAGAAACTGCTAATTATAACCACTGGGATAAGACACATTCCTGCCTCAGAGTTTTGTCTATTTCTATTGTCTTATCTGATTTGAGAAGCGATAACAATGCTTGCTACAGTCTGTAGATACACAGCTGCAAGTATCTCACAGATGGGCCGTAGGGGGTTTATATGAATATAGAACATAGTGTTACAATGAGTGGAATTGAAAGAAGTCATACACAAGCAGACCTACACATCCACACATACCTTCTCGAACACACGCACATACTCAATCATCCATCCAACATCCTCAACTGTCACACACTCATAATCACAGAAACATCTGCCCCTGTGTTTTGAGAGAAACTGACCTTGTTTACCTCTTTTGCAGCAATTATGCATGACAAACACATCTGAATCTCTGAGAACATGAGAGAACACACTCAATTTAAGCTGCTGTCTCGGATAAGAGGCTGTACTGTCAGCTTGTGTACATCTTGTGAATGCTTTTGTGAGTGAATTTGTGTTTGTGTGTGTGTGGGGAGAGTCAATCAGAATGAAAACAAACTTGTTAAACTTGTTAAAAACAGGGCTTTATGACTCAGATAAACAGCTTTAGCTCAGTTCAGTTCAGTATTTTTATTTTTTTTTTGCCGAAGAAAATTAAAATCTTGGCACCACAACAATGACAACGCAGAGATTAATTATACAGAGTGAAGAGTGAATTTTGTCCAGCTCCTGAAAATCCCAAATAATGTCTATTCCAGTCAATTTTCACTTTCCATTCGTATACATTTAAAGAAACATGATAATATGTATTTTTTGTTTTATGTAACTCACTGCATATCTTGTTTGTTCAAAATTAAATTCTTTACCTTTTAATTGAATGAAATTCCATTCCATTTTTTATTATTATTTTGTTTTATATGATTATTTTGATTTAAAACTAATTTAACATCAGGAATTATGTCTAATGAAAAAAAATTAAGAAATAATATTATTATTGCTATTAATAATAAAAACATGTGTGGAAAAAATGGATGACGAATATATTGTTTATAAAATATTCCTTAAAAATAAATTTGAAAAGAAAAAATAAATAAATTTTAAGAAAAAGAATATAATACAATTTTTTTTTTTTAAGATTATCTTAAATATGTGATGTGAAGAAAAAAATAAAAAACGGATTTATAGTGTTGTAACGACTGGCTGTTATTCGGTAAGACATGGGTATACTGAAGCTAAGCATTTCTACGCAACTTTTCCTAATTAGCCTGTAGCCTGTAATATTTAGCCTGTAGAGTACTAGCACCTTACTGCACCTTATTCTGAGTGTAAACACATGCGCGCACATGTGTTCTTTACACTGCGCGACCCTTTGAGTCAAATTATACAAGTGCAGATAGTGTAATCCGTCAGGAGGCAAGAGTTTCTTCAGTCATCATTTTATCTCAATAGGAAATGTAACTTCTCTAGCAGGGCAACATCAACAAGTTCCTCCCATACACATCTTTGTCCATGACGGTAATAGTTACACTTTTATGTAAAAGGGCTGCAACCAAACCCACCCAAACTAACTTGAACATAAACACACATAACATCACTAATTAAAAAACCCTACTGTCTTGCTTAAATAAGTAAACTAAAGAAATACCCATAATGCACCCGGCTGCCAGCACTGACTGACTGATTGAAATGACTAGACTATTCATTATATTTTATGTTTTATACCTGATTTTTATATTCTGCTGCAAATAAGTAGTGGTGTTGTATTGTTGTTTAAAAAGGATTAATTATTAATAAAAAACACCGACACACAAACACACTGCTCCTAAAGCCATGATAAGCTGTATGTGTTGAAAATGACCAATCACAAGAGCGATCTGACATTTAATCCCCGCCTCCAAAATCTCAAAATTGTACTTGTCGAGCAAGCAGGGGTTGAGCAGAGAGGGTCGCGCGAGCCCTGCTTAGCGTCTTTCTCGCGAGAGCGCATTTTTGCATGCACATAGTGTTGTGTGCTCTCCCTGTGCAGAAATGCTTGCGAGAATGGTTTTCTGAGCACGCATACATGCACATCTTGTTTGTATATGTGCTAAAAGTGAAACTAGGCTATTTAAACGCCATAGTCACACTTAGGGGTGCAGATGATTTTTTCCCCCAATTAGTGCTTGTGCCGTCCCCCCCCCAAAAAAATGCCGCCATGCCCTGCCCCGTTCGCCCATGCCTAAAACCGCCACTATGTTCATGTCTTCTTATATTGAGAAAACAGACACTGAAAACACGTGTTCTAGTTTGTGTAGTACAAATATGTCACTCATTTATAAAGAGACCTACAGGACATGCAGACTGATGCCTTGACTGGCTGTTGTAACGATTATTTCTGTGTGATATTAAATTTATGCATACAGAGAAAAAAAATCCACAGCTTATCATTGTATCAACATAAATATGTATTATCTCAATTACCATCAGCATCCGACATCTGACCTCAGATTTAATGTATTTTTGGTAGCATTTGTAACATTATATTCATCGAGGTGGATGAAAAGTATAAATTGTACAGGAGGAGAGTTTGTGAGATCTATTAGTTCAAATTTGTAGTCTCACTGAGAATGATTGCCTTAAGCCTTGAGATAACAAGGAATGTTTTTGAAATGTGTTTTATCAGGGCTCTGTTAAATGAAAGATTTATTATGGACACATAAAAAAAAAGGTCATTGACTCTGTTGTTTCTCAGTTATAATTTTCCCTCCAAGTCCTCACGAACTTTGTAATGACACAATTTCTTTTCTTTTTTTATTTTAAGGCATTGTTCTGAGATTTCCGGAATCAGAAAGCATGAAACACTGAAAGATCAAAGGACTAGATTTTCTAGGTGAGAGGAAATTTAATGCGGGATTACTGATTAATCATTTATTTATTCATTTATTTTAGCAGTAAATGTATCATTAAATGCATTAAAGCATACTAACTGAATGTAGTAAAACATGTAAATTCAGATTTTCTCACTTACTGTAGCTAGTAAAATGTACATTAACATGCCAAATGTAACTTTAAACATTTGTAATATATGGTGCTTGTAGGAAGCACAGAGTCACTCCATTGCCATTTGTGTAGTAATTGTTTTTTGGGTCAAGCAACATACAGCATATTCTTCATGTATCAGCACAGAAAAAAAAAAGCATTTTGGGAACTGAATCTGCTGCACAGTTTGCTGTTATCAAAAAAATACATTCATAAATATGCATCATGTTGACTTGCATATTCAGACAAATTTTACTATGAATTTTGCTGAAATTTCCCACTTCTCTGGACTACATTTAAGATGTTTCTTCACTTTGAGTTGACAATCTAATTGACCAATAAAATCAAACATTTACGATAACAGGTTTTCAAAAAGCACAGGTTTTATAAATGTTCCAATAATATCAAAGGGAAATGGACAATCAAATCTGCTACTGCTGTAACCCTAGACATTCCCTTTCATTTATACAGAATTTTTCTGAGATTGTATCTCTGTTCTTACATGGCAAGATCTTATTTATATGATAATAGAGAATGGCTTAACACTTGGCAGCTGAATCATAATGGCGAAAATGCCTTCATAAAAACAACACATGAACATGCATTAAAGTGAGAGCAAGAGAGTGGGAGTTGATTTTTGATGCTCTCTGGGGCTATGAAAATGTATAGAATTACTCAGGACTGGAGTGCAGCTGCAGGCTTTGCCTGTAGTGTGAAAATCAAGTGTATGTGTGCATGAGAAAGAGGAATTGTGAGAATTTGAACAATCTGCTTACTAACAGATGCTGAACTCATCAACAAGGATAGCCCAATAGTCTGGGGAAAGCATCAGAGAACCTTTGGCATTTGACAGAACTTCGCTTACTCGATTAACAAACTTGTTTATTAAACATTAAACATTGCTATTATATTGTGCAGACCTGAAATATGTCAGCAAAGCAATGTAATGGAATTGGCTAGATATTAGGTAATAAAAAGATTTTTGTTGAAAATGCAAGTATGTCTAGTTACAGTCTTGTAAACAACAGTTTTTTTATTTATATATTGTAGCCTAATGTTTTGTGTGTTACCATTTAGAACAATACTACAAAACTATAAAGCAAAACAAACAATCATATTGTCATGAATGAGTACAGTAGGCGTTCAGGTTCAAATGCAAAAACGAGTTTATTTAGGCTCAGGGTCAGGACAGACAAGATCAAAACACCGGCAGACTGAATCAATGTAGGCAGAGACAAAAGAGTAAATGTATTCCAAGGCAATGGTCGATTACCAGATAAACAGAGTCCTAAGGAAGAAGCAAATGCGTAGATCCGGGAACAGGCAAAGGTTGGCAACGGGTAATCCAGATAACAAGACAATAGAAAACAAAACACGAGAGAAAAACAAGAACCGGGTGACGATATGCATACAAACAATGAACCGTGAAGATCACAAATACATAAGGGTGTCCGGGAACTAACAAGGTGGGAGGTGATCACTGATTCAAAGTAAAAGTCCTGACTGAACAAACAGAGGTGAGAACACAAATTCATCATAAGAGTCCGGGAATGATAAACAGAGGCAAACACACAAAAGGAGTACGGAGCGGTGGAGTGCCATCCAGTGGCCTGTGCTGGCACAACCAGCTGATCCTGACATAGCCCCCCCTCTAAGGAGCGGCTTCCAGGCGCTCCAGACTTAGAAGCCGGATGGAACGTCCTCCAGGGCGGGGTAGACCAGACCACAACCATGCCCTCCAGGGCCGACCAGACAGTTCAAGTGCCTTCCAGGGCGGAGAAGACGACTGTAATGTCCTCCCGGGCCGACCAGACAGTTTGAGTGCCCTCCAGGGCAGAGAAGGCAGCGGAGAAGCCCTCCAGGGTGGAGCAGGCGGCGGAGACACCCTCCTGGGCGGAGCAGGCAGCGGTGACGGCCACTTGGGTGGACCTGATCGCGGGAACGCCTTCCAGGGCAGGGCAGACAGCGGAGATCTGAGCGAGCCTAAAACACAACCGTTTGCTGAACCCTGGATGACGGTTCATTCTGTCATGAATGAGTAGAGTAGGCGTTTGGGTTCAAATGCAAAAAGGAGTTATTTAGGCTCAGGGTCAGGACAGACAAGATCAAAACACTGGCAGACTGAATCAACGTAGGCAGAGACAAAAGAGTAAATGTATTCCAAGGCAATGGTCGATTACCAGATAAACAGAGTCCTAAGGAAGAAGCAAATGCGTAGATCTGGGAACAGGCAAAGGTTGGCAACGGGAAATCCAGATAACAAGACAATAGAAAACATAACAAGAGTGAAAAACAAGAACCGGGTGACGATATGCATAAACAATGAAGATCACAAATACATGAGGGCTTTTATGCTCCAGGATGTCCGGGAACTAACAAGGTGGGCGATGACCACAGATTCAAAGTAAAAGTCCTGACTGAACAAACAGAGGTGAGAACACAGATACATCATAACAGTCCTTTAATGATAAACAGAGACAAACACACAAAAGGAGTCCTGGGCCCTGGAGTGCCTATGCCTGTGCTGACACAACCAGCTGATCCTGACACATATACAAATAAATATATATATATATTATATACACATACACACACACAGTATAATATATTTATATAGCTTTTGAAAGCCACAAACACACTTCATAACTTTGTAACTTAAAATATATAAAATATTAGTATAGTATTTTTACTGCACATAAAATTGGATGACTAAAAACGTAAGGGTTCTTTTGCTGGCTGACCCTTTACAGCAGACACTTATACAGTGTCACTGAAATAATGGATGAAACATTTTAAAGTCACTATAAAAGTATTGACATGTTCAATCTGTTTTCTGAGAACAATTGAATTTAGATAAAATGCTTTCTGCTCTACGTGATAGGTTATCCATCGTAAGCCCCGTTTGTCTTTGTTGTATGTTTGTGAAAAAAAAAAAAACACTATCCATCGCTTTCATTTTGCTGAAATCCTCCCACGTACACATCCTTCCATTCATCCACCTTCACGTGTGGGAAGGAAGAATTAGCATTCCTCTAAGCATCACCACTGTATGTTATTTGTGTCATGCGAGTGGGTTATCAGTATTTCCTCCATATTTAAAGTGTCCTGTGTGCTATGTGACGTGGTGGAAATGAAAAAAAGTCAATTCCTATTGATTGATTACCACGGCTTGTTTACTGCCTAATGGGAAATAAAAGAAAAATGGTGAGACACACACATAGAGGGTCTATTGATAAACTGACAAGAGCAGTAAAATCAACAGCCCGATCAACTACAGCAGGCAGAGGGTGAGAGCTGTTCCCGGCCTTCAACCACCTTCAAACAACCTCACGTTAACATTAGCATACACAATATGCAGAGGGGATGAAAGAGAGTCGTTTTTTATTCAGCCTATTTTCCTAATAACGTTTAATATTTTGAGCTCCGAATGAGATTTTCAAATCATTTATCAAAGAAAATAATAAGACATCTGTGATAAAGCACCTATCAGAGCAGCAGAAATGTGGGTAGAGTTCATTGCCGCCCCGTCTCTTGATTTAATCCTACTAATGAATGCTCAGCACGAGACTCATCCAACCTTTCCATTCAAACATCCCTAGAGTACCTGTGACGTGAACGGGGGAAGGGGGGGTGCCAAATGACTGAGGTGAAGGCTCAAGAGACACAAACACATTCCAGCATATCTGAGCTGTCAGATGACACCAACATTTTCAACAGCTTTTACACAGGCTGCTTATGGCAATATCCTGCAGATTCAGTCAATACTGGATTATTTTCATAAAATGTCATCTTAATTTAGTCAGTCGATATATTTGTTAGGAACCTGCACAACTTAATCCAATATTCAAACATTTTAAATTTTAAACATGTATCAGCATTCAACAAAACTCCATTAATTGTACATTTACATTATATTGTGCACATGCCAGTTACTTTAAAAAAATTTTTTTTACACTTACAAATGAACAAAGATGCACAAAGCCACAGTAATTAATGCGTTACAAATGTACCTGTAATGCTCAGTTTATTTTGACAAACATAAATTCCAACTAATAAGGCAGTTCCTAAATCAACAAAAGTCTTTTAATCCACAACAGGCTCTCTGCTGGAACTTTACAAGTCCATATTCCTTGGTGAAGCAGTAATGGATCCACAACAGGTAAGATATATCTCAGGTTCTCATCAGGTAAGTATTTCAGGTAATTGTGACTTTCAGAAGCAGAGTGAAACGAGCATAATCGTTCAGAGGTAAGTAAAGGGTAGGTATACTCAGTCTTTCAGATAGCGAAGGCAGAGAATATCCAGATCTCATAAGATCAACGATCTTTGAAGCAGAGAGGAATCCACAGGACTGAATTCAGCTGAAGGTGAGTGTGAGAGCGAAGTAACCTTGAGCTCAGCCATTGAGAGAATGGCTGAGCGATCCTTTATGGGAAGTGACTGATTGTGCGCAGGTGTCAGTAGTCTGGTGATTGGGAGCGGGTGACAGGTGTTGCTGATTGAGTGTTCTCTGTTTGTGCTGATCCGGGAACAGGTGAAAGTGACGTTGTGACAGTACCAAACCACATGAAATGTCAAAAAGAAACAGACAAAGACATCTGTCAGCGCTCTAACTTCAGACTTTCACTTGTAAAGAATTTTCTAACTGTCATGAACGAGAACGTGAAGCGTGCGAGTTCATATGCAAAACAGTTTATTTAAGGCTCAGGGTCAGAACAGACAGCATCAAACACCAGCAGACTTAAACGGCGTAGGCTAAGACAGTATCGTAAATGTAAATGAACCGTGACAGACAAACAAACAGACTGGTATATATACAGGTAGTGCTGATTGAATCATTGAACCTAATTCGGAAAAGCTGTGAAGGAGAAGTGCATTCTGGGGAATGGAGTCCAGGTATGAAAACAGACACAAAACACAAACACAGTTCATTGAGAGCTGGAGTGTCATCTAGGGCTGTGCTGGCACATCCAGCTGAACGTTACAGTAACACTTTATAATAAGCATTCAATAATACTATAGTGAGTTCTTCATTGTGTTGGTTAGATTATGGTTTTGCTAACAACCACTTATGTGACTGAAAGAGCATAACAATTTTACTTAATATGTATTTGTGTGTGTCCTAACTGTGAATGCAATTAATGTTTGCTAAAGGTTGGTTTACAGCACTTAATTAAATTTTCCCCCATTTTCTGTGACCTTAACTAAAAGTGAGAAATATTCATTTCTAATATGCAATTGACAATTCTATCATACCTAATCATACAGTAATAACTGTGTAAATTACAATAACTCAATATTTACATAGGCTATTAACATATTAGCAAATGTGAAGACCATGGTATATTACTAATAGTTTGTTAAAGATTTTTAAGTGCTTTGTGTATACCGATTATAAACCTAGAATAAACCTCATTAACTCTAAATGGAAATATTCCGTGAGAAACCAAACTCTGCCTACTGCATTTGTACTCTGCTCTTTAATAAAGACAATCTTTCATAGAAATATATGGGTGATTCTATAATTGTGGGTACATGTGGTGTCCTAAATCATTTTTTAGTTTTTTTTTTTTTTAATGGTTATATTCTTTAATTATTAAAATGTTGTTGTTGCTATTATTATTATTATTTACTGACTGTTTTGATTTACAAGGTGTTATGTGACAACATCATAATTTATGTAAAAAGTGTCCTAAATAGCTGAAAATTTTATTCATTTCATGTGTAAAAGCCCTACATAGTCAGTTGCTTACATTAAATTATAAAAAAAAAAATATATTAGAAAAATGTGTCCATATATCTTGCGTTGACTCTGTTACCATACCATATTTTGCCTTTAAATTGGTGGAATTCTCTCTCAGAATTGTTACTGAAAATGATGTCACTTTGACTAGCTGATAAGATATGAAGCACTGAAAAGTGTCTGAGAGTTATTTTGTAGAAAGTCAACTCTGTTACCAAAATATCAAAAGAAAAACAGAGCTCACATTGGGTTATTTAAAGATCTTTTAATCACGTTTTTTACTAGTGTCATGTGTTCTTAGCATTTACTGTATGCCAGCAAGTGGAGTTTCAGGGAAAAATGAAAAAACTCAATTCTGTTACATTATTGTTAGCATTTTTATTCTACCTTGGTAACAAAGTTTGATGGTAACAGAATTCGGACACAAAATGTACCCACAATTATAGAATCACAACATATACAGTGCATTATATATATATATATATATATATATATATATATATATATTAGA
>JAUMHQ010000053.1:8586635-8600236 GCA_032361165.1 Enteromius paludinosus
TTTTTACAATACTACTACACTATATAGTAGTAAAATGCATGTAAACAATCATGCATAAACATCACATTTTCATTTTTGTGTGAATCATCCCTTGAACTTTGTGCATCACCATTTTATTTTGCACACACAATTTTGCCATCTTACTATAAATAAAACGAGCATGGAGGCACATAAATTAACATATATATTTGTTCACAATTAGTCTTTTCTTATGGTAGTACCTCTCATATCAAGGCCCGAGGTCTTATTTAACACATCCTCTGTGGAGGCATACACACCATGACACTAAATGGGCTTGCTTGATGGAAGTAAGAAAATTACTTGACTTGACTTTGACTTGAGAGCAAGTGACTTGAGACTTGACTTCAAGTGGAAGATTCGACGATGACTTGAACTTGAAAATATAATTTGTTTAATAAAATAATTGCGACTTAGCAGCACCATAATTGGCGCCTGTGCCCTTAACGCTGCACAACTCAAACCAGCCGAGCTCCACAAATAGTTTGGCTATTAGGACTTTAAACCGGACTGTACCAATAAAAAAAGATTTTCCAGATGCAGAGAATGCAATGCAAGAATAGCCGACATGACAACGTCAAACTCCATCCGGGATTTCAAGAACCACAAGGAAAGTTAAGAAATTCTGAATTCTTTATAGTCAATTTGATAAAACGACTACTTATGTAATGAATTAATGATTTCTGTTTGTCATAATTTGGCCTTGGTCGCACGTTTTTATCAGAAATGTGATGATCATCTAACGTTACGGCTCATAAGTAAAACGCTATACCAGTGGCGCAGCCCGAATTTTAATGTTGGGTGCATCTTAAAATAAATAAAATAATATTTTCAATATTACATGTAAGCTATAATGTTTAGTTTAATCTATATTAAATGTGCGCAGTTTCATGTGTTTGTATGGACTGACTGCGTGTGATAGTTGAATGGCAGCTCGTGTATACTGCATGACAATCTAAGATGAACGCGTCGTTGCAATCACTTCTCCTTAAAACACTCTTTCAAAATTTTTGGTCATACTGACAAGAATAATTCCATGGCTTGAATCGGTTAAGTGTCTAACTTTTTTTTGTGTACACTCACAATAACAACAAAATGTTGTGTGCTGTTTAACAATGAAACCAGTTCAAATGGAAAACAAATAACGTTATATCAGATTATATATTACATACTGTATGAAACGTGTATACTGCGCGTATAATGTTAACATACATTATATTTATATTCTGTTGAAATGAAAAATATCTGTTCATTTTGATTAACGAGATTCCTATCACTAGATGAAAAAGAGTGGATAAATTCCCTGTGCCTTATAATGGACAGCATAAGTATTAAAGCATCATATATAAAACATATACTACGGTAAATTTTCAGTCACAATACTTAGTTCATGAGGTTCAGCCTGTATAAATGCTGTCTTACATTCTGTCAGTACATTTAAGTATTTCCATTTGTGTGTGTGTAAACATAAAAATCTGTAACTTAAAGCACATACATAGGCAAGTGATCATCCCTTAAAATTTATTTATATTTTTACAATTTACTTTCCTTAAATTATAAAAAAAAATGTATACATTTTTTGCATCTGAAAAATAATTTAGTTTTAATGTTTACAGTTTTCCCTGATTGGTTTGGTATTTTTTATCCATGCAGATATGATGAATATCTCAAATTCAAGATACAGTGCGATCTACAGCAGCCAACCATGTCGCAGTTCATTGTGCCCCAGACTTCTACATATCCAGTCGACTACCCTCGACAAAAAGCCATTATAGAAGCACTAATATCTGATCTAATCATTAATTGCAACATGCCCCAGGCTATCACCGACAACAAGCACTTCATTCACTTTCTGTCAATTATGGATGCTAAACATATACATTTATTTTAGTACCGCAACTTGACTTGACTTGGCTTGAAACTTATCAGGACTCGACTTGACTTGCTTGGGGTGAACCCTTGACTTGACTTGCTCGATTTGTCTGTGACTTGAGACTAGACTCGAGACTTGATGGTTAAGACTTGAGACTTGCTTGTACTTGACCGTATGTGACTTGTCCCCATCTCTGCAAAGAAGAGACATAGCAAGTGCAATGAATGAATAAAAGTGAGCTGAGGTTAAATTATGAGACATGCTTTCATATGTTCTGTTCAGTCCTTGGAAAAAAGAAGGATTTAAAAAAAAAGGAGAAAAAAAAACTTAAAAGACATCCAAAAGACTCAAGGCTAAATCTTGGACAGAAAAAAGGGAAAATAAATATGAAAATGAATATAAAATATGCACAGAGAGACACAAATCAACATTCATTTGGAAATTAAAAAGCAACACAAGGATTACAGGAATGACCCACACTGCCGGAACAAACTAATGCTGCATTAACACTGGTTATATGGGCAGGCTCATAGGTGATGTCCTCACACGAATAAAAACACACAATGTCCATAATCTATTTCTTTAAAATCAACATAAGTATGGGAGAAACCGTCTGCATTTAGGATGGATAGAAACAGGGAACTAAATAATGACATTACTTTTGTACGACCCCAAGAGTGTGAGTGAAAATATGTTATATTTGTGTGTGAAAGTAAAAGAGATAATGGGTCCCATCTGAACTGTAAATGTGCAGTGCAAGCAGCCTATACCAAACCTAAACGTCAAATATACAATGGTGGCTATAAGTTTAAATAGACTTTGCTGAAGGTGAACACAAAACATACACACAACACAGTATGACTGCACCAGATATACCTGTGGAAGCACTAACAACTCAGCTGTTCACTCGCACCTGTTGATCGCTCTCTGTAATTACTGTTCTTCTATGTCCAAGTTCATTGTTTCATCATTTTGAGTCCCTCATTAGAGAGAAGAGGGTAATTTCTCTTCAGCCCATGCAGCCACACACACACACACACACACATGCGCACAGCTGCCAAACAGGCAATTTAGGAGGCAGGAGGCAGGAAATTACCGACAGAACTCATCAGCGTGTGCCATTGTGTGGTATTGGTGACTCCTCACACCTAGTAACACTGAACTCAACACAAATTCTCAGAAAAAGAGAGACAGAAATGCATTTTAAACCTGCTGCACTAGCTCTCCCAGTTATCAAAACACACCACCATTTTCTGTTCTCAGGTCAGATGTATTGGTATTCACTAACTGGGTCATTTTGAATGCTGCATAGGAGCAATTTTTCCCCCTTATTCCTTCANNNTAAAGGTGAAAGTCACCGTATAGACTCCAACCCAACTTTGTCAATAGATTAACAGCGATATTTTTTTTATCGCGCGATAAGAGTCAGCGCGTTAACGCCGATAACGGCCTACCACTAATAATATTACAGTGCTACTGTAACGAGGAGATGAGGAGGTCTGCGGATTCATCTGCATACTACTTTATTACTGTAAACAAACTCAGTGTACAGACAAGCAGGGTTGATGACGGCAAACATGAACATAAGAGGCAAAGACAGCAGAATAAACTAGAGTGCGTAGCGTGGGTCGTTCAAACGGCAAACAGTGTCCAGGGGGCGAGGCTAGAGCGAAAGTCCGGGGCAGGCATTGTCGATAATCCGAAACAGGGAAACACAGGAAACACAGAAAGATACACAGGGGAAACTCCAAACAATGAACCGCGGTGTCCAAAACACAAATCAGTCAATAAATAAAAGTCCAAATGAGACAAGGGGGTGGAGGAACAAGACAAGGGTTCATAATAAGAGTCCTTAACGGAGAACAGAGGGACAGACAAACAATAAACATAGTCCGGGCTGGAGTGCCCTCTGGAGGCTTCCGAGGGCAACTCCAATGCAACTCGTGACAGCTACGCTCAACAAGGCAGCCCAAATGACGGGACAGGCTACGTGATGACTGCCCCTCCCACCCCCAAACAGACGAAAACTAGAAAAACACACATTACAAACTATCCCCGTGGTATTCAAGTAGGCATTTCTAACAGGGTAAAACAATCGGTAACATTTATAGCCGCAGATTTTATTTATTATTTTGATTTCACATTTTATAAATGTGATCGAGCCCTCTAGCACTCCTAGCAAAGAACAGAAAGAACAGAAAGATTGTGACCCTCTTTAGCTGAAGCACAACTGCGGCCCATGCGTTGAAGACACGAACTGTGCTGTCTGAAGAAAATGTGGACACTCTCATCTTTCTGAACTTAAAAAACTAAAAACTAAAAACTAAAACATAAAAAATTATTGAAACGGATTTCCTTTAAAAAAAAAAATTCTTTATTTTCTTTCTATTAGTTTATAACTACTACAATATTACATTTAATTTTATTATAAGGAGCATTTGGTTTTGGTTATAAAGGAGGTTTTGTTTTATTTGCTGCTAAGAAGAAACCCCAGAAGATAGGTGAAGTATAGCTCCATTGTTGTTCAAAACAAAAGAAAAAAAAAAACCAAGATCATACTTTTATGTTAGTTTTAATAAATAAAAATGTGAAAAAAAATCGAATTCTCTTTTTTTATTTTTATTTTTGCTGTATCGAAAACATACCGAACCTTGACACCGCTGTGTCGTATCGAACCCAACTGTGATTTTTGTGAACTGTTACACCCCTAGAGAGAAGTGAGTACTGACAATGCCAACACAATCTCATGACCAATTCGTACATATTCGTACGAGGTCCCAAATTCGTGCTAACTCATACTAATTAGTATGACCTCACTCATACGATTTTCTGCGATTAGGCTTAGGTCATTCGTACAAATTCATATGAATTGCCAACTCGTAAAATACGTACGATTTAGAAGAAATCGTATGAATTCGTGCAACCTCACTCATAATTCGTACGAGAGAGGTTGTACAAATTTGTACGAATTGGCCACCTCATAAAATATGTACGAATTGGCGTGAGGTGGCGTCAGGTTGAAAATGCTAGTAGTTAATGGAATGTACTAACGTACCTGTACAAAATTGTAAGCAAACAAAATTTGCTATATATATTACCCACTTCATTCTGGTATTATTAATATTAAAATAAGAAAATATAGAGCACAAAATTACACAATAATAACTTTCCATGTAATTCATCAATAAATGGGTTTGTTGCAACAAAGTGACAAATATCAAGATTTTACATTAAAATGGATTTACTGTAAGTCAACTTTAAAACCTAGAACGAAAGGTTTCTCTGTTTGAACTGTCTGACTAATCTTAATAGCCAGGCAGCATCTTCAATATTTCTCACTGGATTGAGTTCACATAACCTATTTAAAACATCCTAATTTTAATTTATAGTGTAGTGTGCCTTTCATATCTCATGCAATTTCATATCATGTTTCTGCTGCATATTGCATATGTGTAGCTTGTTTAAAAAAAAAATGTATATATATATAATATATAATAAATTATCTTTTACATTTCTTTCACTCATTGAGTTTTATGTCAGAGCAAAAATGTAGCAGGAAGGTTGCTGATTGATAAGTCATCACACAAACACACTATATTCCTGATGGATTTAGGCATAGGTACTCAGCCTCCAGAACTTTCTGAAACTGTGCAGTTTGTTGCCAGGATACGTGATCTCCTTAGTGTTTGTATTCTGAACAGGTGCTCAATAGCTGACAACACATGAGTGTGAGTGTGTATGTATGATTGTGAGTGTGAAAAACAAGACTGATTTGAAGATATTACCCCTTGTTGTTAAATCAAGAGCTCAATAAGTCCGATGGCTATGAAAACTGCATTGATTATTTAAAGTTGAAAGCCTTTAACATTAGCATTCACAGTTCTGTCTACTCCAGTTTCTTAGCTTATGTTCCTTAGATTGCATAGCAAGTCAATTCATTATGAGCAATACATTAGATTGGAACAGATTAAACTCAAAGTAGTACCAACATCCAAAATAGAATTGCACTGTGGAAACCCTTCTATCTATGACCCTCATGCAGGGGATCTTTGTCACATTCGTTTGACTACCCCATTAAAAAAATGTGTCAGATATCTGGCAGAAGTTCTGACAACTATCCTTTTGTTTTCCCAGCATGGACAAACTTACAGGTACACAGTAGTTTATCCATTACATCCATTGCAATATTAAATTGTGTCTGTAGGGAACCGCATCAGAAATTAAAAGACAATTTTTTTCACATTGCAGGAAATTTGTTCCGATTGACAAACAAACTCAAATCTTATTTTAAGCCACCAAGAAAGTTGGTCTAAATGTGTGAAAATTAATGTATTTTTTTCTTGTTAAGAAAAAGTTTAATAAGAAGAAAATAAAGCAATTTACTTCCTTTATTGGCTTGATAAAAAATGACTTTTTCTCTTGTGACAAACAAATTTAGCATGGAAAATTACTCTACAAGTAATCCGTGTGCAATGTATCTGGTTGCCATGAAAGTCTCAGAAGCTTGCTACAGCTTTATGTCTTGACTATTTTTAAATTGCATTTATGACCCTTTACTGTAAACTATTTTTACAACAGCTCAACGTAAGTTTTACATGGAGTCTTCTTCTTCTTTTTTGTTGTTGTTGTTTGTTTCTGTTTTTGGCTCAATTTCCACAGATATATATTTTGAAGAAATTCTCTATATCTGTTTAGAAGAGGACGGGACACAAACAGTAAGTACACAAATGATGATTTATTAACAGCAGTAGAGTATGACAACAGAGGAGAACGGGGATAATCAGTGAGTATCAAATCTTTAGACAGTTTATCGATTATTAGTACTCAGGGGAAAGGAAAAGTTGTGATTTGCTGGGGACAGAGCCTGGCGTGTCTGTGACAATATCAGTATACTATAGGCAGGCATGGATTAAGGCCTATATTTTTTTAATTTCTTGAAAATGTAAAAAATATAATTTGAAAGATGAGACTTTCTTATCAAAAGTAACAATATATACAACTGGTTTCCAATGAAGATCCATTCGTGCAACGGTATTACATATATATATATATATAACCAGTAGGCTATACTGTATTTGTTCTGAACACATGCATGCTGATCCAGAAGACCTATACTGAAAATTATACCAATGTAGCATTACGCCCCTAGTATATTAACAGGGGGTTCTGCTATCCATATATTAAAGGCTACCATAAATATCAAAGTCTACACACCAATTCTAAATTCATGCATATAATATATGCTGTTCACTAAGGTATATCACATAATTACTCTCTCGAGTGCTTTCAGAGTTTAGCAAGTACAACAAAATAAGGCAACATAATTACTCAACAGTATCACTTGAAGAGCTCTCAGCAGTCATCGCACATTATGTCATCAAACCTGAAGCATTGTACAAGCTCACGTCAGAATGAGGCAGCCTCATTTTGAGCTCACTCTTTGAGAAGCGGTCATGCCAACGTTTTGTTGAGTGTCAAATCATTCACACTGTACATGCACAGGCAACTCAGTCAAGCACGTAGGATTCTCCTTAAAGCTTTGGCCCCGACACATTCACACAGTTTAGTTATGCTACAGACGATGATGGCATTTCATATATTGATTGACAACGCAAGTATACATTACAAGATTGTGTGCATTTACCAAAGACAGACCACATGCAGAATGCATGATAATATCCTGGTAGTGAGATGCATGGAAGTCACTTACATATAATACCACACAGTACATTCTTTACAAGTGTGCATTGTATTATATGGTGCTTTGTAACTATGAAGGAAACGTATGCAAATCCTTTTCACACAATTCACACAACCTTCCATTCTCTCAGACTGCCAACGTCGCCATCAATGACTATGGAAAATGTGACCACATGGGGAAACATGGTGTAATCCTTAAAATATTGAGCAGAATCAAAAATGAACCATTTTCCACCATCAAGCTGATTTTACAGATTAAACGTGGCATTTCTGTGACCGCCTCATTGTTCAGGCAGCTTATTATTTCACCGTGCCTTTGCTGTGAGACATGACCTGGGCATAAAACACCAGCAAAATAAAGCAATGTACAGCTATCCTCTATCCTCCATGACAGGTGATTATATTACAGCATTTGTTGTGGAACAGCAGGGTTTCTATAATGTGCTGGTTAGGGGATTATGCTTTGTGATTTATGTAATTTTGCATAATTTGTGGCTGTCTGATAAAAGGAGAAGTGATGGAAAGAAAAAATACAGACAACGGGAAGGTTGCTATTCTCATTCATGTTTCTCTCTCTGTCAGAGGAATCGTGCACCTGTTTTGTGACACCAGAGGAGGCCTTGGTTGTGTGTTTGACTCGAAGAGGTACCTCACAGACCGATCGTATGACATCAAATACAGTTAGAGCGATTAGAGAGTAGACGAGTAGAGAGCAGCTCATGTACGCACACCGCAGTGCTGAGCACACCAGTAAATCAAAGAGAAAAGTAGTTTGTTACGTAAATGTGAGGTTACATTTTCAAATTTCTGTTAATTTCTAAGAGAGCTTTGGGATTGATAGCAGACATGAAAAAGTGTTGAGAGTGACCGGGACTGAAAAACATTGTGAGGTTTAGGAAGAGATGCCTGTCTTGAGTGTATGCTAATTATTTCTGATGAATTTAGTGCTTTAATCAAATTGTTTACACATTGGATGCACTTAAGTTATTACTTGTGTATAAAGTTTAGTAAAAGCTTATAGTCTGAAAGCAAGCAAGACTCCGCTTCCCTGGACTGACCCAATTCTGAGATAGGAATGGGTGATTTTTGCCACATCGATACCTACAATAGCTGTGCTGCTGATTAACAAAGACAAATTGTTTTGGAAGCTGCATTTTAAATCCTCTTGTGAGGATGCCCATTTGTATGGGCTTGACGCTTCTACTCTGTCACTCTCTGTCTGTCTCTGTCTGAAGGTGGATGTGTTTACAAGGTATGGATTTCATGCTTCCCTGATCCTATTTGTGGTATACTGGCTGTGGAGATTAGTATCTTCACTCACAATTGTGTTTGAGCCAGTGTGAAGAGGACAACAACATTTATTATGTGTGTAAAGGAGAGTGTGTCTTAAAAAAAATGTAACTTCTGCCTCCTCGCAACCTTGCTCACAAGCACACGTACGCACACGCACCACTGGCTTTAAGAGGACATCAGATGACATTTTCTCTTTTTAAGCTTTTTTTTTTTGCAAGTTTCTGGCCCGTCTGCTAGCTTAGAAAAGCTGAAAAGAAAACACACAGCCAGTTTGGTATATGGGCTGTCTGAGTCTGAAACTGTCATCCACACTTTTCAAAATAAAGGTGGCTTCACAATGCCATAGAAGACCCATTTTGTCTAAATGGTTCCATTAAGGACCTTTCTGTTTCACAAAAGTTCTTCAAATTTTGACTTTGACTCTATGTTTCTTTGTGGAACCAAAAATAGGTCTTCCATGGCATCACTAGGAATAACCTTTTAAGGTAGCCGGTATAACTAGCTATTTGAATAAGACCACCTTTCAGCTATATAAGGATATATATTTACATGTCTTGTGTCGACATATCCCATGGAAGAGAGGGGTGGGGTTATCATTTAAAGAGACATGCACTGACATGGTCTTCAACAAGGTAAAAAGCTACCTCGGCTCATAAACTTTTTAGCGCAACACAGTCTCACTCCAACTCCTCACATTTTGATGCTTGGTCAAAACAGTTTTGCGTCGTTTTTCGATGCTCAAGGTACCCCTTTTCAGACACATTTAGACGGGAGGGGTCCTCCGTTGTTTTAAATAGGACACCCTTAGCGTCAATATGCCAGCGTAATATTTATTTTTTTATTTTATCATAATTAAAAGATATATTGGGTAACATTGGCATTATTGCATATATGTAGGGGTGTGATTTTTCAATGAAAACAGTCAAAACAGTTTTATTTAAAATAATATTATATACACATTATGAGCAACTCCTGCCCCTAAACCTACCATCTGTCAATAAGACACAATATATACAGTAGCAGGCAGATACAACCACTGTCATCATTTAATTGAAAGATATTAATATTCCAAGTCTTTTGATTCAAAACGATTGATTTGTGAGAGGAATAGACGCGGTCGCTGTCTCCGTCTTCCGTGTACTTCCTGTGCTCTCTGCAGTCTGTGCGCAATTTAAAAAAATGTGCTTCAAGAATCCTTACGTCACCATTGGTTGTGAAATGTCATTGGCTCTTGCGTGTCTCGTGATCGATTGTGTCATGCTGTTGTGAAATACTATTGGTTCTTGTGTATCTTGTGACCGATTGCATCATGCTACCGTTTTCTGAATGAGATGACAACACGTGAACGGAGCGGGATCATTTTTAGTGATTAAAACCTTGTGTTTTACTCTCTTCTTCACATAAAAACTTCGTATGGCTTCAGAAGACTGTGACACGACATGTTTGTAATGTATTTGTTCCGCTTGTTAATGATTAATTTGTGCAATAAATACCTGAACAGTAACTGTGTTTGCCTGTGTGTGTTTATATTGTTCTGTGGTGGGTAGGTTTAGGGTAGGGGTGAGGTTTGGTGCTCCAATTAAACAAAAAAATATACAATAAATTTTTATATGCATGCAAACCATTACATTAAGCCAAACAGCCAAACAACGGAGGACCCCTCGCGTCAAAAAGTGCCTAAAAAAGGGGTATCTGAGCGTCGAAAAACGACACAAAATGTTTTGACCAAGCATCAAATGTGACGAGTTGGAGTGAGACTATGTTGTTTAGCGAGACACGAAATATGTACCAATAAGTACATCAGTGCAGTTTCCAAAAGAAATGAACACTAGGGACAGTAAATCTCTGATACCTTTTATTCATTTTCACACAAATTTACTTAATTCAGAAAGCTAGGATTCAGTGTTTTCAAACCAGTGGTTTAGCGCCACTCAGTGGTCATTTCTGTTTGAAACTGCAGCAAAATGTTTAATAAGGTACATAAAATCGGTGTTGCACCAAGGTACATATTTTTATGAAACCAGGTTGGTAAAAAGGGTGCTGTTTTACACAGTCATTGGGTAGTTGTAAAAACAAAGAGTATTTTACAGACATTTCATGAAAACGCTAAAGAATCATACCAACTCGCATAAAATTGGCCGCCAATGTCTCCTTTAAATCTACTTCACCATCCAAGGCAGTGTGTTGCCACTCTGCCTTTTACATGGTAAAAGGTAAAAGGAAGGAACACCACATTTTTTCTTCAATAGAAGCTTTTTGCCATCTTCACTGGACACTATATCCAAGTGTCTTACAGTGCAGACTGAAAACCAAAGTCATTTTCTGCCACTGTACGTACCAAGTAAATGGATCATAATATCTGATGGCCAAAAAAATAACAAAACTATTTCAAAAATACATTCTTCCATGTTTCAACTGGGCTAAAAGCACCATCCTGCAAATGACGTGATGAGTTCATTTTTAGATCTTATTAACACAACAAAAAGGGCACTCTGCAGTGAAATAATACATTTTAAGGAGAAATCACACATTGTGAAGTGAATTACAATGCCTTTCTAACTTAATGTGATTTCACTTCTAAAAACAGGCCACATAGAGCGATTCATTTACTGTAAATCCAACCATTTTATTCTTTCGTAAATTTAATTAATTCACCCTTACCAATTTTTGCATGGCATTCAATTCTTTATAACCTCATTAAAAATGTATTATTAAATGTAAAAAGGAATATTTAATAATGGGTTTAAAAATAAAAAGAACAAAGAAGAAATATCTTTTGACTATGAAGAAGTGGTCATGGCTCCAGAAACTGAGGGCATAACAAGACAAGTAAACAGAAACTGAAGAGTAAACGGACCTGCGGGCTGATTAGCTTGTGTGCTCTCTCTTACTCTGTCAGTGCACTGAATGTCAAGTGGCTGAGCAGAAACAGTGTTCATTAAAGAGAGACCCTGTCAAAGCAAAGACTGGAAGCATGAAAGAGTTTATCTATATTAAAACCTTTTAAGGCTTTGATTTGCCTACATTTGCGAAAAGATCTTTTATGACTGAAGATCAATGAGCAAGTAGATGCATGATCAGCCTCTGATACAAGAATTTACAAAACAAATCATACAATTTTGAAGCTCAAAAAAACTGTTAAGAACAGGTCAAGGTCAAATTTACACACACAAACACAAAGAGAGCAAAGTGAAAAATACAGTATACAGTAGTTATATACAAAAGAAATGCCTATCTAAACTTATTTATAAGGGTTTTCATTTTTCTTTATGTTTACATATTTGTAATTTATTGTAATGAATGCATTTATGTAGGCTACAAATACCTATAGTGCAAATGTAATAAGATCAGACTAGTCTGGGTGATTTATTTTGAGTAAATGCATTTTTGTACAATCTTATTTTTGAAGTAATTTCAAATCGTTCTGAACAGTAATATCTCAATGATTTGCATCCTATGTTTCATTACATAGAATAATACCAATTTACTCTGTAGCAATGAATATGCTAATCAGTTCGTGTCAGCCATTTCGGTTATCAGCAGCTTCAGCTGCAGAAGCAGTTTTACAGTTTATTGATGGTTGATTGTTCTCTCTGATCTAGATTTCACAATTTGTTGTGAAAATAAACAACAACAGCAGCAGCACAATTCTTTCATTACTATACTTTTTATGCAATAGGCTTTTTTATTCTCAACTTAAAAAGATTATTATTGCCGTTATAGTGTTTCTCATTCCAAATTATGCAATATTCTTTCAGTTTCTTCTTATACCAGTTTCTATTTATTATTAAGATTTATGATAAACAGTCAGTACACGCATAAATAGGCAAAGCCATACATTAAAGTCAAACTCTTAAACTCTGTGTAGATGGATTGAAATAGCTGAAATCTGTCTAAGTATGCTTGTAAAGTAATAGCATACAGTTTCTTTTTCCAGGTTTTTCACCTTTTTAAAAGAAAAATATCTTTCATATAATGCTTGCCACCTGTATTTGTTTTTATTATGTAAAAAAATTTGTCCTAGAATAGGACAACTAAAAGAAAAAGGGAACAAAATACAGTGGGCACGGAAAGTACGCCGTACTTCACTCTTTGTTATATTGCAGCCATTTGCTAAAATCATTTAAGGCCCATAACCATCTTAAGGCTTGCATAAATTAAGAAAGAAAAAAATCAACTAAATGATACGGGCCAAACATGAAAGAGTGACAACAGCTGATGTGTTTTTCCAAGATGCCTCCAATTATTACTGAATAATACACAAACGAATGAAAAAAAAGAAAGCAGATCCCTTTCTACACCTGTTCTTAGATTAGATTTCTTACCTGTCTACCGATAAATAAAAACAGGTGAGTCTTCTGATCAACTTCTTCCCTTGCCCACTTCTTGCTAACTAGTCAAAACGTTACTAATAAATAAATCCTCTACCCGCTACTGAAAAGAATCGAAGAAAACAAAATCACGCAAAGAAGAGTTCATAAATGATCCCAAAATAACTAAAGAAAACGGCCTCGAAGAGGCAAAAAGAGACACCCCAAAGTAAGCGGAGAAACAAAGAGAGAGCGCCACTGTCGCCTCGCGGCCTAAACCTCAATGGCGCAATGGCACGCAAAACAGGGATTACCCCGTCAACACCACCTATGGACTCAAAATATCAGCGTCAGACTAGTGTTGTCAAAAGACCCGGTACTTCAGTACCAAGACGGTACTAAAAAAT
>JAUMHQ010000053.1:8619369-8633172 GCA_032361165.1 Enteromius paludinosus
ACTCGACTGTAAAAAACATAACAAACATTGCAATAGTTTTGAAGAAAAAATCTGCCTTTTCATTAAACCAGAGAAAAGCGTATAACTTAAAATAACCATGATGCAGTCTCCATGCTACAATATTGATAGAAGCAAGGTTTTCCACAGGTTTTAAGTACAAATGTGACTGAAATATTTTTGTCCCATTCCAAAAATTGCTCGGAAGAAATTTTATATATGTTGCCCGCCCCTACTGTTAAATAGAGTTTACGCCCATGTACATATACTGTATATATACAATTTTGAAAGTCTATAGTAGTTTAGTAAACTAGTCCCATCCGAATAGTGCAACAGTGCAATTCTGCTAGGTATACATCCACGCTAAAATATCATATACAGCTATATTTTTTATCACACGATAAGAGTCTCACGTTAACGCAGCATGTATATGTATATACTATATGGGTAGTTGAGAAATAATAATGTATTTTGTCCTATGGTGTGACATATCAAAAATGTTGGGAAAAAAACTTAGCATGAGACAAATCTTTGTATGTATATATATATATATATATATATAGTGTATATGACACACACAGACAAGTCTCTGAAATTATGCACTAGTCTAAAAAAGAAGCACTAATCAAAGCCACTGAGGCGCAGCTGAGAAAAAATGGGAAGTCTTTTATATTGACAATTCCCTGAGTTCCTCCTTTAATTAGACAGAGACAAATAAGGGTGAAAAGACAAAGGATAAAGAAAAAGGGGAAACTAATGTTCACGTTAATATCCCTTTTACCTACATGTAGGGTCTTCTCCTGCCTTATTCTATTATTTGGTTGATTGTACTAGATAAATACATTTAACTGTAGGTAGTTAGTCTATAGACTGACCATTCACATTGTTTGTAAGGTTTTGGTTCAGTTACAAAACACACTTCATAATAAGAGAGATTTTGTCCAGCAAATGATGAATGAATATGGTCTCTTAACCCTGCACTTTTCACTCCCCTGAATGTTTAGCAGGTCCTTAGAGTGAAGTGTGCTCATTCATCTTGATAAAATAATGATGGGCTGTTTTTACAGTTCTGGCTCAGAGGAGCTGCACAGTGGCATGATACTATAAAACCACTACTGCACCCTGCATACTTGGAGACAAAGCTAATTACATATCAGTTTACCAGTGCAGCTTTGAATATTGACGTGGAAAACATGGAAGAGAATTTACAAAAAGCAGTTATTAGAGAGAAACAATGAAAAAGTCAATACAATTTCATTTGCAAGCTGCATATTGCAACCTTATGTTGTGCCAGAATGAAAAGCCAAACTGCCATTATTTATTTTTACAGCCACTTATCTCTTCATTAAAATGTATGGTAATTTGCTTTTGAAACAATAAAATGCAGAAATTTCTGTAGGAATGAAAAACATTCACACCTTGAAATATAATCCACTTATCCAGCTATATTGCAAGCATGACACTTTACAATTGGAAAGTTAAATATGAGACACATCATTGCCTATGCCTGAATGATGCTGTCTTTTGCATTGCAGTCTAAACAGAGCAGAAATTGTGCCGCAGCGAAATTGAATTACTGTCCAATCGCAGTCCTGTCAATGAAAAGCAATGTCATGAGTGTGGTGCATTTATTCCTCATGTTCTTCTGTAATGATTGCATTTCCGTGTGATGTGAATTTCCCTTCATATAAAGGAAAGGAAAGGTTCCCAGAAAGGAAAATCAATCATTCTATTCTCTTTAGCGCATACTGTGTCCGTTAAACAAATGATTATGTTGTTGCTTGAGATTACCTTGACTTAATGAGTGCACACAATCAAATTACACTCAACTGAAATGAATTGTTACATTGTCATTTAGCACAAACAATGTAAGTCTGTCAGTTTGTTTGCTGAAGGAGGGAGTCAAGCGCTGGTGATTGCTTCAAACATTTACGTTCACATACTGTACACTGAAAAAAAAATGAAAGTGATTTTTAACGGTAAAAAACTGAAAATGCTAAAGTGTGAAATGGTTAATGGTAAATTCCTGTCAAATTTACAGGGGGACACTGACATTCCCACAAATCCCTGCATTGCATTTTAAATTGTTGTTGGATTTTGATGTTTTTTCTTTGAAATAACTATTTTTCTTCTTAGTTTTTTTAATGTTTATTAGGGTTGTATGTTACATGTAATGTTGTAAATGAATGCCCACATGAACGTTGGCTAAATGTTTAATGCATATGGCACGTTCAGCCAAAAATAAAAACTTATCCCAATCCATAAACCTAACCCTACCCAAAAAAGGTATGCCTAAAATCAGTGGGAAATTATAGATAAAGGGTGTAGAAGCACCTGACCGTGATCATAAGCCTAAAACTTTAAATACTTTAAAACTTTAAAAACTAAAATATTTCTTAAAAAATTATCCCTCAAATCTGATTGGTTGATTGGAATGTTGTTCCAGAATCAACAAAAATGTTGATCCTGGAACATGTTGTACTTGGTGAAATCAAGTACTTGGTTATCAGTATAAACTCAATGCTGCATATTCAAAAGTAGGTAAAATATTTAAAGTTTTAAAGTCATAGAATCTTTCAAATACGTCAGAGACTTTTACACACCGGTCACCGGACATTTCCACGCCCTGAAATGTGCCGCTGAATGAACCAAATTGTTTTTGGTTGTTTGACATGTTGGTCAAACGTCCTCGTGGGCGGGCCATGGCCAATAAACGCTATCATGTATTCCAGACCTGAAGTTTAAAGGTCTGGCTACGCAAGACGTTAGGTGTGTTCGAGATGCTGGCGAGAGCAGCCCCTTGCAGTCAAGGGAGGAGTAAAGAGACGGCTGTCAGGTCGGACACATATAGGTTTCCGTCTTGGTTAATAGCATCCTTATGATGGGAAAATTTTTTATAGATACATAAAAATGAAACCAGCCTTTTATGCGTTTCATAATGAGTTTGTTTTGTATACAAAAGCCCTTAAAATTATGAAAAAGAAAATTGCAATAAATCAGTTTTCTTTGTATTTGTTTGCACCCGTTTTGAAGATTGTAACGTGATGTTAATTTGACATTGCCAAGTTGTTTGTACATTAATAATTATTCAATAAAAAAATAAAAAAATAAAATAACCTATAGGTTTCTGTAGTTCTGAATCAACGTCATTAACTCTTATACAACAAGAATATATATTTACCATATCGCCTAATCTTCATTTTCATCATTAATGTTTAGTTTGGATATCAGATATTCTATATAAAGATTGATTACATACAGGAACGCTTTTAAGAAGAAACACGCAGCAAACATCGTGCTTGTCCTCACATAATCTGACCATTGAGAATAAAGTGTGTCGTCATCAAGGCTTTCGCAGCCGATTTTGAGCATCTGCAGCACCTGACCTGTGCGACTGCTCTCAGCATCTCACGATACTTTGATGGCACATGTGATCGAACTCACCTAATTTGAACAGAAGCTGTATTCAGGCCAGGTGACAAGGCTACCTTCGATTTGAAAAGACATGCTACGTAGCTTAGAGTAGTTTTGCCAAAGCTGACTAAAACTGATTGAGAATGGATCATTTCAACACAGTTGCAGTTTGATTGATATTACTTGGAATAAACAATAAGACTAATTTTTTTTTATTATCTATAAATAAATTATATTATTAAGTTTTTCCAAATAAGCCTTATATATTATTTTTTTATCATTATTATGTATTCATTTATAAAAAAATAAAAAAAAACTTTTTAAAGCAATTTTTAAGTATTTGTTTGGGTTTTTTTTTTTTAGTTACAGACATCCACCAGCAGGAGATATCGGGGTCATGCTAACCAGGCCAACCTTGATGTCATAAGTTATTTTATGGTGTATATTTGGTAATAATAGTTCCTCTTTACCCTTTCAAAAGAGGGCGCTGCTATTCCAAACTTTCTTTCTCCTCTTTCTACTTTTTAAAAAATCTGTTCTCTCGTGTTGCCCCTCCTCCTATTTATCGAATTATTGGTCAACTGCAGTCAACTCCCCTCCTGCCCTCTCTCTCTTCTCTTTTCTCTGTCTGTCTGCAAATCTGTAAGAAGTGTGTGTCCCAGGATTCAGAGGGGAAACACATGCTGACAGAAAGGAGGGAAAAGCACTGAGGACAAAGACTGAGCATGGAGGATATTCCAGTTTCTTTAAACCTTTTTCTTTTTAAATGAATGCATGTGCAACTCAAACGAAACTTTACTGCTGCATGCAAACTCAGAGAATAGTTTCTACATAACACAAAATGTGTCTATCTGCATGTGTGTTTGCTATGTCACATACTTTATTATGCTTGCCTTTGAACACTGAACTACTGAACTTCCCTTGAAGTTTTTTCCTGTAGCATGTGGCTCTGATTTTGATTATTTGCTAGACTTGTTTTGGTTCGCTCAGCTCCTTTGAAGTTGTCTCTGTTTTAGGCTGTTGCACAGAAGGATGGATTCCTCTGTACTTCACTCTCTTTTATTTCTGCTTTTCACCTTCTTCTCTTATGTTATTGCTGGAATGGACTCTTGCTACGATGAGGAGGGCTTCCCGAGCCGCTGTTTGCCTAAATTTGAAAATTCGGCCTTCAATCGTACAGTGATAGTTTCAAATGTGTGCGGTATCCCACCTGAGGACTATTGCATGCAGACGGGGTCCACGCGGTCATGTCACTTCTGTGATGCCTTGGACTTAGAACTGAATCGTAACGCCACTTACCTGACAGACTTCCACACAGATGAAGAGCCCACCTGGTGGCAGAGCCAGACCATGTTCTATGGAGTTCAGTATCCTAATTCAGTCAACATCACTCTGCATCTTGGTAAGACACCCTGTTTGGGCTTTAATATTGATCAAAGAATGGGAAAATCTGCCTGTTCTGCACATTAAATCAAAAAATCTGTAAGCCAAAACGTATACGTGTTTTTGCAAAAATGTGGACCGAAAGTTTAACAGATAATGTTATTGTTGACTAAAACTTAAATATATATTTGAAATCGTTTTCAGTAATTAAAATAAAGCTGAAATAAAATATAAAATAAATAAAAAAAATAATACAAGAAATAAATATAGCAAATCTTATACATTTTTATTGGCAACAATAAAAATGTATTATAAATTAAAATAAAATAATTCAAAGCACTACAGTCTAAAATTAAAAGATATAGGAATAAAAGCCTTTTTAAAATACTAATACTAATATTAATTAGCAAATAGTCAATAGCACTGGTAAAGACAATACAAAACTAGTCAGTGAAATGATTACTAAATATTAAAAGAACAAAATAATATTTAATTTAACTTAATAAACAATAAAAAGAGAGTATTATTATCATTAAACACATTAATATGTGCCAATTGTCCTTCTTGCCTGCAGTGTTAAACATGTGTTGTGAGTTGTCCAAATGCACCCTATTCTTTATTTTACTAGACACACATAGGTCTGCTTGTTTTTGCTATATTAAACATTCAACTCAGTGTCCTATACTGTGTAAACAGTATGCTAACTGAACAGCAACTAAGAAGTAAGAACCTTACCCGTCACAATGAGTTTTCCAACTGTGAGTTTGATGCTGCCTGTAAATGTGAACATCTCAGAAATCTAATGTCATTTTGGTAGCGTATAAGATTAGATGACTCTGATATCTCAGCTGGTTTCTAGTTTTATTACATTACTGCCCTGCAGACTTTATGCTACATTGTTTTCAATCACAAGCATTCCCATATGTCTCTAAGAATATAATGATTTTGAAATTTGAAATGTCATTTGTATTCTGTAAGGTAAAATTGTCCTCTTGTTTTTCTTCTTTAACCCTCAGAGATCAGTGCAATTACAAATACCTAACTTTCACTCTATAGGGTAGCTGATACTCTAATATTTATCACAGCAGTGGTTTTGGTTATTAGTAGAACTGCCACAGCTTCACAAAATCACATAAAGTCAGTGAACGCAATGTGTAGCACGTTTGCAACAAATTCAATAAATAAGCAATATATTGTAAATTATGTGTAAGTAATGTTTTTACATGTGGTATCGGGGGAAAGGCTTACATGCCCTGATATTCTGGAGGTTTTTCTAAGCAAAGCAAAAACGTAACACAAGGCTTTAGGGGTCAAAGTTTTTCTATTGCTGATCATAGAATACCGAATAGAGAACCTACAGCCAATTCAATGAATTGTGCAAAAAAAATTTTTTTAAGGTTTTTCCAGCTGTTTTATCCTTATTGGCTTATTGCTATAATATTTTATACTGTATCTTTTTTTTGTGTAGTTAAATGATGGTAAAACAACTATTTTAATGCCTAATTGTTACATAAATGTTTCCTACAAAAAGGTCAAATTAAGTATTACATATAAAAAATTAAGCATTACAAATAAAGTATTACAAGTGTAAAACAATTTACCAACAATCGTATTGTTATTTTGCAACCAGAATATTAAAACAAATAACTTAAATCATGTATAAGCATAAAGACAAAGTCAAGTGTTCATTTCCCAGTGAACTTACAAACTGATTAAATTTATATCCTGAATGCAGTGCAAATAGATTTGTGTCTGTAAGTTTAAATGCAGTGTGAAGTTATAAAATGAGTTTAAAAACGCACACACACAGAGAAACTGTGGATGGTCTCTTTATGTCACACAGATGGTTTCTTCCTGTCTCAGTGGGCAGTTCTAAGCTGCAATGTGTAGTTAAAAGTTTGGCTATGATAGTTACACTACAGTACTGAGCGTGTCTTTGCATCTTTTTCTTATCATTCTCAAGGACTTTACATGCTGTTGATTCATAGTGCAAACAAACATCTGCTAACTAAACAAACAGTGCAGGATATGTACCTTGTGGTTATTTTCATAACAGCTTTTGCACATTAAAAAATTTGATGTGATTTGGTGTTTCTCTTGGAAGCACATTTATGAATGAGAGAGAGGAAAAAAAAGGGGGAGATGAAAGGGCACAAAAATTATGTTCCAACAGGCTGATCAGACATAAAAGCGTATGTTCTTATGTTTGCTCTAATTCAAAGATGCCTTCCAGTTGGGTGTCTATGAAAGGCCTTCTCACATTTCCAAACCAAACAGATATATCCTAGGGAGTCCAACACAGACAGTCAGACACACACAGCAGAGAGCAATGGGGGTGGTACAGAAAACACTACAAAGAATAAGACAAACACAAAAAGCAGCAGAGGTCCAGTTGCAGGTCAGATCTTTCCCATACACACACGTAAACATACACAAACACACTCGTGTAGACTTCTAAGGAATGTTTCCACATCTGGTTTCCATTGTGGTTTTCATTCAAAGATGTTCAAAGATATGAGATACAGATGTTTGTTGCAAAATACTCAGACTGAACATTAAAGATTGTTGCATGCGAATTAAACCATTTTAACAAAGTGTCCAAAGTATCCAATTGCACTTATACAGAAACCGCACGTATGTATATGCTAGAAGAACACAGTTAATAACTGCATTTTCTGCAGTGTGGATATCTTCAAGTCAATATAGTGCACTGAAAATTTCAAATGTCAACAGGAAATTGTCATACATTCATTTATAGTGTTTAATATCATGTCCACCAATCCAAATTGTAATTAAACAAAACAAAAACATTCCAGCTTTACTATGCACAGACATGACTACTTTAGAGTTTTTTTTATAAATATTGAGTCTAGTCAGGTTCAGATGAGTTCAGACCAAACCAAACACACCCACACATATACACAGGTTTAGTCTACTCATTCTTTCTGTGATAACAGCTGTAGCACTAATACTAGTGACTTTCTATTAAAGTACATGACATATTAAACCCGTGTGTGACAAACATTATATATTCAAATTCAAGTCGAGCTATGTGGTTTTTGTTTTCTTCCAGACATCAAGATTAGAACTGGACACCAACTCTTGTTTTCGTTTTATTTTGCTCCCGCCTTTTTTGCTCTATTTCCTTCCTTTTTTTTTTCCAGCCAAGATAATCTTTTCACATGCTGAGATGGAATTATGCTTAAATGATTTCAACATGGCAACCAAAATGGTGCGGGTGAGCGTGTCTATGTAGTATATGACTGAAATTATGATTTGTAAAAGAGAAGATTAAAAGAAAGAAAGAAATCCTTTATTGTAGCAGGGACTCTTTCTGCAGATTGGGCCTTCATCATTTTGCCAATAGGTGGCGACAAGTGATTTGTGTCTGAGTGAGTCTTTTATTCTTATATACTGAATCGATTCATTCAAAAACTTAATTATCAAAATAAGTCACTGTTTGAATTTGGAATAGCTTAGCATATCACTCATACTATATCTTAATAGGAAAATGGTTTTAAGAGAATCTAAGAGTTTGTTTATTATATGCTATTTCGAACTAAACTACTGTAGCGAGTGAGTCATACTGAATGCTTCACTCAACCGATTCATACCAAAACACTGATTCAAACGTCATTACTGAGTTTGGACATAATGACTGGAGGGTAGACTGCAAATAGTGGGTCTGAAATGTAAGTTAATACTTTTTTCCCCCATTTAATTTGGAAACACTGGCAGTCGCGTTGTTGTTTCTTTGTAGGTATATCAGTACGGTCGTGTTATTGTTGCTTATTGAGACCTCCTGCATTCAGATTCCTGCTGTGGGCTTTATTAGTTGATGACGACCCAGTAATCTTCTGGCGGCAACACTGATAAACATTAGTTTTACAGGAATGGCAGCAAATTGCAAAATACTGCATAGCAACAGTGGTCTTTCTGTTGACTAAATATAAATGGATTTAAACAAAGTAACTGTGTTATTTGTCACAGTGTATGTGTTCCATTACACTGCTGCAGGAACAATCTCCCTGGAGCAACCCAGGGTTAAAGACTTCTCAGGAACTCTCCAGTTCATTTGGACAATTATTTTCGAGCAGCAATTAAACTGACAAAGTACCACCAAGTATGCCATTTTCTCAAGTCTCACGTATTCTCAGCAGACACAGAAGAAAGCTACTTTACGCTTTAAACTGGATAAAGCGTCCTCATCCTCTTTTTCACTTACAATATTCTTTTGGCTTAATCTTTCACCTGCTCACTCTCAATTTGGCCCATCATCACGTGATATCACATTACGTGATAAAAATGAAGGGACATAGATGTAAATCTTTAATCGCATGGACTTTAATTGTTAGGCTACAATAAATACACAAGTACTGAATTTCGTGGGACCTGCCCATAATAATTATAATGGCATTAACATAGTTTTTTGTTTTTTCCAAGGCAAGGCCTTTGAGATCTCGTATGTCCGTTTGAAGTTCTACACCAGTCGACCAGAGAGCTTTGCCATCTATAAGCGCACCGATGAGAATGGACCATGGCAACCGTACCAGTATTACAGCGCTTCCTGTCAGAAGATGTACAGGAGGGAAAATAAGGGCTTCATACGTCCAGGCGAGAATGAAAGGACGGCACTCTGCACGGATGAATTTAGTGACATCTCACCTCTAACTGGCGGGAATGTGGCCTTCTCCACACTGGAGGGAAGACCTAGTGCCTACAACTTCGACCAGAGTCCTGTGTTACAGGTATATGATGTTTATTTTATGATAACAGGTAATGCAGTGCTACAGTTTATATTTAACCCATCTGGATGCATCTTTTAGCATGCCAGATATAAACATGAACAACTTCTAATGTAAACCCGAGGCTTTTACAGTGTCTATGCGTGCAAAATATTTATCTTCATGGCTTGTTGACAGTAACTTGCTGTTTTAGTTAGCGGCTCCTCTCCTTGGCCTTTAGATATGTAGATGGGTGTGCTTTGTTGTTCCAGAGGAAAGCTTTAAGGGAAATATACTTCACTGTCAAGTTTCTCTAACTTTCACACTTTCACAACAGAATCTCTTGGCTGAACATGAGTGTGCTCAGCATGCCATGCTACTAAATACAGCCTGCAACCTTTTCCAAAGATTTCTAGGGAGCTTCTTCTACTACACAGTGATGCAGTCACAGTCGTCGGATGAAGTTCAGGAAATCACAGGTGACAGGCAACTGCCAGAGCTCACCCAGCTATTTGACAGAGTATATGAATACACATGTATATGAGTGCAACTATAGACATTTGGTTCTGAAAAAGATAAACTCTTGTTCCACACTCTCACCAGTTTGTTTGTCTTGGAGCAATTTGCAATAGCAAGTCCGCATACTTGACAGAAAAGTTCTTTCTTTTTTATCTTTTGGAGTCACCTCCAAAATATCTTAGGTTATGCATAGTGGTTACTAGCATTATGTGGTAGAAATTACATTTTTAACATTTTTATAATTAACTTTATATATACAATTTAAATAATATTTTTTTTTGCATGATTTGACAAAATTGTGATGTGAACAGTAGTTTAATACAGTAATTTATTATTTTACAGAAATGATGTAAATTCTACACAATAAATAATCAAATGATTTGATTTTTGTTATGCATGGTTAAATCCATAAAATGTACATACAATGCATTTAAAAAATTATTTGAAAGTTACATTAAGTGTGACGTGTGAAGTGTGAAGTGACTTGTGGCCAGGTATGGTGACCCATACTAGGAATTAGTGCTCTGCATTTAACCCAACCAAGTGCACACACACAGCAGTGAGAGGTGATTTTAATGTGACCTTCCAAAACAAAAAAAAAGCTATTCTGGCTGGAACATTAAAGTGCCCAAGTTGAAGAATATCAAAGCAAATTTGACAGGATATTAGATGATCAGTACCTGCAAGAAGAGCACTCGGAATGGGAGCTCACCGCCTCCACATCTATTTTTGTAACAAGAAATGGATGGAAGGGAGAGATTGTGTTCTCGCTAACAGAAGGGTCATACCGATTGAAATTGATGTGCATATAATGCACTTTTAATAAAGTGTTAAAAACAAAAGATGTTACAAGTATGCAGGAAGGAAAACAATTGAAAAGGATAAGGTTGTTATACTGTGGTTTTTACTCTGTTTTAGTACAATGCCGCAAAGCTTGAATCACTTGTTTTCATTTGTCTCATAATGATCACATATTAGTAGGTGGCTAATATCCAGTTACAAAATGTGCAGGCCCTCATTTACACCTATGTATTAAGCACTGATCCTATAACAAAAAACTAATGTTAATGGTGTAAACATGGTCCTTGACTTCCAGCAGTTGAATAGTCATAAAGATGTTTGGACCTACTGAGGTTTGCTGTGAAATTGTGAACCAGCCCATTTTAGGTAAAAGCTTTTTCACTTTCAACCTATTCATCATTCTCTTTTCTCTCAATTTTTCAAAGAAAAACAGCCAGCCCATCTGTTTACAAAAGCGAAAGCCACTAGAGGAGTACATAAGAGTGAACAACAGAAAAGAAGGGGATGTCATTTTATTTAAGAGCAGAGATAACAGTTTGGCTTCTTGCGATTGAGAGTCTGATGTTTGAAATAGAATCTCCCTATCACACAGATGGGAGATGAATTGTTGTTGTTTTTTCTTTTAAATATGTAAGGGGACTCCAGTGGCCCCACAAAAAAAGAGGAACTGGAAGAGAGTGCTTGACTTGATGTAGTCCAGCTGCCAGGCTGAGAGGTACATAGTAATCAGCATATGTGCATACATGTACACGCATTGTCCTGTGTGTCTTCCACTATATACATGGATTTTGAAGGCTATGCATTTGCATTTAGCAGAAGCTTTAATCCAGGTCACTTCATTAAAGAGACAGCAGTATTCATAATATACAAAACGGGGTTTATTAAACAATTTAATTATGAGTAAGCTATAGAAGAGAAGAAATGTTTAGGTGCATTTGATTAAGGTTTTGTTGTGTTTAAGTCCCTGTGGAAGAGATGCTTCTTCAGGTGCTTCTTAAAAAATGTCTCAGCAGTTCAGTTGGATTTGGATGCTCATTCCACCAGAAATGAATGGAGAGGGTAAAGGTTTTGAACTTTTTGTCACGTTGCTCATTAGGTTACCTGAACGGGCATTAATTGAGGTGAGGAGGTGCTTTTCTAGTGGAAAGACAACATCGAAACCTTACACTTAATTATGGCTGCATAGCCAGTGGAGTGAGATCAGGAGATATGACAAGAAACACTTTATTCACGGAAGCTTGTTTTTGTTCGACCTGCTTATAATGACTAATAGCTCAGAATGTATGTCTCACGCATCTGTATTGCTTCTCATAATGGGCTCTCTGCAAGTGGAAATGGAGCATCTGCGCACGGGAGAAGAACTAAAATTCTCCAATTACCCAAATGTCACCCTGTTGCTAGACTAGTTATTTTAATTAATTTACTTGTTTTCCTGTGATTGACATGAGGGAATGCCGAGAGCAAGAAGGATGGCAGTAAATGAAACGAGAGCTGAAAATAATCACTTATGAGAATGTGAAACTTCTGATTTCATTAAAGGGTTAGTTCACCCCAAAATTAAAATTCTGCCATTAGTTACTCACCATCATGTTGTTCCAAACCCATAAGACCTTTGTTCATCTTCGGTTGTTTTGCTGTATATGGAGGGTCAGATGGCTCTCCGATTTCATCAAAAATATCTTCATTTGTGTTCTGAAGATGAACGAAGGCCTTACAGGTTTGAAACAACATGAGGATGAGCAATTAATGACAAGAATTTTGAACTAAGTATAACATGTAATGCAGATCCAACACTGAAATAAGATGTACTGTAGGAAATGTTTTACCCCAAAAAAAAACACACACACACACACACACAAAATGCATTATGTATTCCAGCAACACTTTAAAACAGTGACAAATAATTAAAAACCTGTTCACGTTCCAAGAATTACACTACAGATACATACTTTAAAGATTTTGATGGAAAGTTTGATCACTTTAGATTAGGGAATACCATTCACTAGTTTCCTATAGTATGCATGTTACTAGAATATTGGCTGTCTAGTAGGGTCGGGCGATGTCGACCAATCTGGCATTGTACGATGTCTAATGTGAAACATCGCGATGGACGATGGCATCGTCGTTGTAGGCAGCGGTTGTTGTGGGGGAGGTTTTTTTTTTTTGTTGTAACTAAAACAACAAGCCCTGCCCCACGACTGGCAAAAATGACAAAAACAGTGTTCACGTGAGCAGGTGAGAGAAGATCGAGCACAGGGATGATTGCGTGCGAATGCTTGAATTGCGTGCGGATGACACATCAAGCGGCCACAAGGGTTTGTAATGAGTTGTGGGCCCCGTTTCTTCGCATGTACATCTGTTTTTCTCTCGCGGAAAGGATTTACCACACTCGCCAGCATCAGTGATGCGCTCGCTTATTAATGGCATAGATTTGCCGCCAATCCCGCCATAGATTAAGTGTGTTTTTTGCGAGCTGGTTGCTGCTGCGGCGGCGGGGCGGCGATGGATGATGTCATCGTTTATCAACCCAACCCTACTGTCTAGTACTTATTATACATATTATTGCCTCCCCTAACCCTACCCCATACTTAAACAGAATTACTAGAATAACTACGGAGCAAATTGAGAATTTATTGAGGGAGAGCTTCTAAATAGCTAATATGTTTTCTCTTATATAAAGTATTGCTGTTTACTTTATGGTTATGTTTTTTGTTCTTTGAGTAAATAGGCCTCTATACTTGATTAAGTAGTGTTTTTCCACACAAGTCCTTAAACCTTTAGGACCTTTAAAACCTTTTCTTATAAATCAAAAAAAAACAAAAAAAAAAACTTTTATTGCGGGATTGGTTTTATATCTTTTTATATTTTTTATTTTTAAAGGTGCCATGAAATGGAAAACTGAATTTACCTTGGCATGGTTGAATAATAACAGTTCAGTACATGGACATAACATACTGTGAGTCTC
>JAUMHQ010000053.1:8641880-8652277 GCA_032361165.1 Enteromius paludinosus
TACAAACATATTATGCAAAGAAAAACTTTTATTTTGGATGCGATTAATCGCGATTAATCATTTGACAGCACTAATATCTATATATAATATGTATATTTCTCTATAACAGGGTGTGATTTGTAGGGGGGGTTGGGGGATTTCCCACCCTCTGGTCAATGCATCCTTGATCTGCTGAATTATTTTTATCTCCGGTGGGGATAAAAGGATTTGTGAAACGTGCTATGAAGTCTCATTTTGAATGAAATGATTCGCAAATGGCACTTTGAAATCCCGTTCTTGATCAAATGATTCGTGATACGTGATCTGATTGGAGCACTTCGAATCTTTTGCGACGCAATGGTTTAACTGAAACTGATGGTTTCAAAAAGCGCTGTTCGGTTGATAACTTTTTTTATTAAAAATATATACAAATATTTCATTATATGGCACTTACTTGACAAATTTACCATGAGATCATTTATTTATAAGAGAAAAACTGTTTTCAAAAGCTTCCCCCTCTGCTTTTTTTCACAAATCGCACCCTGCGATCAGTGGTGCTGAATGATAGTATCCAAATGATAGTATCACATGACACAAAGTTTTGTGTAAAATACTGTAGTCAGATCTTGCGTACAGTGTTGCCAGATCGGATGAATGATTTCCAGCCCGAAAGCTCACAAAAACTCCACCCACTCCAAAAAGATACAAGTGGGGTATATAATGTTTTATGATAGATAAGATAGATAAGATTAAATGTCATCGAAACCTCAAGAATTCACAACATGTTTTACAGTAGTGCTGTATATGACAATAGTTAGTAATTTTCTGCGTTTCTGTTTTGAGCTGCACGCACCGAAGATAAATAGAACGAAGCATGATAGTAGGATTTTAGTCTGTGGGATTTCATTTATGTCATAATAGAATACACTTTGTTATTTATACCACATGGTGTTAATATTATGACAAGAATGCAGAAGTGAATGAATAGTCTACTATTCGAGGACATCCCTATACATTTCCCAAGTAAAGGCTCAAATCAGGAAAAATACATTAAATAGAATTACCAAATATGATAAAAATGTATGCAATTTGCAAGCGCAAATGTCAAAACGGCAATCAAGAAATTAACCCATATCCTCAAAAAAAAAAAAAAAAAACATGCATCATGTACAATGTCAGCAGTCAGAATAAGCCACTTTAAATGCAAAAAGTGCCCAATATAAGTTATTGGAAAAAGCATGTTTGTGTCACACTGAGCTAGAAGACGTCTTTTATGAAGTGTATATTGTAGATATAATACAAAGCTTTGCAGTCAAAACTAATGAGACCAGCAGCTTTCCTGAACAACCTGGACCATTAATAGCTGAAAGACAGGATTGTAGACACAGATATAATTCAGATTTATGATTCATTAATTAATTCAACTGTTCTCTGACTTCGGAGTTGCAGTGATATTAAAACCTTGGCGTCATCTCCCTCCTTGTGTAAGTTATGTTCTGAGAGTTAAGGTAACTTGTATTTAGGCCACTTAAATACAATTATACATGAAAAAACTTGTTACTCATGAATCATCGCATCGGTCTGCTGATAGTAATTGGCTAAAAGTGCGTCTGTTGATATCAACATCCGCATCAGCCATCTCTGCAGTGCGTGAGTGTGTTTAGTAACGTCACAATGATTGATGATTGGATGCAGTACATTCACACTTTTGTTTGTTAGGTAGTCTATACAATTTATATGTTTGAAAAGTGCCAAACTGACCCCAAAACATACCAGCCCAAGCCAGTTTTTACCTTCTAATCAAATTCAAAACTATCCAGTCCTATCAACAAACTGCTTGTATACATCATTGTGTTGTTGTAGTACACTATGGGATTTCCACAGCTGTGAAGGATAAATGCAGTGCCTCCAATAATTCAGCTAAAAGAAGATATATTATATGGCAACATGATTAAGTTGCCTACTTTTTGGCACAGAATTTACATTGGGAGTGTGACTATGATGCCTTAAAATACTGTCTACAGAGGAGCTCATTAGGTTGTAGAACACAGCTTGCATTACGCTCTCACACTCTGTAGTACTGGAGCTGTTATTGTTTATGATTCATTGCACATTTCTCCCCAAAAATAAGTCTTTTTCTACATGATGCTCAAGTATTGTGAAAACAAAAACAATAGAGGCAGAGAAGAGAGAGTTGAATAAGGAAAGTAGGCATAAAAAACTGTGTAGAGCAGTGAATGGGGAAGAGAAAAGACAGAGACGCCGGGGGGGAAATAAAGAATATTGTACACAGAGAGAGGTGGAAGCAGAAGAACAGAGCGACATATATAATAAAAACAGAAGCAGAGTCAGAGGAGCATCGTTAGAGAGACAAAGAGACATGGAGGGGTTATTTGTTTCTCTCTTTTGTTTACTCAACTGCTCTGAATAGGAATGGACTTACCGTCCCTCCGAGAGGAGGCTTGGATGTGCTTGCAGGGACGTGCTTGCCAACTCTGCTCCTTCTTTTATCTTGTTCCCCCAGAATGAAAGATGTGTGCACTCACCTCCATGCGCCAGGCCGTCACACCAGGCTCAAAACCCATTAACATCGACAGAACAAGGGTCAACAGGCCAGCCACTGAAAAGGATGACCAAACTCTATTGCTTTCACACTAACACACAAATGCATGATCAAACCAAAACACACACTTGACAAGACTGCACACATACATGGTTAAAAAAAGACCGAAAGAAAAGGAAATCTTTGTTGTTGTCTCCCATCTCATTATTTCCTCTTCTGTCTGGATCACACCCATAAATACACAGAGGTCCTGGCTTTGTTTTTCTTGAAGTTCATTGCAACATGAATTTTAAAAAAGTTGCTTATTGCTCTATTTTCCCTGACCTCAGAACTACCTCTCACCTTAGCTGGGAAATGGGAAATTAAATACAAATTTGAGGGGAAAGTTTGTTTAGGGTAGTCGAAAGTTGACAGAATCTTTTTCTATATAATGTGATGTATATTCTAAAGATCATTCTAAAAGCTTGGATCATTCTTTTTTTTTTAGTTTAAACAGCAAGTTGTCAACCTAATATTACGTAAATTTAGTAATTTACTACGTTGATAAAATTGGATTGACTACATAAAAGCTCTAGTTTTTAGTGTCACGTGATCCTTCCAAAATTTGAACGTAATGTATGCGTCTTTGCTGTTAATGCATCCGTGCTGAATACACATATTTCTTAACATGTATCGGTAGTGTCTTGTGGTCTTAAGTGGATAAACCATGCAATCGGCACACACAAAAAAAGTCTTCTTTTCCACTAAGACAAGCAGTCCATATCAGTGTGTGTGCAGTATTTCATGGGATTCACACAAACAATTATATAGGCGTGAAATAAAAACCTGCTGCTCACACTGTATATGTGAATCCCACAATAGATTATGCATGGAAAGACAGAGTACAGCAGAGGTTCTCAGCTCGGGCCCTTGAGATCCACTTTTTTGCAAGGTTTTGCTCCACCCTTGCTCAAACTCTCTTTACTGTAACTCTCTAGTAATCCCAAAGACCTTGATTAGCTCGTTGAGGTGTGGCGCTAAACTTTGCAGGAAAATGGATCTCACAGACCAGAGGTGAGAACCCAGGGAATACAGCATTCACACTGCTAGCATGCTTTTCCATTTCGCATCCCATTCACAGAAATAAAAATACATCTGACACGGAGCATCACAAGAAGTAGTGCAAACCATAGACAAGTGAGAGTTTAGCTATATTTTCAGATCGAAACCTCACAAAATATGTTTATTGAAAACAAGACCACTAATTGTTCCCTTTCAGAAAACAATGCGTTTGTCTGATTTTTCTACCTGTTTTTTTGTTTGTTTGTTTTTGAAGAGAGTAAAGCATTTGGAAATGATTTAGTAAAGTAAATCTAAGTGAAACAAATAGGAAAGTACTGTTTGCACATTCTTTGTTGGCCATAGAGTCTGAAGTGGTTAATAGCTTGGGTTTAAAAGAATGTTAATGACCAGTTTGCAGTGTACTGCAATCAAAATCTAGAAAACAGCCCAGGATAAACAGATTTTGAGCAGTTTGTCATGATTGGCTTGGATCTTGTTGTAATCAACAGTTTTGTGGTTAAATTTTGTTCCGATTTATATGTTATATTGGTTTTAACATGAATCAAATGGTTATTAAATTGTATAGTTATGTGTATATAGTTATATAGTATGTGTTATATAGCTATAGCAGTTCACTGGTTCTTAAATGTATTATATTTACCTGCATGCATGTTCAGATCTTACTGTTAGATAACTGTTATATTGGTTTCACACTGTAAAAAGTGCACTTTAAAAAATGTTGATTTAACCTTGGGTTACATCAGTACATCAATAGTATTTCATATTTTTGAGTTTAATAAAAAAAAAAATATTTATTTAATTTCCCTCTCTATTTCTAGGACTGGGTGACAGCTACTGATATCCTCATCTCTCTGGACAGACTGAACACTTTTGGAGATGAGTTCTTCAAAGATCCCAAAGTGCTTCGTTCATATTTTTATGCCATATCTGATTTCTCCGTGGGGGGCAGGTAAATAAAAACACAACTATGCAGATGTGTCTTTCAGCTGTCATCAATGTTTTGTTGCCAGTTGTATACAGACAGTCGAAGACAAAAGGGAAAGCAAGCAAATGAAGGAAAATGGCAATAGAGGGAGTGATGAATAGGACAATTAGAAACAGAAATAGCTCTAAATATCGAGGGGAACTGGGATTTAGAAAGATTGAGAGAGTTTTGCCAGATTTGTGATCTGCATTTGACATCATCAGTGTATTTGTGATATAAACAGGATGTGGAAGAGACAAGTGTTTGTGGGTTTTTGTTTGTCACCATCTGTATATTGTTTGTGTCTGTGTTTGAGTTTGTGCATGTCTGGATGTTTCTTTTGTGTGTGTGTGTGTGTGTGTGTCAACAGCTTACGTCTTAAATAATCTTTTTGAATTTTCTCTGATTATTTGGTCTTACAATAAACTAAACAGACTTGCTCAGGCCAAGTTGGTAAAAATGCTCATCACTTCCTAATCTAAATACCTGCTACATTTATGGTGATAATAATAAATGCAGTATCTACACTGTAGACTGAATGTGTTTTTACTTAGGTATATCTGACAATATGGATTAACCCTGCCAGTTCATATTTTCTTTTAAGGTCCCTGTAGCAAATCCTAATTTGCTTTGTGTTTTGGTGTCATTTGGTTTTGAATTCAGCCATCTGGCTGGTTTGCTCCTCCCGTCCCAGTATGCCATAGTTTTTTTTGTTTTGTTTTTTTAGGCAATTAAAAAAAAACGTGTATGACAGTCCACAGAAAACAATGAGCCTTAAAAGTATGCTAATGTGCTTTCAACTGTTTTGCAGGTGCAAGTGTAATGGCCATGCCACTGACTGCTTTACCAATGAGGAGGGACGTTTGGTGTGTGCTTGTGAGCACAATACTGCAGGGGTCGACTGCCAGCACTGTGCCCCCTTCTACCAAGACCGGCCATGGGCACGGGCCACTGCCGATTCAGCCAACCAGTGTGTGAGTGAGTACAGCCTGATTATTTCTTTCTTTGAATAGATCCTCCCTCAGCCCCAAAATCCTTCACGCTGGTTTGATACAGACAATGGCGATAAATAAACAAACATACTGGAGAATTAAAAGTGCAAAGTCATTTTTATAATTAATACTGTCTAACGTTAAATTTTTTATCATCTGGTTCATCAATTTATTGACAACCCATCCCGTTTCGATTATAATCAAAAAAAAGCGCTGAAAAAATGTATTGGCCGCTAAGTAAATTTTACATTACATGATTAATTTAACAGTGTTTTTCATTTTACTAGTTAAAAATAAATGATCTTAAATCTGTTTTCTGTGTTTTGAAATAGCATATGTAATTTTAAGTCAATCAGAGGAAACTGACGTTTAAGCTGAGGGCCCATCTGTGCATTGTGTGTGGAGGATCTGAGAAATGAATAACAGTGAATTTAACTTCAATGAGCCTCCACATCCGCATTATACTGTATATTAATGCTTTAAACTTCATTAAACATGAAATTCTGTTTGAGACTGCAGTTCTACTTTCTCAAATTCACTTTCAAATGAAGTTAATTTAAAAGTTAAAAGTTAATTTTTTGCCTCTTGTGCATTGATTGAATTTGCTTAGTTTACTCTGTGTAACTGAACATATTTAATGAAAATGATTAAGATGGGCTATAGATCGATTTCATGCAACCATTCATCTTAAAATAAGTTTTTAACAGAATGTTGTACAATGTCACCTCCGTATGAAGTTAGCAGATAGAGCTGGGCAATATATATGGAATGGTACAGTATATTATGCACATCTCATCAATAAAGCCGGTAAATCTTTGATTACCGGTAAATCTCAATCAGCTGTTTTCAAATGGAGTGCCAGTTAAAGCACAGATCTGTAGGTCACTGACAAGCTACGCCAATGAATCACCTGTGAAACTGAATGCGTAGCTTGTCAGTGATCTACGGCCCTGTGCTTTAACTGGCACTCCATTTGAAAACAGCTGATTGAGATTTACCGGTAATCAAAGAACCGGCTTTACTGATGAGATGCGCATATATTGTTCAATATACTGTATATCACCCAGACCTATTAGCAGTATCGTCAGCTTTAGCAATAGCAATATCATGGAAAGATGATGTTGTTTTTTTCCTCTCACTGTATTTACAGCACAGTCTAACATGAAGATGCTCAAAGCAGTCAGCAATTCAATCAAACAACACACCATTTAGCCTTTCAGCACAATAACTAAGAAAGTTTTGTTTGTGTAATGTGTGTGTGTGTGTGTGTGCTGTCATGCGTCTCTGGTAAATACTTTAGGGGGATGCTGTAATTGGCTATTCTGACAAACCCATAAGGCGAAAAAAGCCATGTTAATTATTTTCATTCTGTATTCCACTAAGCTCCACGTTTCTTTAATTAACTCGGTGGTCAACAGATGGGTTTCTGGTGGTAATTGTTGTTCCTTCTCATCAAAGTGGATTTAATGAATAAACAAGTTTCTGGTTGCAAAAGCAGCACTATCTGTTGGTGAGGAGGTGGAGTCAACAACAATGCGTTCTGTGCATGGCTGCATCGCAAAGTTTTTCGTCACAGACTTTGCCAAGTTTATCATTTGCATGGCAGACTCTAAAAGCTTCCACCATATGCCTCTCTTGTAATGATTCAAACAGATGGACAAGGACATCTTTTTTACCCTATAATCTGAAAGCGTGTGAGAAAATATGAAAATCTAGCTTGCAAACATCACATAATCCTTATTTTGCTTCTCAACGATGTTTTTTAATATGATTCTAATATCGTTGCTGTTTATTACCACATTTTGTTATGTATGCAGCAAAAAATCTTTGTTAAATTGCAGTGCTCTACATTGCATGAATAAAATGAGAAGAGTAATTAGGACCTCCTAGAAATATTTATTTATATGTCCACATTTATCTAAAATGTCACAACTATGTGAAACCATGCAGCCATAATTAAAATATTCTACCAATTGCCTTTAAATGTGTTACCATTTCTTCAGTCTGTTTGGATATCTTTGAACACAGTTTCACACTAATATGCATTTCTAATTTTTCAGGTGTCGTGTGATAGTTTAATATGCTTCTTTGTTACTCAATAAATACATCTTGTCACAGTTGTGTTTTCTGCTTGTTTAATATTTTTGTGGAAACCATGAAACATTTTTTCAGGATTATTAAAACAGAATTTTAATCTTTACCATCATGTTTAATTCATTTAATGCATCTTTGCTGAATTAAGGAATTAATTACTTAAAAACAATGTGGAGTACTATGTTTTAGAGAAATTTTCGAAAAAGGTGTTTACTTACTCTGCCCATTAAGAAATTAATTAATGCAAAAGAAATTGAGATTTAATTCCTTTGAATAAGCATTTCTCCTTTTCCTCTGCACATTTTCTTTATTGTAATAGCATGCATTCCTTTTTTTTCAGTGGCAGCTCGAGGAACTCTGTCCCATTAGAAAGTGATAATGTGATGGTTATTGCAGAGTCAATAGACTGACGGAGCTGTAATAAAACGAATAATGTCTCACAATGCCCCCCTAGGTACTGTAGCAGGGTGCATAAAAAGCTGACTTTGTGCGTTCTGGTTCGATGATATGTTAAGAAGAAGGGGCCTGTGGCAGGGGAGCTTTTTAGATAGTGTGTGTGATCTAAAGCCTAATGAAACAGAACATGCTGCTGTGAATTTGACCGAAAGTTTTAGAAGAACATCAACTGCTATTTCTAATCAGTTTATCCGTTGTTCTTCTTCTTGTTTTGCCTGTTTTCCCTCCGTTTCATCCTTCTACATTTCTCCACATCTTTCTCTCATTTCTCAGGGTGTAGCTGCAGTGGTCTTGCTGATGAATGTGTGTTTGATGCAGAGCAGTACCGCAGCACAGGAAGCGGGGGGCGCTGTGTCGGCTGCAGGGAAAACACAGCTGGCCCTCACTGTGAGAGATGCAGTGAGAACTTCTTTAGATCCTCACCGCAGCAGACATGCCAAAACTGTAACTGTAATGCAGTAGGTGAGTTATACAGACATACTCAACAAACAAATTGTGCATCACTCACTTTCATTCACACTTTTACTGCTGTCTTCTATCAACCCATGTAATCGCTCTTGAATCTCATGCACTGCAAATTAACATATGTGTACAAATACACACCTCCACAAAAGGGAATTAGGGCCAAGCAATTAAAAAAAAAAAAGTCAAGACAAACACACTTGAGTCATGTTCTTTTCATCTCATTGGATGAACATTGGGAACAGCATATGAAATGGTCGTCTGTGTTCGAGTACTTACTTTTCTTCCTTATCACATATCACATTGGAAAAGTGAAAAACGGTTGCTTAATAAGTATTTAGAAAATAATATATTAAATATGAAGGTGTAGTGTTACTACAGTTAATCCAGGACTTTGGACACCCCGTCATAGAAGCTATTTAAGGTGAAAATAGTTCTGTCTGCTATTTACACTAACTGACCACGGCAGCATTTTAGATGTGTGCTATTTACACTAAGTGAAAATAGCCATTCTATTTACGTTTTATAAAAGTAGAAGAAAAGTAGAATAAGTTTAAATAGTAGCTAATTGGATGCAATAGTAACATTGACTTTAATGACAAAGAATTTATTTATTAAAATGTTTAAATACATGCTGCCTTATTGGGAAATCAAAGCCCTCCCTATGCCAACCCTAAGCCAACCCCTAATTAATACATTATTATAATGCACTCGTTAAGAAAAAAAGTGTTTTTCCTGACTTTTTTCTCAAAATGTAACAACTTTTTTTCTAATAATTGAATGAGTTTATGCCCAACATTTTATCTTCACTTTTTTTCTTGCAATGTAACTACTTTTTCTGGTAATTAAATGAGTTTAATCTCGAGATGGTTTTATTTTTTTATTATTGCTTGGCCCTGATCCTGAAGTGACAACAGCGAAGAAAAGTCTCTCACACACTCAAATTCAAACATGGATTTTCTTTTTACTATAGTTGATACAGTATTAACAAAGTCCAAGACTGCAGGTGATTAAAAAAGTTTCTTTAAAATATATTCAATATGCTGCCTGTTGGTGTAATATTTAAATATTAATTTGCATTTGGATATTGCATTATTAATGGATGTAAATTCCCACAATGCCAGGGAAAAAAAGTGCACTTTTAAAATTATTTGTTGCCCTTTAATACACGCTAATTGTGTTCGTCTTGTATCTGAATTATCTGATTTTGCTTCAGGTGGCAAAATTTGTGTATAAGATATGTTAAAATTAGCATTTATTAACCTTTATTGGTTGAATTTTTTGATAAGGAAATGATTCTTTAATGCAGCTGAAACTAACCATGTATTCATTAAAAAATTCTCGCTCTCTCTCTGTCTCTCTCCAGGCTCTGTGAGATTGCAGTGTGATGCAGAGGGAGTGTGTATGTGCTGGCCAGGTGTGTCTGGTGTGAAGTGTGACATTTGCGAGTCTGGTTTCCATTCTCTTGGCCCTGGCGGATGCAGGTAATGAGAGTGAGAGAGCATCCATACCAGAAATTCGTCTTTTGCGAAAAACATTTCATTTTTAGATGCAGAATTCAGCAGATATATCTGACTAGCACTGTTGAAACAAATTCAATTCAATTGAATCCAATTACACCATAAATAAAAAAATTATATCATCTTTTTAAAAGTTCTGGAATAATTTTGCTGCTGAAATGTTTACCTATGCAGCCGGAAACAGAATTGATTCATTCGTCTCTCGAGTCTTGGGGTTTTTCGAGTCGTTCGTTCATCACGTAACATCCCCAAAAGCTTAACCTATGCAGCCTGATTCGTGTGCGACTGAAAAAAAAACACCCACG
>JAUMHQ010000053.1:8654081-8664202 GCA_032361165.1 Enteromius paludinosus
TTCTTCCCGAGTCACATTAAAGATTCGTTCAAAATGAACGAATCGTTCAAGAACGACACATCACTAGTCTTGAGAATCTCTGACCATCGCCTGATTGTCTATGTGCTTAATACACAGAAACTGCCAATTGTAATTAAAATGTAAGTTTAATGCCTAAAGTAGGCTAAGTACCGAAATATCGCGGTTTACGTGGGTGTACCAAACCGAACAGGGCGAACCGAACGGTTGCATCCCTAGTGTGTGTATATATACATATATGGGTCATTCCAGCTGGAATCATCAAATGGTCCCCACCCGACCCCCTCAGATTTATCTGAAAAAAATGTGATGGGTAATATGCCCAAAATTTCTGATCTCTACTGTGCATACCTTTTTCGCAAAATAATCTGTAAAAAAGTTTGTTTTGGCATCACAGTCTGAGTGACCATGTTTAGACTGATATTTTTTCTATTTTATCAATAATAATAGTCTCTTTTAAAAAAACAAGTTTCATGTTCACACCTGGTGTCATTCATGGGAAATATTGCTCTGAACATTGGTGTAAATTATTTTTTTCCACTTTTGGACCTCAATATCTCAACATACATCAGACTCTATTGTCTGATATCAAAGGATGTGAAAGACATGGTACATATCAGACCATTTACCAAGTTTGATGCTTATACGTTGGAAATTGAGGTTTCTATGGACATCTGAAAACCCTTAAAGTAATAGATTCAAAGAAAAGTAGAGGGCCAGCATTCAGGTGTAAATTCAGTAACAATGCTGTGAGTTGTAATTCATGCAGTTCTGGACTAAGACTCTTAGGCCAGAAAATGTCATGGACCTGGCACAACTAGTTCTGGAGATATTTCAGTCTGAACATGGTCACTCAGACTGTGATGCCAAAACAAACTTTTTTTTTACAGATTTATTATGAAAAAAGTATGCACAGTATAGATCAGAAATTTTGTACATGATCTATTGGGCATATTACCCACCACACAGATGTTTTTGAGACAAATCTGAGGGGGTCAGATGGGGAACTTTTCCTAAATTTGATGATTCCAGCTGGAATGACCCATATATACCCACAAAACAGCCCAATAAAACAAATGTAGACACTGTAGACATCTAACATATGACAAATATGAAAGTGTCAGGCAGAGTCTGGAATATCTGTTAATTTAGTTTAATTTAGTTAACTCTTTTTTCTGTTAATGTTGAAATAGATGCTTAGGTGGAGGCAGAAGAATGTAACAGTTATCTATGTTGTTTAATTTATGTCTCATGTTAAATATATTGTTTTAGAGTCTGTTACAGATGTGCTGTTACCTATTCATTATTTTAAAAGAAAGAAGAAAAAACATTTCAGTATTAAGGTGTGTACAGATTATATCCACCTGAGAAGATTTACACTCTGCATGTTGCTTAGTCAATGGCGCAAATAATGGCGTAATGCAGAAGAAAACACAGGAGAAAGGCAAACGTCAAACTAAAATTTTATACACCACTACACTTTCATGTGGCCCATGTGGGTCACTGTTTTTGGGTGCAAATTACTTGGTTCACTGGAGCGAAACGTGAAAGAAAAAGATAAAATGAGAGAGAAACGAGAGGAGGGAGGTTACTTGTCAGATAGGAGAATTATGGGTAATGGCAAGCCAGGTAAAATCATGGTTTCAGGCCAGGTAGCAGATCATTGTGAGATAAAAAAATAAAATAAAAGTTTGCACCCGAGACAGCCGCTCTGACCTGAGGCAGTCAACCAACTGACCCACACACTACAGGCATATCAGTTGTGGCTCTCTCATCTGTGTGTGTGTGTGTGTGTGTGTGTGTGTGTTAAAACAGGTTGTGTGAGTGTGATAGCAGGGGCAGTTTAGGAGTGTGTTCAGCCGAAGACGGTCGCTGCCATTGCAAGAATTATGTGGAGGGACAGTCCTGCAACAGGTGAACTTCTGCTTCTCATTCTCTCAATCCTTCGCTAATTACTTATGTATTTACTTTGTTACTTAAAGAGACAGTTCCTCAAAAAAATTGCAATTCTGTCATTTACTCACCCTCCAGTTGGCCCAAACCTGTATGATTTTCTTTCTTTTGCTGAACACGGAAGATTTTGTGAAGACACTGGTTAACAGCTTTTCAGTTTTTTAAACAGAATTACACTTTTTTATGTGAACTATTCCTTTAATAAGCTTCCTATTAGGTCACATCATACACACAGAGATACCTCCAGTAATAATAATATATCAGTGGAGAAATGCTCATTTGCACTCTACTCTGCACACAGCAAGCTCAAGAAATAAGCACTAGATATTTCAGGTCTCTACATAAATAGTTTTTATAAATGAAAAAGGGAACTTGAGCACTTTACCATTGTACTGTATGTCTGCTTTATGTGTCTTTATATATATTATAGGTGTAAACCAGGCTCTTTTAACCTCCAACTGGAAAACCCAGATGGCTGTATAAAATGCTTTTGCTTTGGACACTCCCTCGCCTGTTCGTCCTCCAATCAGTACATGGCAATTAATATTACTTCAGACTTCCTAGAAGGTGATTTATCAAACTTTTATGCTGTTTTGACATGATTTACATTCTGAATATAAGTGTTCACAATTCCCGCCTCCCACTGCATTCACACACTTCTTTCTTCACTCACTTCATCAGCACTTTTAGTACTACTTTTCAGGTAGTAGTCGAGATATGCACAGGGGTCCAAAAACACACACACACAAGTTCAAAATCCCATTGGAAGTTTTGGGCCTTTTAATGTTTTAAATAAGAGGAAAATCTGTGGTGCCAAATTAGTTAGAACTATTTCAGATTTTACACATTGATCGTGTGACTTTTTGTAGAGATGGTTGGATGTTCTTGCTTATATTGAAGCACAAGGTACTTTTTGATTATCTAAAATCACTTTGGTGAACATGACCATTATACTTCAGGCAAATATTTAGAGTTAAATGCAAAAGAGAGACTAACCAAGCTAAATCAGTTTGTACAGAACTTTTTTGTATGAAATAGTAAAAGCACAATGGAAGTACTTTTGACCAATGATCTCAGACATGTGTGTGCTCTTTGTTCAGATCCAGATGGCTGGAAGGGTGTGTTCACCAGAGGGCCAGAGCAATCTCTCATCTGGAAGGAGGGAGAAGTCTATCTGTTGCCCTATAGGGAGGAGAATGGCTTCTACAGAGCACCTGGTAGGACAACAAATATACAGTCCTCTTCAGAACATGTGTTGGTTCTGCAAATATTGTCCGCCTTTGAAATTATTCTAGAATAGTTACATGATCTCTGTCATGATTGTTAAGTTGTTATATGCAGAGTATAGTATTTTTTTATGACAAAGACAATATCTTCAAGCTATACCTGTAAAATCGATTTACATGTTTTACATGAAGTCTGTTCTTTTCGGAGCATCTCGACTATAAGCAGAACCTACCGTATGAATGCGTGTGGTAGTGTAATTTATTCAAAGCTTTCTTTTTTATACAAGCAAACAGATGATAAACAGTGGGCTAGAATTAGCATGCTTGGCCATAAATAGTATTTTATAGAGCAGCCTTTGAAGATAAATCAGCTGTACAGGCCAGTCCAGAGGCTAGTTTTAGTCCAGGTCCCCTGAGTGTAATGGAAAGGCTGAGGGGATTTAGTCTTGTCTACACAGCTATTTACCGCCACGGGGAGACATTTAGCCAGACCAACTTGGCTACTAGTTCTGGGAGAAATCCTGTTAACGTCACTTCATGTCTTGCATAGTTTTTTGATGGATTGCGAGTGGCACACAGACAAATATGACCATTACCAATAAAACGCTAGTGTACAGAATACTCTTAATGCACAAACGTAGCTTATTTTCAGAATAGCAAGGTTTCATATGCATCCGCAAGGTCCTAATGTGCATGTTTAGTCTCATCCATCTTTGTTTTCCCACCATTGACTGGCCACAGAGATGCAGCGTTGTCCTTTTTGCAGTTCTTTGCTGCACTTGGTGCCGTTTCTCTTATCGCTGTGGTGCAGAGCTTGTTTGTGCCGTTCTGGTTTCTCGGCTAAAATGCACCGAGATCTATTGCTCCCTCGATGCGTTTAACGATCTCATTTGCTCTCCTCCCCTCTCTCTGTTTTCCCTCTCACTCGCATCTCCTCATTCACGTGCACTGGCTTTGGAGTACAGCCTTCCTGACAACTGGAACAACACCCAAGGACTTTTTAGATTGTCCTTTTCATGAACGTCACCCTCTGATTTGCGGCTTGCTCTTTATTTGGATCTTTAATGCTTTTTACACACCTGCGGTCTCAGGAAATGTCGATGTAAAGGAGGAACTTTTTCCTGATTAAGTCTGTCTCGAGTATTGGAAGGAGTTTAATAGATACTATGAGTGTGCGTTTGTGTCTTTCGGATGTTTCTTCACTTGAATAGCTCATCTAGCTGGGCACAGCTTTGGGCTTTTGACACCGCTGAGGCTGCCATGTCAACAGAGGGGTGAGACAAGATACCATAGCCAAGCAGCCAAGCCAAGAGTTTAGCTGGCTGACTGAGCCAGACTGTGTGTATGTGTGTGTGATCTCCCCAGAGGTACATCTGCTCCATGGTGAGAGGACAGAGTGGAACATTTATCATAGCTTTGAGGAGAAAACAACATGTCGCACGCACACACACACGCTCACATAAACACACATACACACCTCCCAAAAGCTGGTCGCAAGCTGTCTCGGAGTCACAAACACAGATGGAGAGAAACGGAGGTCGCTGTGAGATTAGAGTTAGAGAGAGATAGGTATTGGAGGGAGATCTAAATGTCTCCCGTCCTCAGAGAGATACGTCCAGGTACCACGTTGTGTCCATGAACAACTTGGCCCGTGCACCCTGACAGCCAACCATATGCCTGGCATAAATCTCTGCGGCAATCAGAACTCGCTGCTGAAACGTATCAAATGTGATCAACTGAGACAAGTGGCACAAATTAGGCTCAATCCTTTAATCACTGAGATTGATGTTTAAAGCCGGGGGTTTAATCGTGATATTCAACCCAACTTCTCCTCCCGTATGTAAGATTGTGCCGATTGTAAAATGCAGAAATATCAATAGAACTGCAGCAATAAGGCCAGACTCCTCTGTTAAAAGGTCTGATATATGCCGCATTGACGCTGCCGCTGGGTTTTTTAGTGGGTGGCGTGGAATGACACTGGGAAAAAGAGCAAGCACACCTCACTGTGGTTGCAATGAGGTAAGTACTGAATAAATACCTGATTTATAAGCCTGTCCACCCTCACTGAGTAATCTGCCTCTTCTGTGGAATAGCTGGAGGATCTTCACTGTGCAACTTAAAGAGATTGTTCACCTGTAAATGACAATGCTCTTGTTGTTTATTCACGCTACGTTGTTCCAAACCTGACATACTTTTTTCTGCGGAACATGAAGACATTTAGAAGAATGTTGGTAACTAAACAGCTTGGTGACCATTGACTTGAGAGACAGTATGATAGTAATTTCTTTGTGGGGGATCTATCACTTTAATATCCATCCTTTTTTTTGCAGTTTATTTTTCCTCTTAATCACAATCCCTTTATCGGGAAAGACTTTATATGTTATGTGATCCAAACAAAAATGGGGCTGTAAAAGAGAGAAGTACTTACAGTTGCTGTATGTTTGTTGTTGTACGATATATGATGTTGATAGCTGCCACTCATTTCCACATCCAACATGTTGTGTATCCTTTTTTTTTTATTATTATTATTATTATTTGCAAACATTTTTGTGTTAAATATAAAAATGTGTGTTACATTTGTTTTTGTGTAATTATGAATAAATTATAAATATTTAAGTACAATTGAAATTATGCATTAAAAATACATTTTATGATGGTTGGCAATATCTATTTTAGTGTTCTGAAGAAAAAAGGCATACATTCATTTTGGAAGCAAATGAGATTAAATGATGAATTTTACTGAACACACAGATTTGCTTCCATTCACATCACATTGACTATGTGGTCTACCCGGTCTGAGTTTTATTGCAACTGTTTAAACATTGAATGTAAAAAATGTTTCATTTCCGTTTCTTTAGAGATTATTTCTTCACATTCTGCCCTTTAAAGTACAAACCCAAAAACCCCAAGAAAAATGTCTTTTCAGCAGGCCTCTCACAATAAATACAACCCAGATACTCAATCCATCCCCTCAGAGGGATTGTTTGTGTGAAGCTGAGGAAATTTAATTGAGGCTCAGTGGGTTTAATTGAGTCAGGGAAAAGTTAAAACCTGGATTGATTGTTAAGTTTGATGGCGGCTCGCTAAATGTCACCAGGCTTTGTCGTCGTGGTGACGATTAATTTGTTTGTCTGAGAGAGGGTTAACACCTCCATTTAATCGAATCTGATCTTGAAGAGATGGGAGTTAAACAGGTACCGCTGAAAGCTATGAGGAATACTATATTCTTTTGAACTGCTAACATTTCTTTATTTTCGCATTTCTAGATTTAGAGTGTCGAGTGTCTCGCATTGAAAAATAAAAAAAAAACTCCCAATGTAGAATTTTTCCAAGTTTCAAGAAGCTTTTTGCCAAGTTAAAATTTGCCTCAGCATCTCTACAGGTGCTGGAGTTTGTGAGCAAGCTCTCGTAGTAAAGCTTTCAGCGTTCTGTCAGACCTGAAAACAACAGGAATACAACAGGTACAGAACATTTTAGCCTCCTTTTGTTGAAGTTGACTCATACTTGTCTCCGCATGTGGAACGGCAGGGGGGCGGAGAAGAAAACACACTCCTGCTAAGTATCTAACAAGCTTTCAGGTTGTCGGGGCTTAGAATGCTGCACAGCTCTTTGTTTCAGGTGATGCATGTGGCGCCGTGCATGTATTTCAGGGTTCAGTTCGATAGTGAAGAGATGATGGGAACAAGAAACTCCTAGGGGTGCCTCGTAATGGTCCTATGAGAGATTCGTTCCCACAGAGCAGCCAATGCTTTAGATAACAGGAAGGACAATCATTTTGCTATGATTTGTGTGTTGATTTGGTTTGAATGTGTGTATTGATTGAAACGTTGGAACCATTTAGCTTTTTGCTGTTACTTCACACATACAGAATCTAAATGGTGACTAAAGTTTAAGGTGCCACAAAATTGCAATTTATTAGACTTTATTTATTGCATTTTATTGGGTTTTTTGCACTTATTTTGCCTTTTAAAGGCAAGAAGTGTGAATGGCCCGTAGAAAAAAAGTATTGAGACTAAAAGAAAAGGAAGGGTTGACATTACTGAACTTCTATCCCTAAGCAGAACATCTAATCACAGCCTGCAGGTGTAAGTGTTTCTCTCAAAGTCCCAATACAATAAAACTGTTTTACTGTAACCACTGGCCATTCTAGCATCTGGGCAAAAAAATGTTACAGTCTGTCTTTCCCTTAGCTCACCCTCTCCATCCTATTCTATCACATTTTTCACAGGTATTACTATCGTTTCATGTCCCGAGATGTGTAACTCATCTCTGGAAAATGTTCTTCGACTGAAGCAAGCATTAACTTCTGTGAGGAGTAAAGACTAACCGCCTTCAGATATAGTGGCCCCAAGGAGAAGTTATGGTCCTACGAGACCCCGGGGCACCAGCTGCTTGGAGGCGCCCCATCAAAAACAAATAATTAAACTCACACACACATACACACGCACCTTGGCATGGGTGTTAACATTATTTAAAAGTGTGTGCAGCATAAGAGCTTCAAATAAGATAAATCCAAATTATGCTGTGTTTTAATAATCAATTTTCTTTCTACAGTTGGGAATTTATTCTCAGTCATAATTTTGTTTTATATGTCAGAATTCCTTCTCATACTTGCAGTTTTATACTAGCTGACATGTGTATTCTATATTATTTAAATATTTTATATTAATTATTGTGTGTTGGAATCCATTTGTATTGCTGTCAACCTTTTAATTTTTTTAATTGTTTTTTTCAAGTGCTGGCTTGCTTGTTGCTATGTCATTTTTACATTTGCAGTGCCTTGTTGCATTTCACGCATCTCAACTTGAAGCTCCTAAAGGCAATAATCCATACATGAGTAGCAAAACAAAAACTTTTTGTTTTTTTTAAATATTTTTAAATATTATATTTCATGGCTACTTGTTCGTGCGTAATAGGATGGCTCAATTTTTGCAATGCTTGAAAACAAGTTTTTGCATCATGCAAATTAATTTGGAATGCATTAAAAAAGCATTAGCATTTTTCCACATAAATTCACTACTGTATGTTTGCACAGTAACCAGAAAATAGCACTGCACAGTATCTACACATAAATATAGTATACCACCCTGTGCTATAGAATTTAGAAATGAGAGTCTGTAGCACATGCTTCTCTGCTGGTGTTTTAAAATGCTACTGTTACAAAAGGAATGCAGTAGAGATAATGGCAAGCTTGACTACTGATGCTATTTAAAATGTGCCAGCTACTTAACATCCGCTCTGGCCTTTTCTATATTACAGACTTATTCAATGGAGATGACTTTATGAGCTTCAAAATGCACACAGTATATATTTATGAATGTGTGTGTGTGTGTGTGTGTCCGTGCTTTTTTGCGGAAGCTCAGCATGGAGTTCTTTGAAGTCTTGTTAAAGCTCTTTAATGAGGCTGGAAGATATGAGTGGCAATTATGTTCGTCCTCTTACACTCTCTTGCATATAGAGATGTACAAACACAATAAGATCAGAGAGATACAACCGTCTTATTTTCTCTGAAGCAGAAAAATCCACTTTCTTTCTGTGAGCTGAACATTTTGGCCTCCTATTATATTTTTACAGTTGTTATCTTTCACAGTCACACACTCTTCATTGTGCCGGTGTTTATCTTTGGTAATCGGGTCGTTGCGGCTCAGTGGCTGGTGTAATGTGCTGGTAATCTGCAGGTTGTGAGTTTGTGTTCCAGAAAATTCTGCGCTGCCCTTGAGCAAACCACTTAACTCAATTCACAGCCCAGCTGTTGCTATCAGATAGATGTTACACTCGTGTTTGCTTAATCACACCATGGTCATACAAATTGGAATATGCATGGTAATTGTTAAATGTTTTATCTTTATATTGCAGATAAATACCTGGGGAACAGGTTGCTAAGTTACGGACGGACCCTTAGCGTGTCATTTACAGCTGAGCTGGAGGAACTCTTGCCCAGAAGTGTGACTGTGATGCTGGAGGGCTCTGGAATATCGGTAACTGCTGATTTGTACTCCCAACAGGAGACTTATTCCTCATTGAAGGAGACACCGATCAACACCTTCACTCTCAGGTGTGTGGGTGTTATTCCCAACTATTTGCTAACGTTGGCAGATAGTGAATACATTGCTAAAATAAGGCACATGGGTTAAAAGGGATTTAAGGATCAGGTTTGGCTTGAACATTTTCGAACTTAAATGACTTGGAGATCTGGAGGATTATTCATATGTTTTCATATTAAATTTATGTACTTTTCTGTATTTCATATACATACACTGTATATTTTTATGTAGAAAATAGGGGTGGAAAAAAAAAATATACTCTCTTTAACGATTCTGAATTGATTGTGAGCAGAGTTTTTTCCCCTGAATACAGCATGTGCGTGTTAGGCTGGCTTCATAGCACAGACTGTGCCATACATGCACATTGACAGCGTGTGCTTCCATCCGCCGCGTTTTACTTTAGATATTCTTTAGATTTTACCATTTGGGAATGCAGTGCTATTAGATGCATGTAACCTGCACACTGACAGACTTTCACGCACACTTTGCGTTTGTTTGTCCTGAAGTGGCTGATCACGGCTGCGGTTAAATGCTCTTGCAATTTTATACGATACATTATGTTTTTGAGAGCAGAGCAAAACATCTGATATATTGAAAGAGGTCTGTGCATTAGCCTGAATGAAGCCCGTTAACGTTGCCTTGGTCTATTATGTCATCAGTAATAATCAAACGTCAGTAATGCAGAGGAACTATTGTCTATAAACTTTCGGATACTCCAAGAACACTTATTTTAAATAAATAATTGCTTTAAAAAGTAGCCTGCTTTTATAATAATAAAAAATATATTTTTGCACAAAATAAATGTGATTTAAAGGTGCCATAGAATGCATTGAGAGAATATTTTAAATTGTTCTCTGATATGTACATAGAAGGTATGTAG
>JAUMHQ010000053.1:8664302-8719077 GCA_032361165.1 Enteromius paludinosus
TTATGTCCATGTACTGAACTGTTATTATTCAACCATGCCAAGCTAAATTCAGTTTTACATTCTATGGCACCTTTAAAATGTATAATGATAGAGTATTGTATTCTCCTGGTTTAGACTAAAATTTATGAATGAATCTATGATAAAATCAAGCAAACTAATTTCTAACTGTTGCAGTCTATGGTTTCTGCATAGACCTGCGTTTGCCGCTCGTCATTTACCTACCACGTGCACAAATCTGTTGTTTAGCCACATTATTACATCATGAAGTGGCACATTCCACAAGCTATCGTTTTAGCAGACTGGCTTCAGTATAAGCTATTTCTAGACTACAAAGAAAGTTTTGAGCTCGAAAAAAGTAAAGGATGTGTTTATGATACAATGACCTCTTATTTGAGTTCTCAGTTGATGACCCTTTTAATCCCTTTTTTTTCTTTTTGTGCAAAAAAAATAAAACACTGAAAAAGAAATGATACTTTTCTAATGCAATTCTCAATACTGTTTCTTATGTTCATCTTTATTTTAGTCCACCCATTCTTTTTTTTTAGTGCATTTTAGCTTGAATGTATAACCTGTGAAGGGTGTAAAAGATGCCATATTTATCACATGAATGGGCTTTCTGTTTAAAAATATTGTAGTTGTTCTCATGAAAGTGCTAGAGTTTTAATTTCTTCTTTCAGTACTGCTAAAAGCTGGGTAATAAACTAATTACTATACACTTTTCACCTCTATAACTTATATAAAAAAAGCATCTTAAAACCAGGTGGAAACAGCTATGTTATAGGAAGAGAAATTGTGTCATTTACTTTTGTGTTTTTTAAGACATTTCAGTTTCCATGGCAGACTGAATTCTTTGCCCACTGGGACCACATGGCTGATGAAGTATTTTTTTTTTTTAGATAATTATAAATGTGTGAACAACAAGAATAAACATCAGAAAACAATTGTATTTTCAGTCATGGCATCTCTGTGTACTGTGTCTGTGTGCATACGGCAATTTTACTTGGCAGTGTTTTCCATTAACCTGAAGCTTTTCTGTTCAAAGCTTTTTACATTTGCATTTGTTGTTTTGACAGGCCCTTTCCTAGCAGAGTGACAAGAAAATTCATATATTTTGTGACTCGCTTATACTGAGAGACTTTCCTTATTCCGTATGACTTAAATTGACTAGACATAGTGGGCCTTAATGAAGAGGCTCAGTTTTCCGTAAATAAAGTCTGAGGAGTGCTGTTTTCTTTCACAAAAACACTACCGTAGTTATTACAGCAAATACAGTCACATGTTCCAAACCATTATCTCTGCTTTCTGGTTTCCAGGTTAACAGAGAAGAGAACAAATCCATCTATTGCCCCATTTGAGTTTCTCAGAATGCTTTACAATCTAACAGCACTACATATAAGCAATGCAGGCGGCCAGAACTGTAAGTCATTGTTTACATATGTATATATGCGTTATCTATATGATTGTATATGTATATATGCATGGTTTATATATGTGTGTGTGTTGTGCAATTCTGTTAGGAAAATAAATGCTCTGAAATGTTGATTAGTAGTTTAGTGGAGCTTGTAAGTTTGGTCATGTCCCCCAGTTCGTTCCTGTGCTGTGATTGTGTTTAGTGCCTTTCATTGTGGCATGATTTCAGTTCTCGTTGAGATACATGCAATAATGTGCCACTGTATTTGCCAGTTGGAAAGAGCCACACACCGGAAAATGTTTCCCATTCTGTCATGAATTCAGTGTTTAATTTCTTCGAATTTTCGATATTTTTTTTTTTTTACATTAAAAACAATAATGTACTGTAGGCCTAAATGCTTTTATACTGTAAAAAGAAATCAAATCCTATGTAGCTAACCAAAAGCAATATCATAAGTGTATTAAACATTACTCTAGTGACAAAACAAAATAAAACCTGTTTTAATCAGTGATGCTGTCTACACTGGATGTGGTGCGGGATGACGCAACAAATCCCAGACAGTAAAACTGACCATAACTAAAAGACATAAAAAGTATGTATTTCTGTACATTTCAAAATAAGGTGCCTTAAAGGTCAGTAAATCCTTGAAGTTTTTTAATTAAAAACGTGTCTTCACATACTATCCTAGTGCATTTAATCTATTTAAAAATTTCACAGTGAGTTTTTGGATATGGTAAGGTTAAATTATTTTAGTGACTCATTTTGCGGTTATTTTATCCTTGCTTCTAGAAGATTCTCAATCTATGCTTTGTAACAGCTTCAATTAATACATTATTTTATAGAGTTGCTTAAAACAGGTTTTGCTTTGTGTTTTCTGAGAATGGTATTTCAGTTTCCATGGCAGACTGAATTTAAAAAAAAAAAATTATTTGAAATGTGTAAACACCTTAAAAAACATCAGAAAACAATTGTGGTTCCGATCATGACATTCGTGTGTGTACAACATCAGCATTTGGCAATTTCGCTTGGCAGCGTTTTCTGCAAACCTGAAGCTTTTCATGGATGCTTTTTACATTTGCATTTGTTGTGCGTCTTCATTCAGGAGATAGTAAGAAGCTGTAGTAAAAAGAGAAAATGACTAAAAGAGGAGACTAAACTCTGAGAATCCCTGCCAAGCTGCTCTTGCACATACTGCACATGCAGCAAAGAGTTTAAGACAAACCGTGTGATTCTGCGTGGGAGTATACATCTTCTCTCACACGCACACTTTGTCTCTATCTCTTCGGTTTTCTTCGTCAAAGGAAGTAAATTACATCTTACCAAAGAGCGTCCTGTAGTGACAGGTCTTCTCATTGATTGTTGGAAACTGCTGAGCTGAAATCCAAACAAATCTGTGCATGCATTCAAACCGCTCTCCTCTTCCGCTACAACGTGCACATGATAAACGGTTTGTCTGTATGCTGGTATCTCTCAAAAGCACACACAAACATTAGTTTTCCTGGCCATGTCCTGATATGAAAGTTGAGAAGTTGAGACGATAGGACACACAGACCCTGGAGGAAGAGAGAGAGAGTTGAGGTGAGAGAGAAATTCTCCATCTATCACTATTTATGAGGCAGTATGGATCCCTGAGAGAAACAAAGACCCACTCACCTTCACCATGTTCCACCTCTCCCCACTCAGCCCTTATTGATTAATTCATTCCTTGTTCATTTATTCATATGGTGATCAAAGATTCTATCTGCTTGCACCCAGTGGTCCTGATGTCTGTCTGTGTGTAAGCAAAGGTGAGGGAGAGGCAGAGGGGAGCTTTAGCAGGCAGGCTAGCTAAGCTACATCGTGAGGGCAATTACAAGTGGACGGGACACAGTGATTTCACATTCAGTGTAGACTCATGGTGGAATGCTCTTTCCAAATCCATCAGAAGTGCTGAATCCTTTTTTTTTTTTTCTTCAGAAAAATATAAAAATACGTTTGAATGGGCACTTGACTTTTCTAAGTCAGCACATCATGTTTCTTACTCTTAAAAAACCTTTTTATCACACAGTGTATTTACTGTTTTACAATTTCTTTGGACCCCAAGGATTGATTATATATTTATTAGTTTGTTTTTTTTGTTTGCACTATTTTTTTTTATTTTTATTTTTTTTACATTTTCTATATTTTTTTATTGTATAAAATGTATAAGTAGAATGTACAATTATAGCGATATATATATATATATATATATACTTTTTTTTTTTTTTTTTTGTTACACTATTTCAATAGTCCTCTTGAGACATTCTTCTAACTATCAGTAACTTTGTAACTACATGTCAACTGCATGTTAACTCATTTTTAGTAAGAGTAGAAACTGAGTAGACTGTTGGGATACGTTTAGTAGAGTTAGTAGAATAAGTTGACATATGCTTGCAAAGTTTCTGATAGTCAGCGTGTAGTACAGTATGTTGTGGATCCACCAAAATAAAGTGAGAAGTTATTAAGCAGACAGTCTACTAATACTCTAATGACTGCTAGTTAACATGTACAGTAGTTGCAAAGTTACTTACTGTTACTTACAAATTAAAGTTTTACCCTGTTTTTCTTGTTTACAGACACCTCCCAACTCTCTCGGGTCAGCCTTGAATCTGCAGTCCGGACAGACTACAATATTGTTCCACATGCTTCATGGGTGGAGGAGTGCACTTGTCCTGTAGGGTTCACTGGGCAGTTCTGTGAACACTGTGCTTCTGGATTCACCAGGGAAACCCCTAATAGCGGACCCTTCTCCCCTTGTGTACCTTGCAACTGCAATCAACATGGGACATGCCATCCTGAGACAGGTTGGGAGTGTATTTGTTTGTTTGCATGCAGTCTGTTCACAGCTCTAATTCAGGGTGTCATCAGGTGATGCAACGTATGCTGTTTAACATTTCTTGGTTTTCCTTCTAGGCAGGTGTTTTCCTTGTTTTTCAGGAAACACTAATGCATTCTTGTTGTTTGAGAGAAAATGACACTAAAGATTCAATACATCCATGCATTTCTAATCATTTTTTATTCAAGTGTTAGATGTGGCTTTTTCTTTGGGCTATATTGAAAGGGCAGCAGCGTCTTCTCTACTGCAAACAAAGCTGGTGTTTAGTGTGTGCTGTTCAGTGAAGCTTCCAGCTAAGCATCAGTGAGGGGTCTTTTTCTCAAACTGCAGACACTTATGTTCTCCTTATTTTTTTGTGAATCTGGGCTGTCCACTTCTCTCCCATGTGCTGGTTCAATTCTATTTGCTTTGTTCTTGAGTACAGAATATCCTTCGTCTCCTGAAAGAAAATTAGAATGACTGGAAAAATATGTTTTTGTTGGGCCATTTAAAAAAAAAATTCAAAAGCGATACTCTACAGTGACTTACAAATGCAAGTACATTAACTACTTTAACAACTGAAAGAGACTTGGTACTGCTATTTCCACAGTTCATTAAGCAACACAACCATTTTCTACTGTGCTAATAATAAGAAAAGTCTCTTGAATACCAAATCAGCACATTAGAACGATTTCTTAAGGATTATATAGCACATTTTTGTCTTAGTAGAATGGAGTAATGGCTACTGAAAATGTGATATTGCAATCATGTCATATTTTAATATATTTTAAATGCATTTCTCTCCTGGGATGGCCAAACTGAAACTTTAGCAATCATTGCTCCTTAAAACACACACACACACACACACACATACAGTTCACTGTATGCACATGCACTAAAGTAAATATTTTAGAAGGATATAAAAAATCTAGTAACTTTAACACGTTACATTTACATCAAACAGCAAAGTATTCAGATTACAGTTACACTTTGTATAAAGTGGGGATACTATCAAGATTAGTTACAGACACTGGATTTTTCACTTTCATGAGCTCTAATCATCATCAAAAATTGTTTTTAATTACATAAAATAAATAATAAATCAAGTATATATGAATGTTTTTTCAAAAAGTCATTTTTCATGATATTCTTATTTTTGAGACGCTTTTATAAGCAGTAATTTGAACTAGAAATATTTTATTTATAATTATAGTATAAATGTCTATCCGGTCATTTTTGTTCAATTTATTGCATCCTTGTTGAATAAAAATTTCAATAAACAATTATAATAAAAAATAATAATAGTTTCAAACTGTATAAAAAGTTTTAAATGTATTTTGACCAATTAGGAGCCACCCACAAAAAATATTAATTTCCCTTAAACAATGTTTTTAAATAGTGGTGTAGTAAACCTTCAAGTACAGTCCTTATTTCTTCTAGGTAAAAAAAAAAAAAAAGCTCCATCAAAAAGCCCATTTGCTCCTTTATCTAAAAGATGGAAGTTCTATTTTCACAGCTTCCATATTGACTGCTGCAATTTCTCCATTTATCTACAAGTGGTCTGCTTATACCGTCTTTGGCTGTAAGCTTCCAAATACATTTTTACACCTCCAGCAAAATCACTCAAATGTTCCTCTCACAATCCTCTTCTTGTTCCTGTCGTTTTCTGCACTGCTTCCCCTTGTTCCTCTCACACTTTTTCATTCCTCCTCTTGTTCTTTCCGTGACCCCATTAGCAGCTTGAATGGCGGGCTGTCTGTCTGTACAGGGTAGATAGTTCACGCTCGTTCCTCTCTCCTCTATTAGACCTGCGAGCCAGCCACAGGCTAATTAATTGTAACGTCGATTGCACAACAAAGAGTGTTTGTTTGTGTTCGTCTTCTTTCAGAGGCGACTCCTAGCGTGGATTTGAGCGCTCTTTCTCTCTCTCTCTCTCTCTCTCTTTCACACTGATGAGTAATTTCACTCTTCTAATATGCGGCAAATTAAACCTCCATCGTTCTTATTATGAGCGTAATGTGTGATTAGTTTGGTACAAGTCTTTAACATTACAAATAAATGTCAGACATGACTTTATCTACCACTCGGGGTAGGCAAAAGGACAAACGAGAGCAAAGACTTGCATGTATGCGAGAAAGAGGGAGGGAATGGAAGGAAAGAAGGAAAGAGGGAATCAAAGCAAAAGGAGCTCAAGGGGGGCGAAAGATCGAACGAATGTATGCACAGGAAATCTCCACCTCTCCGGAGAAAAGGAGGAGCCCGTTCCTTTTATTTATTTATGAACCTGTTTAACTTCAAAGCAGATTTCGCCTAAGTCACAGCGGGTGCTGTTCATTGCCATTTAGCTGCTTAAATATTTTCCAGGTTCGTAAATAGAACTAGGCCCGCAAGGTCCCTGCTGAAAACCAGCACGCTTTTCATTAGCATATGCATACGTCACTCTTCATTTTTCTCCGCGCCCAAAACCAAAGTGTGTTTTAATCTCATTTCGCATTCGTATGCATAATTATGTTTTGGTAGTCCTTTGATGAGCATTAATTCAATCTCGTTTCCACTTCAGGAAGGGTTTGGGCACTGATGGGCCACACCCCTTTGATTTATTATTTCTGATCGAGAGGGTGTTTCTCACAGTAATGTAAAATGGTTGTAATTGACTGTTAATTGGTTATTAGTCTTGTCACTCAGCACAGGTGTTGTTTGTTTGGTCGGAGATTAGAGAGGAGGGAAGCTCACCTCTCCCGGGCTGGATCCAGTGGTGCTTCGTAATTGTGATTTATTTAAAGTCTGCCTGTTCATGTCATTTCTATTTTCCTGCGAGCAATACAACAGATTGGAAAAAGTTAATATTTGCAGCGGAAAAATGGAACGTGGCACAGTGTTGTGCTAGAGGGCTAATGAAGTCAAGCATATGTCCTTCGGATGCACATATATTTTGCGTGCCTGTGTGTTTTCCGGTGTCTTTTTTGAGTACTTTTCCTGAGCATGTTAATTTAAAGGATCCCATCCATAAAATTAGGCTTAGAGGGCTTGTATTTGCCTTGAAAGAATCGGGAAAAGAATAAAGAGCAGCAGAAAAAGAAAGGTTTGCTGAGAATGTGGGTTTTCATGTGTTTTATAAGGGTGACTCATACATTTAAAAGGCTGTTTTTCCGTATCTTCTATTCTGTTCATACTGTTCCTGTTATCAGTTTCTACAGTGAAGCTGACCTTATAAAGGAGGTGAAAAAAGATAATGAAAGGAGAAGGGAAAATATAAGGAAGACGTTCTGTAGAGAGAAAAGACATCTGTCTGTCTTCGTCATGATCAGTGTTCTGTTTTTCAGAGTCGAGTTTCAATTCAAGGCTTGAATGAAAAGTCTCAGCTTTCAGTCTTCGTAGTTTCTCTACTAGAAGTGAGTATTGGTGAGTAAAATTATTAGCTTCAGATGTCTGTCTGTTTGCTGGGAACAACTAGTATGGAATACAAAATTTATTTATTAAGATTAATTTTATTTATTTCCAGTCTGCTATTCTTAAGCCCTATTCGGACGGGACTAGTTTTACAGGGGGTCGTAAGAGAAATTTTAGTTTCACAGACATAACTGTTACTTGGTGATTTTATTCCCGTCTGATTCTGCCATGTCTGTGTTTTTCTCTTACAACCTCTGTGTTAATTCCAGAGCAAATTACATACTGTTTTTCAGCAAACTCGGTGATACTCTGAGAAATCTAATCCTGTCCGAATGCGATGTCGGTGATTGCCGGTGATATTATTTTTCACAATGCGTTTCCTTTTGGGTTTTGGGCAACGCAAACTGCTATAGATGCTCTTACCCCACACACGTTTGATATATTTTGATATAGGAAAAAATAAATAAATACACATAAAGAGCCAGATCACGTAAACCATTAAGACTGGCTATTGTAATATCAGTATCAGGTAAGATTCATTTCTGCTCTCGGTGCTCAAAATTAAACATGGGTTTACTACAAATTAAAAAAAAACATTATTGTAAAACTAAAGTAACCACACAAATAATTGTTTTTGCTGTACTAGCCATTTAGCTTCACCATGGTATTTTTGATTATACTTATTGTTTTTAATCCAAATGACTATACTCAATGCACGTATACAGAGTGCTTGATCTCTGTGATGCCCAGATGTACAAAACAGACCCTCCCACCTCTGTTATATGAAATGAACATCGTGGACGTCAGGTGATAAGAATCGTAACTCACACATAGTTTAGAAATCTAGTCTCATCCGATTAGAGCTTTAGGCTGCTAATATTTGTTTAGTGAAACTCTGAGATTTTGAAATGTAATTAAAGATTAAATCAATTTTTTAAAAGGCCGTTAATCTGGTCTTCTGTGTCACAATGATCTTTTTTTTTTTTTTAGAAATATTTAGTGCTCCAGAAAAATTTCTTCATATAACAGAATAAAATCATTTCATTTAGAAAGAAATTCAAATTCTATACTCAGAAATGCTCTGCTAGACAAAACAGCAGACGGTATAACAAAGCATAAATAAAGACACATACACACTCTTAAATAAATCTTTTTGCTGTAACTGATTTCGAAGATGTATTCCATCTGATGCCACTGCAACATAAAAAGTATTTGGCTAACCATCTGGAGCCTCATAAATGAAAATGCTACAGTCTAATTAGCTCTTTAATGTAGACCAAACTGTAATGAATATTCTAACGAGCTTGACTGCCTTATGACGGATATAGTCTGGCAGCTACCGGGGGTCAAGAGCGCCCTTTTCCCAAAGGACAGCTGCAGGGACGGCTTCTTTTCATGCCTCTGTTTTTGGAAAAAGAGGGACGTCTTTATATTACTCTCATTCTTTCACCCCTCTCAAAGAGTCAGGAAGGGCCCATGTGGAGGTGCTGACATTTAGCCACCCAAAAGCAGTGAATAATTCAAAAAGAGGAAAGGTACAAATGTCAGGCGCTCAGAATAAACTTGCCTGAAGAGATGCGAGATTTCAAGTAAAGACATTGATATCATAATCCCAGCAGACCTCTGGCCGTGGACATCATCCTGTTTTGCATAGCACAGATGAGTCTGTGAATATTTAGGATTCTGATTTGAATACAAAATGAACCCGGCTTCTTTTGTGACCATTAGTTGGACAGCATGTAAAATTAACTTGATTAATCTTGATTGATTAGCCATTAAATATGAATCGGACTCTGTGAGATAATGTTGGTCTGATATCAGTGTGAGCAGTTTGAGGGAATAAGGAGACTTTTGTTTCAGAATGCAAATGAAAGCAACTTCCATGCCAGCAGCTTTTTGGTCTGCACACAGGGAAGTGGTTGTTTCTGTGTGTGTGGGTGTGTGTATGGCATCTGCCAGTCAATAGCTGCCACATCTGTCTCATATTACCATAAGGGCAACTTTAACATCCGCCGAGGGCAGCAGACAGATGGTAGCCAGCATTTCTTTTACACTCAAACAGAATTAAATGTAACCTCTCTCACCTTCCCATTCTCCCTTCTGTCTGTCTCTTTTATACCTTTGTGACCAGGTGTAACTGGCTGTTCATGCTGGAAAACGTCCTGTGATTAATCATTTCAGCTGTATTGCACACATTCTCATCATCGGTTGCAATGCTGACAGAAATGTCATCCGTCATCTTCAAGCCCTCAGTTATGATTTAAATGAACCTGGTCCAAATTTTCCATGTCACCTGTTGCCTTTGGATTGCAACATTACTGGGGCAGCGAAGTGAATGAAATGGGTCACCGACAAAATCTGTAACGCTGTCTCACTTCATGAACTTGAATTTAGCATTTGAGAATCTTACATTCTGCTCACACAAACATGACGGTTGTCATTTCTCACCCTTGTGTGCTCTCTTCCATAAAACCATTAAAAACACATAATCCTTTCCATGCAGTTACAATAAATGGAGCCCCCAAAAATGTGGTCCATGTGGCTTCTGTACTATATTAGAAGTGTTCCAACACCATAAAAAAAGACCAAAATTGGCTATGTTTTGAGTGTTCAAAACATTTTTGCTCTGCATTATGTTGTGTTGCTGTAAGCCCACTGTTTTGTTGTGTAAGAGAGTGGTATTGATCTTTGTGAGAGTTGAGGTTTGTCTTGGTGATGTGATATATGGGGTGGTGGTTCTTTCAGTAAGACTTTTAGAGTTAAATTTGTTTCCTCCAGGTCAGACTGACACAATCACATATGTCTGCGCATACACACTGCGTTCCCAGACCTCCCAAAGACTGAAAATAAAATGCCTCCTAAATCTAATTCAGCAGAACAAATAAACAGAGGAAGAGGAGCACGGCCCAATCCAGCTGCTTATGAAATCAGACCAAAAAAAACAAAAAAACCCAGACGCCCCTATAGTCTTTTCTTAAAAGACTCCAGACTTCGTTATGAACTACTGTGCTTTTCATTTGAAGTTATCACACCGGTTCCCGTTATTGATCTCTCTGCCCATCTGTCTCTTCCTCTCAGTCTCTTGCTTTCTTCCTCTATATTTCTCAGCCTCTGATTTGGATCTATTAACGCTGGTCAAAACCTCTTGAAATCACAAAGTCTTCCGTTCTAGAGATTTCTGGATAGTGTTGGGGACTGAATAAGTAGCATATTTTATATGCTTTATTCACAAAAATAACATCATAACATTATTTTTTGTTCTATTTGTGGAAGCATGCTTTCCATTTATGTTATTGTCTGTTATACAATCGGCATTACAATACAATAATTACAACACATTTTTCTCATAAATAATTAAAATAAGTAATTTGCTGCATAAATTCCATATCAGTGCATTCCTACCCCTAACAAATACTTTTCTCTCTCGCTTTGTCTTTTTTTCTCTGAGGCACTCCGCTATCTCTCTCTCTGTGAAACCTTATTAAATCTATTAGTGTTAACCTTGCAAACTCTCTCAGTGGTTTTTAGTGCATTTGAGGGACACCAGGAGTGTGAAGATTTAGTCCTTTAATGTTAAGGATGTGATTACCTGATTGATAGGTGTGAATTAGCCATTACAGAGCTCTACACGATCTTACTGACAAACGGAGTTGTTTTTCACCATCTTGTACTGCGTAGTGCTTATGTGCTTCTATTCAAATCATCTGAATATCTCAATCGTTTATCAGCTTAAGTTTCGAAGACATCCTTACCACAGACTGGTTATTTTAGGGACTTAATTCCTTTACCATTAATGTATTTATGGATTACATATGAAAGTTGAAGGTCAAGAATTTACTCCCATTATGCTGTTTTACCTTTATATACCCTATATATATCTGAAGATGTTATTTTCTTATTGGTAAAGAGAATAAAAGACCTTCACATTTTTACCACTGAATCAGTTTTTCAATGCATTTGAACAGGCTAGTAAGCTGCATAGTTACCGGCTACTGTTGTCACATTCTTTCCCTCACTCTCTTTCACACGTTTTATATAATAGTGTATTGCCATCTGCTGTCTCAGATGGGTAGTGCACTTTTTACCTTAATCACATCTGAGAGTCTATTTTATGTACAGCATGCATGTTGGATTCTGTACGAAGTGACTATGTACTTGCGCACACACGCAGACAATCATGCACTTTATAAAACAGTTAATTTTATATATAATATTATAGTATTTGCTTAATATGCATAAACATTTCTATTTATTTATTTCGATGCTTATGTAATGTTCCTTTTTCCTTATTGTGTATTTTGTTGTAAATCTCTAATTGTTAATTTGTGTGAAATTAAACTATTAGGGAGTGTGTGCAGAATCCAAATGGAGCCCAGAGGTTTGCCCAGCGGCTCATTACAGCCTGGGTTTTTGTGCTGACATTGGCAGTGTTGAGCTTCTTGTCTGAACTGATGGGTTGATACTTGATTGCTCACACCCTGGTGTTTCTGCACTGAACCAGAAAGCCATTTGAGTTTGCTTTTGTATTAATTCATTGTATTCATGGAGCTGTAATACTGAGTTTCAGTGTGTGAGGTTCAATGAATCTGATGATTGTCTGTCTGACTTCATATTTCTTACACGTCTTGTCTCCATATATGCACTTTAAAATAAAACTGAGTAAAAGCTGGAACGGGTTAAACATTTTGATTTGTTGATTTTTAATTTCGATTCTCATTCTTAAATCCCTTTCAATTAGTGTAACCTGTTTTCAGTTAATGAACGTAAAATTGAAGCACACCTCCCATGCAATTAACTTAGTGCTTATTTCAAATTATGTCCATTTTATTACAATATTCAAACAATAAATGCCATTTTAATGCTTTTTAATGTGAAGTGACAGATCACTGAAACGCAAGTGAACTGATCATCTCTTACAGTGCGAAATAAACATGAATAAATCTCTGAAGGTATACAGTATTAAATGGTATTTGGTCACATTTACCTCAGAATCAAAGATTTTCTGTGACTAGTTTGTCAGCTAGAAAAATAAAATCTAAAGAGGAGCATTTCACTGAATATATGCACCATGGCATGATTTTTTTATTTTATTTAACAGCAATCCTTTAATTCTTTGTTTCCAAATATAAAATGGAGTAAACATATTATATCATATTTGTAATATTATAAAAATTTCCATAAGTCTAAGTGGCTGTATACAAATTAGCTTTAACCTTTAGTATTATAATAATGTAGCCCCAATCGACTATTTTAGAGCCGTATTTGAGGGATGTGTTTTTTCTTGAGAAAATGTGCCATTTACAGTACCTGATATATATATATATTTAAGTTGCATATGCTTTCTTTGTTCGTGTGTTTTATTGCAGGTGTGTGCGACTGCAGAGACTTCACCACAGGTCGTTATTGTGAGCTTTGTGAAGATGGTTACTATGGCAATGCACTGACTGGCAGCCCAGGCGACTGCTTACCTTGTCCTTGTCCAGATCGCACCACCTGTGTCCAGGTGCCAGAGACAGGGGACGTGGTTTGTACCAACTGTGCAACAGGCCAAAGGGGTCAGTTTATGCGCTATTTACATAATTTAACTCAGTTTAGCATTTATATGAAAAAACTGATTAGTAATTAAAATGCATTATTCACTTGCTGTAAATAAATATACATTTAGCCATTTAGCAGATGCTTGCATCCAAAGCACAAACACAAAGGGTGATAATAAATAGAAAGTAGATTTTGTTAATGGATTTGAATGGATTCCCAGGTGTACGGTGTGAATTATGTGAAGATGGTTTCTATGGCAACCCTCTGGGCTGGAGAGGCAAAGTGCAACCGTGTGTGAGGTGCGAGTGTAATGGGAATGTGGATCCCAATGCAGTGGGTGTGTGTGATCACATGACTGGACGCTGTCTGAAATGCCTGGGACATACGACTGGGGACCATTGTGAAAAATGCAGATCAGGTTACTACGGCAACGCTTTGGCCAAAGAACTCAATGCAGAGCGAAAGTGCAAACGTGAGTATTATTTAAAACATGAATGTGGCACCAAATGAAGACGTTTGTTTGTTGAATTCGGGAGGAAAAGGATATGTAGTGAGGAAAGTCAAATTTAAAACTCCCCACATTGTGGAACCAGCCAAAAGAAAATGGCTTCAAATACTGAAGATACATTAAAGCAGATGAGTTAAGAGATAGAAAATATCATTAGCTGTGTGTAAAAACAATTTTGATGCTTTGAGACTTCAAGAAACGTAGATGAAATTGTTTTTGAGAAGCTCGGGAACATTAAGCATTTTGTTCTTGTTCAAGATCTTGCTTTTCTGCACGCCTCATTAGAATGTAGACATTAAAAAAACATTTTGTGTGTGAGCTATACATCATTTGCGATCATGAGTGCGAAGATTTTTTGTAAAACTCTTTGTAACTCAGGAAACTTAACATTCTGGGTATGTTGCATTGTCAATTTATGAATTTCTGTTTCCAGCTTGTGCCTGTAACGTGGCTGGGACATCAGGATCACCAAATAGCTGCCACCTGGAAACAGGAAAATGTGTTTGCCTGAGTCATGTGACAGGGAGAGACTGTGGACAGTGTGAAACTGGCTATTTCAACCTGCAACCAGGCTTGGGCTGCGAGATGTAAGTTCTGTTTGTATATCAGCCTATAAACAAAACTGCATCAATTCTATACTCTTTTCTTCTGTTATACAGGTGTAACTGCAACCCCATTGGCTCCTCCTCTTCAGCATGTCATCCAGTCACAGGACAATGCATGTGTCGAACAGGTGTAGAGGGGCTATCGTGTGACACTTGTCGAATGGGATTCTTTGGTTTCTCCTCTAGAGGCTGCAGAGGTATTGAAACCAATAATCAGAACCAGACACCGGACAGAAGTCAAAATAGTTTAATGTTTGTATTTTAATGTTTTATGTTTATTGAACTTTTTTAAGTAAAATTAAAATTAAAACTATTACCATTTTACTCTGAATTCAGCTAAATAAACTTCAGGGAGTATTATAACACAATTTATTTTTAAACTAGTATACAACTTTAATACATATTTAAAGGGATAGTTCACCCCAAAAAAAGGAAAAACTTAGTCTTTAACTTCACCCTCATGTCGTTCCAAACCTGTAAGCCCTTTGTTCATCTTCTAAACACACGTTAAGATATTTGAAATCCAAAATCTTTCTGACTCTCCATGGACAGCAACGGAACTACCTCGTTCAAGGCCCAGAAAATGAGTAAGAACATCATAAAATAGTCAGTGTGGTTCAACTGTAATGCTATGAAGCTACAAAAATAATTTTTGTGTGCAAAGAATACAAAAACAACAATTTATACAAAAAGTATTCTAGCAGCTTCCTTTTATTAAATTTTTTCCATCGTGCCTTTCACATACAAGTATTGGAGAGTCATTGTTTTTCTTTGTCAAACTCCTACCTATAGCATGTAATTGTGATCCCATGGGCTCGACCTTGATGCAGTGCCATGACAATGGGACGTGTTCTTGTCGCCAAGGATTTGTTGGTTATAAGTGTGACAAGTGTGAACTGAACTACTACCAGAACCGCCTGACCCACCAATGTGAGGAGTGCCCTGTGTGCTACAGTCTCATCAGAGACCAGGTAGGCCTTCCTCAGTCCATGATAGAGAGAGAGATATGATGATGATGATGATGATGATGAAGCATGAGAAATGATCTTTTGATGTAATGGTTGCTCAGCAAATTAAAAGGTTCACAATTAAGTGTTATCTCACCCACTCACAAAGTTCCTTTGCTCAGATGCTTAGGTCTCCCTGACCTACATATTGCAGGTTTTTATAGTGTGCATGAATGGGTGGTAATGCAAGACTGGTTTTAGCTTTGCCCTTTAAGTGATAGTGAAAGCTCAGTGGGGCTCAAGCTAATAAGGTGTGATGGATACTTTTAATAATCAAACCTGCATCTACTGCTGTAATTGAATGCTTTGATTTTCCAGGGGTTTTTATAATGACATTTTTACCCACAGGTTTTGTTAATGATTTTTTTTTCACATTGGTATATGTGCAGGCCAGTAAACTGAAGGCCAGACTGCAGGAGTTGGAGATGCTGCTCAGCAGATATGACTGCAATAGATACACTCGGCGTTATCGGGGACACCAGCCACACAGACACCAGTACAACGGCCTGGACAATCACATACAGAAGGACCAAGTTGAAGACTATCTGCCCAATGCCCTGGAGGACCTCCTAGCGATTCATGGTGAAAAGCACATTTCTTTAACCGCCTCACTCCCAAGATAAGAGAATTCACAAACAAACATTTGAAAAAACAAAAAAGTACCAGGGGTAACTATCTTATACTATACAATAATATATAATACAATATATTGTATTATACAATACGATACTTAATACTGTTTAATACATGATTTTTAATGTCCAGTGCTCCGGAAATCTGATATATGCAGCAAGTACAGTACATTTACTGTTTACTACATAGTAGGCAGATTAATGTCATGAAAATAAATAATGCCCCTTCAAAAGCCTAATAAGTCATTTTTTTTACATTATAGCACCATTACATAGTAGTAAGTAACACAATGTACATAAAATGTTTAATTAGAGCTGCTTATATAGTTGTTTGTGTAATTGTTAACATACAATATGTCCAATATGGACACTAAATGTCTGGTTTTCAGTAGAAAGTGATTTGAAAAATGTCCAGCATTTTTAAATCTTAACATTTTATCACATTATTTTCTATCAGTGCCATCCTGCTGACCAAATTTGTAAAGTGTATTTATTTTTTTAAAGAAATTAATAGCTTTATTCAGCAAGGTATCATTAATTTGATCACAAATAACAGTAAAGACATTTATAATGTTACAAAAAAAGACTAAAATAATGGCTGCTGGAAATTCAGCTTTAACCTCTTACACTCAGGGGCTATTTTGGGCAATTCCGCCTGCATTTGGCCTACCAAATTAAAAAGCTTCCCATACCCACATGCAGAGGTGGATATACAAAAGATTGGTATCATTTTAAAGGGAACCTAACCTAATTACATAAAACACTGTTGAAATTGAATTAAATTATTGTATATATTGTCTGTGTTATAATAAAGACAAAAAAGGCGCTTTTTTATTTTTTTGTTGTAAACTGAAATTTGAAAGTGTATAATTCAAGCCCTGATTCCCTCAGCTCCCTGCAAACAATTTTATTTGCACAGGAAAAAGGTCATTTATTTCTATTATAATCTATGCAAGAGTTATTCTATTCCAACTGTAGGGAAAAATAAAAAAAAATTCATACAATTTCAGCCTACCCAAATTTCCCCCAAGTCTCCTAGTTTCCCCATACCAACATATACAGTGGAATAAATGCAATATCTTGGTGTCATTTTAAAGAAAACCCTTTGAAATAACATAGAAAACTGCTGTAAGTGATAAATATTATTATATATGTTGTCTCTCCTAAGATGAACCATGTCAACACAAGGCGTTTTGGGGCTAAATGTACGTAATGGGGGGTGGGGGGTAGTGTAATTTACGTGTAAATAACTTTCTTACAGTAAAATAAATATACAAAATGATTCATATCTGCATAAAATAGAGATTCTAAGCTTTCAAATGGGGTTATTGGTGCACACAAAGGGTTAAAAATTCAAGGCACAATTTGAATGTAACTTTAGAGTTTAATATTGACCTAATATTAAACATTCAGGAATACTGACATTTTTAAATATATTCAAATACATTTTTAGATTGAAATGATATTTTACAGTATTACTGTATTTTATAAGTGCATAATTGCAGCCTTGGTGAGCATGAAAGTCTTAAATCTTTTGAAAGTTTTTGTATGCCAAGAAAAATGTATTTGTCTTGTATGGTTTGGACAGTTAATTTTCGGTTAATCGTTTATATAAAACAAATGTACTGTAGAACATATTTCTAATGAGATGAGTCAATGAGAGTCATTTTGTTGGAAACTCCCTTTGGTGCAGAGGCTCGTGAGGCCTTCATCAAGCAGTTCTCACAGCTGGAAACATCTGCCCAGACCTTACAGCTGCAGCTGCGTAGCATTGCATCAGCACTAAACTGCAACTTAACAGACAGCGGAGAAGTTACAGAGAAAGAAAGGCCTCTGAAGGGTGAAATTGAGTGCCAAGAGCTTGGTGACACTTTATCCACTGCTCTGAAAATGCAAGACCAGCTTAAGAAGATGACTCTTGACCTTAACAGCATGGTGAGTCTGCACAGATCAATTAATGAATGTCTAATCCGTCTGGCCAGAGAACGTGTCCTAATGTGTCTATCTGCTTCTATTCAAACATCTTATTCTCAGGTCATCCCGTCTGTAATCCCTAAAGAACCAAACAAATGGAACGCAATAGTGAACGAGTCTGAGGTGCTAGTGAAAAGGTTAGCAGGAATACTGAATTTACTACAAATGTAAATTTGAGTTTCAGATGTGATTTCTGCAAACGTTGATTCTAATGTTTTCTTTTAACAGTCACACAGACATGGCAGCTCAAATAGAGAAGATAGCAGAAGATGCATATAAAATGGCTAACAGAACCTATTCACAGCTAATAATTTTACTAGAAGACAACTCCACAGAGACCTATGTACAAGATCTCACAGACAAGTGAGTTACATTATGTTTGTGTCTGTATTCATCAAGCTACAGTACAGGTACTGGTCCTTAATAACTCATTTTAAATGTCACTGTCTATCTATTTTCGTATTAAAGGCTGGAGGAGATGCAGCGTTTGAAGGAGAATCTGACCCTTGAGGTTAATGAGACTTTAGTGACACACCTGTCACTTCAGAGGCACAACTCCGAAATAGCCGCCATTTTACAGAATATCACCACTTCACTATCTGAACTACACAGAGCGGATGGCAGTTTCACCCTCACAGCACAGGAGTCCAATGTAACGTCTTTCTCACAGATGCTTAATCAAACAAATGTAACTGCAACCCAGGATCCTGAAATCACGGAGGTTCGTTCATGCATTATGAATGGACATTGTGTTACTTCTAATGATTCCTCAGTACACTAATAATTGCTCAACGTGCATATATCTTAATCTTATTAACTGAAATCTTATGCATCTAGAGTTGATGAAAAATGATTAATTATTTTATTGTTAATGCTAAGTTAATGCTTAAAGTAATTTTCATAAGCTTTCATAAACATTATTTTATGGTCCAGCCATATGTTTTGCACGCAAAGCTATATACTAAGAAGCATTTCTAATTGAACTGTCATACTTTTAAAGGGATCATGCAAATTCTGTCATTAACTACTCATTCTCACATTATTTTAAAACCACTTCAATTATCTTAGCAACACAAATTAATACATTTTTGATAAAATTTACATTTACATTTACATTTATTCATTTAGCAGACGCTTTTATCCAAAGCGACTTACAGGTGTATATCTTACATATAAGAGCTTTCTTCCCCTGCATAGATAGCCATGCAACTACCATGTTAAATGAATGTGTCAGTGGCATTGCTGTCTATGCAGGGTCAGAAAGCTCTTGGATGTCATAAAAAATATATTAATTTGTGTCTAAGGATGAACTAAAATCTGCCACATGCACTTTTACAAGCTGTTTGGACTGAAATGTGTGTTGGGAGTGTGAGTACACAACCACCCTACAATGATAAAGATCCACCAGTAGTTGTCTTTTAATTGAATAAAAATAAGTTGCCCCTTCTAAAATCAAGCCATTCTCAAATGTATGAGGCCACACCCACAACTGGTGAACTGAACTGGTGTCTTACCTCAGACCCGCCCTGCGTGATCAGCCCGAGACGCAGAGACAAGCAAGACTCCTAAGAAATTGAGGTGTTTTGTTGTTGAATGTATTAACGAACATAGCAGTAGTCATTTACACCCGACATCCGTTTATGACAGGTTAAAATGAGCGTTTTTTACACTATCTTTGAGACATTTTAAAACTAACTATATTACAAACTTTCCATTAAGACCCTAAAGAATCATATAAGCTAGTGGAAAATTTGCTTAGTGTGACTCCTTTAAAGGTTTGGAACGCATGAGGGTGAGCAATTGATTATAGAACATATGCCATCCCTTTTAATGCTGATACAGTAGGTGTTCCTTAATGGATACATATGGAACATTTTTGAATTTTTTACCAATTATCAAAAAAAAACATTTTAAATGGAAAGATCTATAGTATTAGCCTATATATTTTAGCCTATATGTTTGTTGTTATCTGTAAGAAGCTTATTTGCCATGGTATCTTTTTTGTAAAACACGTTGACCATGACATTATTTGATGATGCTGATATGGGAATAAAATCCATCCATTTTCCATACCGCTTTTCCTCTGCAGGGTAGTGTCTCCAGCCATAGTCAATAAAAATATGAGTCATCAAAATATGTGTAGTCATCAAAAGAATATATTCTGAGCCAAATGAATCTGTGTTTCAGATCAAGGACCTGATAAACAGGACTGCTGAGTTGGATGTTTCTGTCAAGTCCAAAGAGCATTTGATAAATAAGGCCAGAGCGGAAATACAGCCTCACGTGGACAGTGTTGAAAAACACCTGGAAACTGTTCAAGAGCTCAAGCAGGTAAAGCCTGATCACACTGATTAAAAAAAAACACACAAAGTACTACAAATAAAGTCCTAGTAATTAGAGGTCTATCAGTTCTTTCATCCTGTGAGTTTTAGCACCTCCTGCCAGCCAGTCTGGTGGGAAATGTTATAGCATGAGAGAATAAACAACAGGGATGTGTTCTCAGCTCAAAGCAAATTCAAATGTGACAATTTCCTGCCAAAAGACAGTGTAATGAGATACATCTTTTGTCTTTTTATCTGAAGCTGACAGCTGTGGCTGAGGGATTTAAGGTGTCAGCCGTCTCCTCTGTGGTGACAGGGAAAGAGGTTGAGGCGGAGATCCTGTCTTTACAGAAGGGTCTGGAAGGTAACTGGTTCTGCTTTTTACTTCTTTCCTATTTTCACTGTTGATACATAGAATCCAGTTTTAAATTATGACAGACAAGCAATAAATGTTGTAAATATAGAAGTAAATGTGTCCTAATTACAACTTTAATGTTCTCAGCGGTATAAACTGTATACAAGGCTTTTGTAATGTAAACAAATGGGGATTAAAAGAGAGTAATATGATACAGTTGAGGAGTATTCTTTTTGGATAGAATAAAAGTGACAGACATTTATAATCTAGACTTTTTATTGAAAATAAATGCTGTTCTTTTGAACATTCTAGTCATCAAAGGATCCTGAAAAAATATAAAGCGTATACAAAAATATTAAGCAGCACGTTTTCACCTTTATAATAATAATAAATGCTTCATGAGCAGCAAATATTAGAATGATTTCTGAAGGCTCATATGACACTGAAGCCTGACTGAAACTTCAGCTTCTAAAATTAAAATTATTAAAATAGAAAACTGAATTTCACAATTGTACTGTTTTTGCTGTGTAAATGCCATTTGAAGCTTTGAATGGTAGTGTATAATGAAACTACGTCATGTTCTCTGTTCTCTGCTGTAGACTTGGAACAAGACTGGCCTCAACTGCCCACATATAGCAAAGGATATCTCAAGAGAGAGAAGGTGCTAAAAGAAAAGACTCTGGTGGATGTGAAAAAAAGAGTCAAGCAGACAGAGAGAATGATTAAGCCTGCAGTGGAGAACGCTACGTCTGTGAGCAGTACAGCTAAACATGCCCAGGAGTCTGCAGATGCAGTGGCTAAAGTGGGTCTACTCTGAAGCACACGTGCATTTTAAAAAACAAAAGTGGTTATATTTGTCAGTCCTGGTCTAAATTATGCAAATAAGAAATAGATTTCACAAAGCTTTTGTTGAATCAAAGTATTTTTCAGAAAAGTTTTTTTATGCTATAACAAATTGTGATTATAGATGTGTATAACAAACTTTGAGAGGCAATTTAGTCCATTTAGAATCAAATCCTAAGTGTACAAACACTGCATTGCCTCGAGGAGTCTGGACTGAAGCAAGAACTGAAAGCCCTGTTGTGCTGTTATTCATGACAGGATGCCAAAGTGTCCCTCACGCAGGGGAAACGGACTAAGCATGCATCTGGACAGTTGCGTTCAGCTGTGGACACCACCCTGGAGCAGTTGACTGAGCTGGAAAGGCAAGCTTCACAGAAACAGGAAACCATGGAGCCAGAGGAGGTAAACAATTTGGCATTAACATGATGGTGGAGTTGCCAGTGTTTGTCCAGTTGGATAGGACCTCAATGTAATTATTATTGGAACACAGTCTTCTGCAGGACATTCAATAATGATGCTGATGTGCCATTTCTCCTCAGGACATCCAGCTATCTTCAAGGAGTGTGATAGACAGCATGGAGACAGCCAAGAGTCAGCTGGAGTCCTTTACAAACACCCTCACTCTGTTCCTTAAACAACTGGGTAAATTCAAATCCTGATTTCTTTTTTGCTCAATTTTAATGTGCTTTTTTTTTTTAAGATGGGACAAAGGTATTCCTCGAGCAATATTCTCTAAGTCATACTCTTCTCCCGTTGATGTGAGCAGATGCTAATGTGGTGCTGGAGAACTATGATCGTATCCTGAATGAGACGGCAGCCCGTCTTCAGGTTCTCCAGGGTGCTGTGGAGAGTCCGTCTCTCACAGGAAAGATTCAGAGGCTCCACAGTGCTGCACACGATCAAGAGAAACAGCTGCAACATCTTGAACAGAGCCTGCAGGAGATACGAGAAGAAAGAGACAGTCTGACAGACATCGCCCAGAACTTGCCTAAAACATGCCCACAAAAAGGGCACTAAGCCGGGGGGAGGAAATTAAGTCCATGAGTTATCTAGTCTTTTAGAGAGACATTGAGGTAGCTCAAAGGAGTTAGTCTCCTCAGAAAATCTGAATCAAGAAAAACCTCTGAAATCCCCCTCTCCATTACTCTTTCAGCTGCATATTGTTATAAATGAACATATTAATGACACAATAAAAAGTAAATTCTTTATGAACATTCATTTGTTGTGAATACAGAGTGGCTTTACTTATTTACTCTACTGATAAAAAAAAAGTCAGAATGCAAGTGATGGCATTTATACACTGTAGCACTTTGAATTGTAATCATCAGCATTCAAGCAGAATGTCAGTGTGATCTTTATTGGGCTTCAGAGGTGATCGCACTGACATTATGCTTAGATTTTGATGTTTTGCAGACTGACATTATGAAGTTCGCATGCAATGTACTGTAGTAATATTTCCCAGCCATTAACATTAACTAATGGGAGTTCCTGACAAGTTATGGTTTCTTTTGGCCACTTGAGGGAGCCATCTACTCAAATTAATTTGGTTGTTGTACACAATGTCTTGCATGTGAGTTTGAAACCTGAAAATGGGTTTTTAAAGTGAGTAGATTGAGACCAAATAAACATATCATGTCATGCTGTTCTCAAGAGTGTGATCATGCATTATTAGCATCAGTGAGTGTTATCTTGTGAGCCTGCTGACATGCAACTTATTACATATTTAATATCTAACATGGCATATTAAATATTTATTTTTGTGCTTATTATCCATCTGTTCATAAATTATAATCACAAAAGGAATTGGCTATGAACCGCTAAAATGTTCCATAATATGGGACATACTATAAACATGGGTGCCTGCGTGGGCCATTGTTTGCTTGTCTTTGCTTTGATGTACCGGGGCGTTTTGTATTATTATCTGCTTCCTGTGAATACTGAGCTTTTGATCTGTTCTCTGAGACATTGACTGAGCTAGTACCGTGTTAATGTTCTTAAACCCATTGAACACAAGACTAGAGACTAACTTTTATTTCAATACAAAGAGAGCCATTTTTCAAGAACACACAACCAGACTTATACACATCCATATTGCATCACAAAAACCTATATTCGTAACAACTGTAATATTTTTATATTACCAATTTAAAATCAGTTCTAGTTACATGGCTATATTTAATGGTGTTTGTTTATTGGCTCAGTATAGATATAAATTCATAATTGTATTATTAGTAAAATAATAATTAAATAGGTTACTTAAAGCTGCAGAAAACCGCTATTAAAACTAATAATGGAATATCAAAGGCAAATCATTAAAAGCAACAATATTGAAACCTGTCTCTAATGAAACCCACACACAAACTATCATCTGCACAATAAATCGTGACAGTAACTGCAGGAAATTAAATGCTTATGACTTGCAGAGTTAAAAATTAAATGTTAAGATGATGAACGATTGGACAAAGGGAAAAAAAATTGTATTCTAAAAATATCTGTGCAATTGTGAAATACAATATAAAATGTACAAATCTAAGCAAATGATGCGTGCAACAATAATTACAGGAAATGATTAAAAATTAAATGATTAAAAAATAAGATAGAAGTAAACGTTTGAAATCAGCTGTGCATGCAATATATGAGCAAAACGGATTTTTAAAAAATGCTTTAACAGTCACTAAGCATGGTTGTAAAGCTGAAGGCGTTATATAGGCGTATATATGACTAATCAAATAACAAATAAAGAACATTGGCTGGAACTGGCAGAGCGCTTCCCTCTTCAGTCACGTCGGCCTGCGTCACCTCTCTTCACCGCACGGTGGCGTTTATAGCTGCATTCCTGGCGAGCAGCGAGTGCATCACAGGGAGACCTGCGCCTCTAAGCAGCGTGAGATTCCCTCTCTCCCTCATAAACGACGCGAGCAGTCACCTACACCAGTGTCTTTCCTCTGTCTTCCTTCATTACCACCGCTCGACCGTTCCAGCATGCCTTCCAACCTGAATTTACAAGGTATGTCGCCGGCCTGTTTTTAGTGAACTGATGCTGTATTCATCGTTATCCGCGCGAAGCTTGTTTTTGTTCTGCGCGCGCGTGTGCCGTTAGCGGCCGACTGTCCTTATCTCATGCCTGCAAGAGCTCCAGACAGCCTGTTTAAAACATCCAGACGGGTGTGTAACCTTAACGGTCACTATGTCTCATTTTTCAGGCGGAAAAGCCTTCGGGTTACTCAAAGCACAGCAGAGGGAGAAGCTGGAGGAAATCAATAAGGTAAATTAGCTAACGCTGATGGATTATTATTGTCTGAATGGGGAGGCGAGATTGTTTCATTGGCCTTGAGTCGCCTCCATTTACCCTGATGTTGTTCCCGCTTTGTCTGTAAACATTAGCGAGGCTTTTAATTTACTATACTCTTCCCCGTGGTCTATTAGCTGTTAAATGTTATTTTGGACAGCAGCGGAATTGTTAAGCTCGATTTTACAGCAGCATGACCTAATTTAGTTAGACAGCTCGACCACATTAAGCCGCAGATCATTTCACAATCCAGAGCGGGGTTGTGTCTCAAAATCTATTGAGCTGCTATCTACGGAGACAAGATTTTATTTCCATTTTAATGCTGCGGCAAACTATAAAACTGAAAAGAATAATGTAAAAATCGTTATCTTGGTAGTCTTGAGACACAGCCTAGTTCAAGCCGCTCATGAGTCATTCACAGCTGCGTTAAACGCTCAAGGATTCCCCCAAACGCTATCTCTTTCAGCCATTGGTCGATCAAACAGATCGCCCCGCCCAAAACCTACGCTATTGGCTGAGCCAGCGTTAGTGCGTTGTGAGGTGCCAAGACCCTCAAACAATAGTTTTTATGAAATCACCATATAACTGGAATCTATAGGCAGGCGAGCATATTAATCATCATAAAAAAAAAAAATGACATGCTTAACATTTAAGTAAAGGCGGTGACCTGTCTTGGGCGTTTCGAACAAACCCAGACCTTTTATGAAAATCCCAAGAGGCTTATTTTTTTTTTTTTTTGGACTAGTGTTATTTTGAAGCTAATATTTAAGATTAGCTCTCTTTGATGTGATAAGAGGCAGTGTGTCCCCCGCAGCCGCCTGTTTTTGTGCCCTCAGACGGGAAACAGGTGTCTGTGATCCAGCATGAATGGACCCATTATGTGGGAGGGAGATTGAGGAGTGGGCAGCAGTGGCATTTGAGCTGCAGTCTCAGCGGCTGTTCTCTCTCTCTCTCTCTCGTGGACTGCGGCTGGTGGGAGTGACAGCTTGGTCTGGTCACATGAACACGGAGGAGAAAATCAGGTCATGTACTGGCCTACTAGTAGTGACATCTGCAGTGCTTACCTGCACGTAGTGTAGAGGTGAATCTGGTCAAATAAAATGTTAGTGAAACGTCTGATCTAATCGGCCTCACTCTATTCAACATCTGATGAAATGAACTAAATATCATCCTACTACTTTTTTTTTTTTTCTTTGTATTTTCATGTGCGTCATAATCCATTGTGTCGTGACTAAGCACATTTCTCACCCATACCTTTGTTTTTATTTTAGTACAATAATGGAAGTTATCCTTTAAGGACAGTGCATTTTCATTTTCATTTAAATTAATAAATGATTAAATGAAATGTTTTTGGTCTACAATTATGAAAATAGTTTATCTGTTGGTTCCTTATGGTAATAAAAAAATAAGGGAAATATGCTTAATTTTTATGAAAATAATGCAAAAATAGCCCTTAATTTTCTATCAGTAAAACAAAGACTAATGTTTTCTCATTTTTAGGGTGTATGTACATCTTACATGTTTTCATCAGTCAGATGTGTTGATGCTTAATAATCTGATAAGAACTGTAAGTGCTGACCGTGAGATACTGCAGACCAGTGAAAAGCAAACGCTGTGCTTATCAAATGAAACAAATTCACAGTTCTTATGTGAAAGAAGGTTGATTTGTAGTCGTGACTTTTCATGTGGTACTCATGCCCTTCATCTCTCAGCATGACTCAAGCGGGCTGATCCACGCAGTGCAGTTTTCCTCTTCTAATTCTAAAACTGTATCACGATTTGACCAGTTTGTTGCTCTAGCTTATTTTTACTCCCTCTCTCAGTATCCGTGGGTTAGAAAGAGCAGAGACAAAACATCATGATGAGTTATAATTAACTAATATAAGGTTGCTCGATGCTCCTCGCACGCACATGCTATTTGCTTTTACAGCACATTCGTTCACTTAGTCAGCAGCATCTCCCACCAGCCAAAGTTAAAATCTACTAGCAAACACACTGTGATCTCCCTGAGAGACTGATAGTGAAGTCTCATCACACGTGTGGATCTTTGATTTATGGAACTCATGCAGAGTCTCGACAAAGATGTTAGACTTACCTGGCCTGTGTTGTTTGTCTTTTTGTCATCCGTCCAGTTTTCTGATAACAGGAGGACTTTGGAAGTGCTATTTGTTTCGTTATTGTTGGCTACACCTGCTAGTAGTCTGAATTTATGAAGCGTACTTATCTTACTGACACTAAAAATGCAGTTACACAATTTTCTTGAGTCCCTTTCACACTGCACGTTGGTCCTGGATGATTGGTGCCTTCAATGTGAGCGCAAACTTATCCTGGGACTGAATCCGGGATAGGTCCCGGATTGGGAACCTAGTAACATTGCCGGGTTTAGTCCTGGAACATCAGGGACAGACATCATGGAACTTCGTCTGCTGAGTGGAACGGTACATGATGCGGTAGTGTACAAGAAAATAAAACACAACAGCTTGGTTTCTCCAGATCAAAAGCACAGATAAGTAAGCTAAAGTCTAGCATTTTCGACTAGTACATTACACGTCACGTGTCATTCCGGGACCTTTTACAGGTTGTGTGTGAACCCGGGAATAATTGCCGGAACACATTGGCCATGTATGTTCCGGAATCTGTGTGTGAAAGCGGCTCTAGACCAAAAAGGACTTTTGGCTGTTGTCAATGCAGTATCTCTGGTAGCCATTTGGGCAGACACTCTTCAGATTTCGTTTGGCTGGAATTAATTGAATTATATTATAGTTCTGCTTTTAAACCATTTTTTATGTATTGGGATGAGTCAAACCTGTTACTTATCATATTTTTTTTAAATGGATGAATATCTTTTTAGAAGTCATATTAGATTCTTGTCTATCCACTGGTTTGATTTTACAACTCTCTGTGTTGTGTAAAAATTAGCTATATATATATATATATATATATATATATATGCGCACCTCGTCAGTAAAGTCAGTTCTTTGATTAGCAGTTATTGACGAGATGCGCATGAATATATTGATCGATTATACATCGCCCAGCCCTAGCAATAATATGGTTAGATTTTTGCATTGGTCTGAACATAAACAGCAGAAAGGCTTATTGAAAAGATTCATTCTCTGCTAGCAGGTGCCATTTTTGGAAAGGGAGAATAATAGAATGAACCGGCTTTACTGACGAGATGTGCATAATATATGGTTCGATATATATCGCCCCAGCCCTAATTAGGCATTACAGGCAAGATTAAATGACAAAGAAGGAAACGGACTGCATTCAGTACTGATGGCAGAGATACATGCATATTAAAACTTTATATTGAAAGAACCCCAATCCTCATATGGCACTTTTGCACACATACTTGTCTGTGTTTTTCATGAAAGAGGATATTTGGGTGTTCTTGGCATCAAAACCGTTCAAGAGAATAACACTACATCGAGAAGAATCTGCACTTTAATATACTTGACACATGCTTGCTCGCCCTCTCTGGGCTTCTGCCATGCACAACCAAACAGAGGGGATAATCATTCATCCACCCAGTCTATTCCAGTTTGTGATCATGCTAACTCTGTTTCTCTCTTGTTTGCAGGAGTTTATGGAAGATCAGAAGTACAGAGATGAAGAGGATTTACAAGAGAAGCTGGATTCTTTTAAAAGTAAGGATATTTAATTTAAACAGCAACATAGTCCAGCATTTATATACACACGTTTGTGTTTGTGGCACGAATGCTAAGAGAGCTTGTGTGTGTGTTTGTGCATGTGTGATGAACTTGCTTTCTCCATATGGTCTTGCAGGAATGTGCTGGTCTTGCCCCCTTTTTGTTGTTTTAGTGCTAAGGGTTTTGGACATGTGCTTCTTGTGGGAGAGGGAAATAAGGGTTTGTGTGTGTGTGTGGGAAAGGACAACTGGAATGTAAACTAACAGTCCTCTGAGCATTTTGGTCAAAGCTAAAGTGTGGTTTTGCTTTTCTTTTTGAAAACCCACATGAAAACTCAAGTCACCTGAATCCTCCCTATCTTTCTAATGTTTACGCTTCTCAAAAAAGATCAAAAAGATCTTTTGTCAGTCCGAAAAAATAAATAAGAAAAAAATTATACTGTGAAACATGTTGACTTTTTTACCCAAGGGCCTCTTTTAACTCTGAATTATTTACTACTAGTCGTCCTCAGGGTGTACGCTTGGGTTTGTGGGTCATTATCAAGAGGCAGTGATCAGGTTAAAGGGGTTAAGTGTCTTTGAATGTTACAATGATTTCTTTCTAAACAGAGTGAGAAAATAAAAGGACAAGACAGCAGTCGAAAGCACAAGGCACAGAAGGAGCGCCAAACCTTTGAGATTGCTCTTGACAATGTTGAAATGAAAGCACACACAGAGTCTGAGTGTTTGACCCACTAATGGCAGTGTGTGTACACCACTGCCCTAAAAGCAGAAATGAAAAGAGAGAAAGAATAGTTGATGATAAGAGGGATCACCATCCAAAAAAAGAAACCCATTTAGAGAGCGAGTGATTCAGTCAGGGAAAATTGTGAGTTACATTTAGGCAACGTCGGTGCAATTCGATGGACGACCTCTCTTGCCAGCTCTTTTTCACACGCACTCATTCAGCTCGGGGGTGAACAAGCTGCATTTGTGTTTATAGGGGGCCATTGTAACCCTCTCCTTCCCATCAGCCTCCTCTCACGGTGACTCTGTTACACTCTCCATGCATCCGCTCCAACAGAAGCTTCATTGTGAGAATGAAACCGAATGAGAGAGATGGAGGGCAGAGGGAGGAAATAGTAGAATAATCCAGCAAAATCAAATAGGACACCGATTCAAATCTGGTACTAGCTGTCCTCATTTACAGATATAGCCTGCCTTCCAGTTGTGAAATAGGCCTCATTTTGGATGAGAAATGCTGGGTTCTCCAAACGTCCTCTCTGTTGTTTCCCTCTGAACCGCAGCTGTCACATGCCTGACCTCTAGATGCTGCCACTGTCAGATGTTGCTGGCGGCTGTGTGTGAATCGTTTGTTCTTGTTGCACTGTTAAAATCTCCCTTTTCTTTTTTTTTCCCCCAATCCACAGATAAATATGCTGAGTTTGACCTGAATGATCAGGGGGACATCGGTAAGTGTGTATGTGCATATGTGGTTAAGACCTTTTGAGTGTCCTTGTGGAAGGGCTCTTTTGTCATGCTCACTGTGTAGGTGACACCACAATTGACAGATGGGAAACATGAGAACTCACCTGTAACCAACTTAAAGGTCACTGTCGTGCTGTAGAAAGCGCAGGAGTGGCTCATGATAGGAGACGCAGATTAAAAAAAAAGTGTAATTAAATAATACAAAAAGCATAAAAACACCTTATGAATTTAATTGTAATTTTAAATGGGTTTTTTTTTATTTGTTCATTTTAAATTGTCATCTTAAAGGTATAGTTCACCCCAAAATGAAAATCCTGCCTTTAATTACTCGCCCTCATTACAAACACCTAAGACCTATGTTCATCTTTGGAACACAAATTAAGATATTTTTAATGAATTCTGACAGTTCTTGGACCCTCCCATAGACAGCAAAGCAACTGCAATGTTCTCCATTAAGTGACGTTTCGCAAACAACGTGTTTCGGGAGGACCGCTGGATGATTGATCACGGCTGGCACCGCATTTCCTTATCAATCTCCTCCTCCCTACTATAAATAGCCCCACTTCCGTTCCTTTCGCATCTCGCTTTTCGTGCATCCCTCCTTTGCCCCTTCTGCCACCCGTTCAAACCACTTTCACGCCTTCCTCCGGGGGGCATGCAGGGATTGAGCCGGGCTCTGGGCCTCTGGTTCGGAGTCTGCAGTCCTCCCAGCATGCCCCCTGGACGGCACGCCAAATTTGCTTCTATTTACCTTCATGATTGAGGAAGAACAACTCGTGAAAAGTAAGCAGCATAGTTTACATTCAGGAGAAAATGCATAGACGCTGAACAAAAGCACACACATGAGTCATGGTACTCTCCAAAATGGCAAAAGATGGGAACTCATGGAGACGAATTGTTGAATAAACTATTTTTGTTCTCTTTGCGCACTAACATTTTCTCGTAGCTTCGCAAATGAGAACTTAATGTTTGTGGGTAATGGAATTAGTGGTCTACCGATATACAGCCAAGACCAATATATCGACCGATATTTTAAATTTTTTCATATATCAAGTCTTTCCTGTTTGGCCGCGGGGTTTGAGGTGGAACTTCACACAACAACAGCAAACTAGAAGGAGAATGCCGTTCTATGTGAACAGTTATGTGTATTACGGATTGAAGTCTGCCTATTAATCAGAACGGTTAAACAAAGGAATTAAAATATACAAACAATTATATTAAATTATTTTTTTCTTAGTAATAGGAATAGATTATAATACTTTCTTGTTTGCTGTCAACATTCAGAAAGTATGCATTTTATAGCATTATAATAGCATCATAATTTTCTAGAATATTAATTTAAATAAATATAGGTATCTGCTTTATATCGACTGCTTTCCAAGATATCTGCATCCACTGTCAAAAAAAATATATATATATATATCGCTCGATCACTTCTGGGAACATTGCAGTTGCATGGCTGTCTATGCTGCTCAATCAGTGTTTCAGCAGCTCAAAGACATCAATATGCACTTAACATCACAGGCTACCTCTGGAAAAACATTTTGTGACCCTAAATGCGTTAGTCGGATAGAAAAATAAACTGCATTTTTCTAAATAAATGCATACATAACTAATATAATAATATAATAATAAAATAATATAAATTGTACTTTTCTCCAGTGTTTAGTTCGAATAAATCAATCTTATATTTTTATATATATATATATATGTATTATTTAAAAAACTCAAACTCTTTGAATTGAATTGTTAAATGTGTCAAAACCCAGCCCTAATGCATTTCTATGTAAATAGAAGGCTTGCCCACATAAGAGGATGGGGGAAGTGGTATATTCATGGTTGTAAATCAGCTGAACTGTGTGACACAGAAATAAGGGAATAGGATTCATTGGAGACAAATGTGCAGTTTGAGGTAGCAAGTATGTTTAATGACATACTGAGAGACGTACTGTATAATGTGGAACAAAAAACTTGTCATTCCACTAATGCAAATGATGTGGACAAATACAAACACTGACAGCTCTGTGTAGCTCTACTCTTATGTTTGGTAGTATGTTTGTTGTTTTATTATTAGCCCTGAGGTTGGGTCACAGCACATCACACGTATGTTGTGTTATCTTCAGGATGTCAGCACATAACAAGTTGAATGCATGTCTGTGAGCATTATGGGTGTGACAAGCTAGTAAACCTTGTTTAATTAAGCCATGACATGTACATCATGGGACACTCACACAAGAAGTGTTTTTTGACACATATTTTTTTTTTATTTTTTTTTTTTTTATTAGACCATTTTTAATTTGATCCCTCTTGTAAAACACAACCCAGCAGTCAAAGACGCCAGTGCACTATGTAGCCCTTCAATAGCATTAATGTCAGATCTGCAAGAAATACACAGGCTAAACTCTGACCTCATTATGAAGAACTAGTCAGCATCCCATCTTTATTAGGGATCCACTTGCTAAGCTGTAAGAGTTTGTTTGCAGTAGTTTGCTTGTGTTTCCAGACATGATGGGCTTGAAGCGAATGATGGAGAAGCTGGGTGTGCCAAAGACTCATCTGGAGATGAAGAAAATGATCTCCGAGGTGACGGGAGATTCCAGCGACACCATCAACTACAGGGACTTTGTGAAAATGATGCTTGGAAAGCGATCAGCTGTTCTTAAACTGTAAGTGTGTGTAACATGCTGCTTCATGCATGTTCCCGTTCTCAGTCTTTTAATATTGGCAAATGGCGTTGTGCAGAAACGTCTGCCTATGTCTGTGGGAATTGTGCGCTTTTGGCTCAGTCCAGCTATTTTTTGATTTGTCGGCATGTGTTCAATCTCATCAGCACATCTAGTGCAGGATCAGCATATATGTGCCATTATCTCTCAGTAGGAGAGGGATCTGCCGTGACGGGTGTTGTCGTCATCATCATGAGACACACTAGGGTTTGGATCAATACCAGGAATTTGGGCTTTAGTACAGTACAAGCCTCTGGTACCTCCGTATTGATATTAAATCAATACCCAAGTCATTAAATAAACAGCCTTGAGTGACTGATAATATGATACTAGGACTGTGGATTGGTAATATTGCAATACATGCAACATATTTGTTGATAAATGAGTATTTAGGTCCATGTGATGCTGCCTGAACTGTTCATCACATTATCTAGGTCAGGCATTCTGATATTTTGTAAATTTTTTGGTCTCAATTTATTTGCACAAAAAAACTGGGGCTTTTCACTGATGAATAAAGCCTTGAACACTTAAAATGAATAATCAAATGATGTCATGTAAGGTTCTTAATGATCCACACACTTGTGTATACAATGACATGACACCACACATTTTCTTGGGTGGGGTTGGAGTTAGAGCTTGCCTCTAATTATGGCTATCATTGACACCAGTGTGGATGTTGTCCAAGTTGGCACGGGTACCACTAAACACCTCCCTAGTCTCAGTGGTAGCGATAAACACAACCTTCAACTTCCTGTTTTCTTTTCCTTTTTTGTGAAATACACTGCTGCAGTTTGGAAAAGTTGGGTTGTTTGAGACAAACACTAGTTTGTGCCAAGTTTCATGATTCATTGAAATCTTAAAGTGCCCCTATTATGCCATTTTAAAGGTGGCTAATATTGTTTTATGAGTGTCTTAAAACAGGTTTACATGTATGCAAGGTCAAAAAACATTTTAGCTTTCTCCAAAGATAGATTTGATTTTTACCCCATTTCTAAATGATTCGTAAACGACTCGTGTGAATCAATTCAAAGAATCAGTCTGTCTAAACCCCGCCTCTCCGTGAGCCCTCACTGCTGTGATTGGTCAGATGGCGCAGTCCTTAATGATTGGTCTACCGCTAGAGTGGTCCACAGAGCTTGTACTAAAACTATACTTTCTGCCATCACTAGAGGTTCTTTCTGAGAGAAAACATCAACTACTGTAGTTAGCAAGGACTACCGTGGAAAGTGCTTTTGTAAGTGAATCCGTTCACCTACAATCTGTATAGTTTTTTTTATCATTACTTAAACAGATAAGACAGACAGACAGTCAAGCTGCATCAATCACAATGTTTAGATTACATTAGTCCCACAGCTGAACAACAGAAATATAAGTTAGCCGGTCACCAAGACATGTGCAGGGTTGTTGCACTACATTACGTACACATATACGATCTCTAGAAAATACAATCATCAATTATTAATCATTCTTGCAGGTAGAAGTTCAGAGGAGCAAGCCGGTTCAAATAAACTGGGCTCTGATCCATCTTTTTATGAAGACCAAGCGTTAGACTTGTGTTAGTTACAGAGCGTTAGATCAGTAAAATGACACAAACACAACACAAGATTGTACTGCTGAGGTGTTGAAAAAAAATGATGTTAACCTTTCATTCTTTGTAGATTCATCTTTCAGAAGAATATATAAAACAAATTTACTCTTAATCCACATGGAAATTGTACTGTTTGTGGGCGGGGCAAGTTGTCCGCGATGTAGAACGTGGGCGGACCTTATGCAAATATGTTACTTAGTGACGTGGATCCGTAACAGAGAAAGATTCGAATTGCTGACGACTCATTTAGGCGAAATGTGAGCAGTTTTGAAGTCTCATGTGTGTGCTAGATTTGGCAATGACTTCATCACTCATTTTATAGTACACCTGGCAGAGGTTGGTTTGTCTGACCATTTTTTTTTTTAAAGTAATTGCGCAATTTGTGGGACAACATAATATTTTTTATTGGTTTTTTTTGCATAACCATATAATTTGAGTTTCGTGCTTAATTGTCTGGTGCTTTGCTTAAGTAAGCAGAACTAATCATAACCGCTATCACTCGATGTGTGGTTCTTGGCTGTGTTGATGCAGATGGAGATTTTAATGCTATTCTGGATGTCTTTAATAATAGGTGTGTCAGAATGATACAGACACATACCAACTTATTATTAGTTTGCAGAGGCGTGAATCTTAATCTGTCAGTATTCTACACATTGTGAACGGGTGATTTGTGACCAGCTGTTAGGTGAGTCAGGGCTTGTTAAGGGCTTATGAGAGATTTCTCATGCTTTACCTGACACAGAAAGTCACATGGTGTGACTAGATCAGTCAGCAGTTCTGCGCTGTCACTGTTCTTCTTTTTTTTTTTTTTTTTATCTCCAAACACTAGCATTTTGTCTGATCCAGCATTTGTGGTTTCACAGGCTGGCCCGATCTCTTTTTTTACTTGTCTCTTGTAGTGCTCTTATGCTCTCTCTACTAATCTACTCAGTGGGAAGCTGGGATAGCTTATACCGAGTGTTGGCCACTGAGTAGACACCGCAACGTTTTTAACTCCATGTTCTTAAATACCTATATTTGGAGATAGAGGCCTTATCCTTTGAAACATTGGACTAATGTATTGACCTCTCATTATTTTATAATTATATATACATAATATAAATATTATATCTAAATTGCAATTTATTTTAATAAATACCCTTTTAGTGCTGCAAAGATTAAACTTCTTAGCTTTGCAAGTATTTTTATTAATATGACGTAAATAAAAAAAAAATTCCTCTGCTTTATCAATCTCTGTTTTAATAACTTTTAGGTGGCTCGAAGGGTTAATTATCTTTTAAATTAATAAAAAAAAAGTGTGTATAATAAATATCTCTAGTGGAATATTTTTGATTTGATGGTGAAATGATTTTTCTCTCTGCTCTCATACAGGGTTATGATGTTTGAAGACAAAGCTAACGGGACCAGCTGTAAACCTGATGGACCCCCTCCCAAGCGTGACATCACCAGCCTACCATAGACCAGTGAAGATGGATTTGATGGACATCCCTGCATTCGCAAATCCCACCCATTTAACATTAGGGGCTAGGTTTCTATAGCCTTACCTAGAATCTTTTTGCCAAGATCCAGGGAAAATCTTAGTTCATAGATGGACAAACGAAGAAAAAAAAAGAAAAAGTGAAAGATGTCTATATATATTTGCTGTGAAGAAGTCGAAGCGCAAAGTAGCTTTTTATAAGTAAACAAATGTATATATTTATAAGAAAAGGTGTTTTTGAATAGTGTTTACAAGCACAAATCCTGTGGGTGAAGTACTAGTGAAGTTTAGTGTGTAACACTGCAAGTGTACTAAGTATAGGGTGTACGGGATGACACAATTTTAGCTTGCCAGGCAGATTTTAAGAATTTAGATTGAGAATTAAGATTTTTCGTCTTCCCCCATAATGTGTGAGTGTATTTTTTTTAATTTTTTTTATTTTCAGTACGTTTGTGTTTGCCAGTTGAGTCGTGTTCGCTGGAAGAGCTCTTTAGCTTATGCTATCCTATAGTCATCAAAAAGCTTTTCATTTAGCTTGTTCTGCTTCAAAAAGCAGGATTTACTTTGTAACATTTTTGTACAGGAAGACGCAGGGAGTGAGGGAGAAAGCAAAAAGGGACTTTCTTTGCTCATTCTGTTTTTGTTTTTTTTGTTTTTTATTACTTTCCACAGTCTTCAGACTGTTTCTTTTTAAGCTGTTGTTATGAGTCCGAATGTCTGTAATCTGTAACATTACTGTACCGTATAAGCACATTAACTGTTAAGTACACACACACATTGTGCAGATTTGCTTTGAATCACAATTTTAGGATATGCTTTTATAAATTCTCCTGCTTGATTCGGAAATGAAGATGTGTCCCTGATCGCTGCATTTTAGATCAGGGTTGATTTTAGTCGGTTAGCTTGAAACCCCTCTTTCCAAGTGCCTCACTCAGTTTGATGTAGCAGAGGTTTTGAGTGAAGCATCTTTGAAACGGATTTTGTGTGTGCTTGGAATTTATATTCTGTTGAGTCGTATTCTGAGACATTCCAAGAATGTCGTCGTGTGGTGAGTCCTTGGAAATGTCATGTTTTAACCCAAGCAGACTTACATGTTGTGCAGCTCTGATGCAAATATTCCAGTAGTGCTTTTGTCCTTGATTTTATACTGTCCTCGTCAAGTTTTCTTTCTAAGATGTGCTATGTATGGAAAATAAAATGATCTCAAGAGGGGGTTTTTTGTTTGTTTGTTTTTTTTAAGATTAAAATGATGAAATTACATCACTCAGTAGAGGGTGTGGCTTTTACTGCAAACAAAGCAACTTTTATGTATTTGTTTCTATTACGTCATGTTCTTATTGGGTTTTATTTCTGTGCCTCTGTTCAAGTTTTTCATTGACATGCTTTTATTTTCCTTTTAAAATCAGTGAAGTATGAATTGTGGGCTGCACTGTATTGCTATTTATTAGAAATGCAATTTTTAATGCATAAATCGTTTTCTGTCAGCATAGGGTTAGATTAGGTCAGGCATTTGTAAACTTTTTATTTTTTATTTTTTGGGCAAATACCAAAGGAAGTAAATACCCTACTTGTTACACCTGACCTATTAGTGGAGTTTTTTTTATGTCTGTGTTTACTACATATACAGGTGCATCTTAATTCGAAGGTTGTGGAAAAGTTCATTTATTTCGGTTATTCAACTCAAATTGTGAAACCTGTGTATTAAATAAATTCAATGCGCACAGACTGAATCAGTTTAAGTTCAAGTTCTTACAATCTTTCGTAACACCAAAAATATGAGGTGGTATGTGTTAAGAAGTGTGGGGTCTGTAAGATGTATTTGTTTTAATTATTTATTATGGGTTATGAAAGGTCATGTGACACTGAAAACTAGAGTAATGACTGCTAAAATTCAGCTTTGTGACTGAGGAACAAATTAAAATGCATTAAATAGAAACATTTGAAATGGCAATATTTAACTATAATATACTGTATTTTACTATATTGGAAATGATTTCAAAAATATTGAAATGATACAATTATGTAAACACAATAGAACTAATTTCTCACCATTTAGATGAGCAAGCAACAAAGTTATTGTGTATTTACTTGGATTTCCAAGTAAATACACAAAACAGTAATCTTAGTCTTCAACACAATATGCTTTCAGCTGTCTCTTGAGTATGCAAGGAGACGTTATGCTGTATGTGTAGTCTATAATGTTCAAACTGTCCTACTGGAAGCCACATAGATGATACGAAGAGATGGAAGCCATGCATGATACCCCACATATGCACATAAATAGCTCATGGTTGTACTATATAGTCTGTGAAACTAAAACCCTGTTCAAAAATATGATTGTGGGTATGATAATGGTCAAAATTAGATATTACGTCTACGGTTTTGTTTCTAACACCCTGCTTAATGCTCTCTCTGTGTGTGTGTGAAAACCTCTTTTATTTCAGTAAGGTTTTGTAAACCAGCTCACTTTTGTTCACATAAAAAAAAAAAACAGAAGTATTTTGTGACTTTTCCAAAATAATGATAGTAAAGAGGATCTTTTCATAAGAGTAAATTCAGTGGTCCAGTTCACTTCCTCATTAGACTTCTGCATTACAGATCTCAATAGAAGTGTCCTTCTTCTCACCCACGTCTCAGTTCTTCATGCTTATGTGTGTGTGTGCGTGAGTGACAGAGAGAGAAAGAGAGAGAGAGAGAGAGAGAGAGAGAGAGGAACAGTGTTTTAGAAGGTAATTTCTACCTCCTCCACAAAGTTAAATAGCAGGTATACATGTCACTCCACTGCCACCCTTTATCATTCTTTGCCATTCTGTCTGAGGGGAAAACACGAATTACACAAAAAGGAAATTTACCAAACAAATGTAACACTGACCTTTGCAGTAAAATAAGAAACATGGTTGGGACCCAATTTTAGATGTTTTTGGTGTTAGTATTTATCAGAAGAAAAAAGAAATCAGAATATAATTCTTGGATTTGTTACACTGTTAGCACTCAACTGGAAACAGAAAGACCCATCCCCAATGCCACCCCAGATTGTCCAAAAAATGAAAAGTTAAGGTTTTTATGCTACATGGAAGCCTTTTATTACAAGTTCCGCATTACCAGCTATTTTATATAAAATGACTAGACTCGTTCTCTTAACACTGTGCGAGAGTCGTCATGATGGACTCTGTTTCCCTCTGCTGGAGTCAAACGGTAAAGCACAAAATGCCATTTCTAAGCGTTCAATGTGACAAAAGATCCCTACCCAAATAAATGAACAAACAATTTTTCGCTACATAAAAAACAAGCATTTTCCCAGATCACATCAGTATCAAAATTAGCAATCAGCCCTCGGTTTCTTTTCTTGTCATTTAAATACACATTACGATATTGGCGTACTTCAGCTTAGACATAAACGGACGGTAAGATATTCTGGGGCTAACCCCCGGAATAAACGCTAGTTATGAACTTACTAGTTTTTATGAAATAATAAATTACTTTAATTATGCAGTTACTAAATGAGTGTACTGACATTTAACTAGCCTCATCCCCGGAATACCTTACCGTACGTTCATGTTTCTGGCGGACTTATTTACAGATGCACCAAAACCTGTGCGTTCACAAATTGATGCCGACTGTAAAGATTCCAAAGCGCGTTTGACAGCTGCCGGTTTCTTCATCTGCTGGAAACGATGAGTTTGTTTTAGATGTCTTTATCTTTATCGTGTCGTTACTGAGAACTGACCCATCCGTGCAAGCGTTACGATGAATTTAATGTCCAGTCTGATCTCAACGTGACTTTGAGCAACCATAGCAGTCATGTGTCTTACTGTACAACTGAAACTTTAACCCCACAATCAAACATTCAGTCTCAAAATGCATTTACATGTATCGTTCCCCGTCCTCCGAGGGGTAAGTGTTTTGTCTATAATGCATCGGATCCATAAGCATTTGTCATTGACTTTAATTTAAAGAGTAACAAAAACAACCGATCTTTTTTTTAAAATATGGCGAATCTATTTAAATAACATCTCCTACACATACATCACTGTTTTACAGCATTAACTCCATCATTCATTCCCTTTCAGAGCATCAGACACCTGATGACCAGATCCTCCCAGACGTGCAGATGCAAAGTGAATTGGAGGAGAAATTATAGTTTTTATCGAGGTAAATGACATTAGTGGATAATAAGAGAGTTCTTTATAATTTGTCATTTTAGACCTGTGTCTCACTGTTCACAATTTTTTCCCCCATCAGATGAGGTGAAATCACTTAGAGCGGTGGTCAACCCTGACATCTCAAAGTAAGATATGACTGTCTAAGTGAGCATATGGTTTTTTACAATTTCCTTTTGAATGTGTGAGAATAATGGCCTATTGATACCAAATGTTTCTTCTGTGTTCTCGGTCAGAATTCGTAACATAGGTATCATGGCACATATAGATGCAGGGAAGACCACCACAACAGAGAGAATGCTGTTCTTCTCTGGCTACACACGGGCTCTCGGAGGTGAGGTGACATTTAGAAACAAAGCTGATGAAAAATAAAAAATCTGATTATAATTATTTGAAAAAGGCTAAATAATATGAAATTATTATGATCATATTAATTATATAAGAAGTAAATAATAATGTAATATTATTAAATAAATTCATCTAATATTAAATAAATATTCAATGAAAAACTTTGATAAAAAAAAAATTAACTGAAGTGAAGTACTAAAATAATTAAATCACATAATTAACAAAATAAAAATGTGAAATATATTTTTGAAAAAGGCTTATTTAAAGTATTAATAAATACTATTATAGTATATAAATAATAATAAAATAGCATGTTTAAGTTTGGATAATGCATGTCTTTTATTAAATATGTGCATTTGTTTTATATGATATAAACATCTTTGTGATTGGTCGTTTAGATGTGGATGATGGTGACACTGTAACTGATTATATGGCTCAAGAGAGGGAGAGAGGAATCACCATCCAGTCAGCTGCTGTTACCTTTGACTGGAACGATCACAGGATTAACCTCATAGACACACCAGGTACACACAGTGTTGTATTCTATGCAGGGCAAGGGACACACAGCCCAAACGTTTAGCTACGGTATAATAAATACAGTCAATATGAATTCTATTTCTTTTTTCAGGTCATGTTGATTTTACTCTGGAGGTTGAGAGAGCTTTACGAGTGTTGGATGGAGCGGTTGCTGTGTTTGATGCTTCTGCTGGAGTAGAGGTTTGGCAGAAATTATTAGTAAAAAAGAAAATAAATTATGAAATTATGTATATTAATTATTAATGCTTTTTAATAACGCAAGTAATAGTAAAGGCAAAATATTTTTTGTGAATTTATATATTTCTATATATTACATCATTTCATTATATGTATATATATATATATATATATATATAATTATATGTGTGTATATATATAATGATAATTTTTTTATTTTTTTGAATGAATGAATGAATGAATGAATTTCAGGCTCAAACCATGACTGTGTGGCGGCAGGCAGAAAAACACAACATCCCATGTGTGTGTTTCCTAAACAAGATGGACAAGCCTGCAGCTAGGTTTTACACTTGAACAATTTTTGGTCAATTCTTAGAATCTCACACTTAAATTCAGAGAATGAATGTCTAAAACGTTGCATGTTTTGTTGATCTAAATGAATGACTGCAGTTTGCTCTCATTTCTTCTAGCCTGAGGTACTCTTTAGACAGCATAAAGACTAAACTAAAGGCCAACCCTATTCTCCTTCAGGTAACCTCTTTAAACATAGTAGCCAACTGTTGTTACCAATGAAGAGATTTGTTCAGGATATTTGGTATTATTTCCAGATCCCCATTGGCTCAGGGAAGAGTTTTACCGGATTGGTGGACTTGATCACTAGGCAGAAAATGACATGGCAGGGGAGCTCACTGACAAATGATGGTCGAGCATTTGAATCCAGCGCCCTTCAGCCCTCAGATGACCCAGATATGCTCCTGGCTGTCAGTGAGGCCAGGGCTACTTTGATAGAACAGGTGAAACAAAAACTAAATGTATCTGAAAACAATAGAATAAATACTGATATGTTTATGGTTGTTTAAAGGGACAGTTAGTCATCATTTACTCTCTTTAATGAATGATTTTATTTGTTCATAGAAATTGAAAAATGTGTCCCATTGTATTGTAATTGTATGGAGAAAAAACAATAAGACATTTTCCAAATGTTTTCTTTTGTGTTTTATAGAAGAAAGAAAGTCAAATGTTTAGAATGATATGGTTCATAATGACAATTTTAACTTTTGCTTAATTTTTGTGTGTGTGTGTGTGTGTGTGTGTGTGTGAACTGGAAAGGTAGCAGATCTAGATGATGATTTTGCAGAGCTGCTGCTGGGAAAGTACAGTGAAAACTTTGATGCAGTGCCTGCTGGGAAGGTATAGATAGAATATACAGTTTCTCCATACAGGTGCTTTGTGTTTGGTTCAGATAAATTTGCCTATTAAATGAGCAAAATTGAATATCCAGTTGCAGGAGGCTCTGAGAAAAGTAACATTAGCTCGTAAGGGGGTGCCTGTGTTGTGTGGAAGCTCTCTGAAAAACAAAGGGGTTCAGCCTCTGCTGGATGCCATCACTGCTTACCTTCCTGCCCCCAATGAGAGGAACCATGACCTGGTGTGAGTGCAGCATCCCTCAGCCCCTCATCAACTTAAAGGAGAATGTCATAATAATTTCATGATTAAATGTTTATGTTCCTCTTTATCCAGACGCTGGTATAAGGATGATCTGTGTGCGTTGGCATTCAAAGTGGTCCATGACAAACAGAGGGGTTCACTTGTGTTTGTTAGGATCTATTCAGGAAGCATGAAGGCTCAGTCAGCAGTGTACAACATCAGCAGGAATGGAACGTAGGTTTATTCCTTTTGATTTCAGACTTCAGAGTCCAATGCCTGATTTTCATAGTTCTCTTAAAAGAAAAAAGAAGACGACTTTTGATTTAGTTTTTTATTTTTATTTACTTCTGCATCTTTTTACTCTTCTGATTTGTTGCGGCACAATCACACAACACACACACACACTCAAGAAGAAAGACTCTGGCGCTAACTAAGGGGTGTCATGATATACCAGTATTAATGATAATCGTGATATTCAAATAATGACATGTCAGTATATATCAGGTGTTTTAATAAGGATATGTGTTTATAAGGTAATGCCTTCATCACTGTGTAGGATACAATAAAATAATAAAATAATTTATACCACATTCTGTTATTAAAATCAGTCAAGGATGAGTAAAAATTCTCATAAATTGTACTTTGGTGCTGTACTAAATTATAAACAGTTGGCATTTTAGTCTGTTTAGTGTAGTTATTCTTTTTTTGTATGCAATGGTGTGATTCATTAGTCAAATAAGGACTAATTTAATTGATAGTATAGTTTATTTAATTATTATTATTCAAGATTTCTTAATATATCATTATCTTGAATTTTTGATACCACAAACGATACATCTGAAAGCCCTAGTGTTACATTAGGAAGTATGGTGTTAACCAAAAATTACTTTTCTATTGTGACCCAAGATTTTTTTTATTTTCAGCTCTAGAATGAAGTACAATTTGTGTTTTTGTTGTTCCAGGGAAAGAATGAGCCGACTTCTCTTGCCTTTTGCCGATCAGCACATAGAAATCCCTTCTTTATCTGCAGGAAACATTGCACTCACGGTTGGACTCAAACAGGTAAACAACTTTCATGGGAAAAATAAAAAATATGTGTTGTTTACATGATTGTTTAAACTGCTTTGAGAGAAAAATATTCTTATATTATCCTTAAAAGTGCCTTATAACACACGAGTGATCTTGTGACTTAAAAAAGAAATAGAAACTACCATTTGTGCTACCACTTTTTGCTTTTTTTTTTTTTTTTTAAGATATATTTTTGGCATTTTAGATTTTACTAAACAGTTTAGATATGAGGAAGCAAATTGGGAGAGAGAGAGAAAGAGGGGAGCGAAATAGAGAAAGGTTGTAATAAAGATGCTTTTCTTGCCATCTTATGGGTCGGGGTTTTCCTTTGGTGCATTACACATTTTAAAAAAATATCATGTTCTATCAGACGGTGACAGGCGACACCATCGTCTCCTCCAAAGCCTCTGCTACAGCTGCGGTGCAGCGGGCTCAGAAGGAAGCAGAGAGCAAGAGTAGCTCACAAAGGGAGCGCAGCAGTCTGGCTCTTGCAGGGGTGGAGGTCCCTGAGCCTGTGTTCTTCTGCTCCATTGAACCTCCTACTATGTCCAAACAAGCAGGTAAGAGCATTGTGAACAGATCTTCAGCAGGTCACTTTCCAAATAGGCTGCAGCAGGAGGAAGGATTGAAATCTCAGTGGGTTTTGTCAAACAGATCTGGAGCATGCGCTCAACTGTCTGCAGAGAGAAGACCCCAGTCTAAAAGTCAGAATAGACCCTGATTCTGGACAGGTAAATGAGTGTTTCGTCTATTAGATGTGGCATTCTGTTTATTAGTGCATGTACATGTTTACTTATTTACTTGTTCAAAAAAGCTTAGTGCTTAGAAAAAATGTCTTAGACAAACAGATCCTGCACCGTTTGTGCTGCCGACATCATATACTCTTGAATCTTGTGTTAAGGAGAGGAGCGCTTGTGTTCTACAATGTACTTTTCACTTATTCATGCACAGACGATACTGTGTGGCATGGGAGAGCTGCACATTGAGATCATCCATGACCGTATTAAGAGAGAGTACAACATTGAAACTCACCTAGGACCCTTGCAGGTGGCCTACAGAGAGACCATCCTCCAATCAGCAACTGCCACAGGTGAGGCTACTGCTAACGCTCCCATCATGTTTAATAATAATTAAATGTCAGAACTATTTCCCAATGACAGGTCATCTGTTGTTTTTGTCTGCTTTACTGTTTTATGGTCCAGTATGACTTATGGTTACAATAGACTTTGTCCATGGTAAAGACTAAGCATAAAACAATAAAATAAAAAAGAAAACAACATGCCCTGTTTATAGTGTAGGTTTTAGAGTGAAGGAAGTTTGTATTGGTGTTTTGGAATAAAGTTATTAGGAAATTCCTATTAGTGCTGACATTAGCTAAATGGATTATAATATCAAATAATACCATGTTTATTCTGAGTAAAGTAAATTCCAGTGCGATTTGTATGATCATTTTAGACACATTAGATCGTACTCTCAGAGACAAGAGGCATGTTGTTACAGTGGAGCTTGCCGTCCATGCTCTGATGAATGAGTCTAGCAATTCCTGTGATGTGACTTTCGAGGAGGAAGTAAAAACTCAGCTTCCTGCTGATGTCAGAGAAGCTGTGGAAAATGGAGTTCAGAGCGCCTACCTCCAAGGTAACAGAAATGGATGCATTAAAGCTTTTACAGAATTCATCACATCTTCCTGGTACAATATTGCAGTCTATAAATCTGATGTTTTTCTCAGTCATATGCTGTTGGTAACTCAACCCCCTTTCCAGGTCCTGTGCTGGGTTTTCCTGTTGAGGGAGTAAAGACTGTTATCCAGAGTATACGTTTGGAGCCAGGCACTTCTGCAGCCATGGTGTCAGCCTGTGTGTCCCGCTGCATGCTCAAGGTACTCAAACGCTGTCCTGTACCTTTTCCCACAATCGCTTTCAAACAACGCTACATCTGAGATTGTCTTTCTGGTACAGGCTCTGAAGCTGGCTGGGGGGCAGGTTTTGGAGCCAGTGATGGCTCTGGAGGTGACTGTAGGTGAAGAGTATCTGAGTCCTGTGCTTGCAGATCTCGGCCAGCGACGCGGTACTGTATGTGACATCCAGAGTCGACAGGAAAATAAGGTTTTGCTGGCTACAGTACCTTTGGCTGAGATTATGGTTAGTCTTTCAGTAAAAATATTACCGTAACAAATTACCTATGTCGAAATGGTTTATATATTATTTTTGTTTATTTTGATTTAAGGGCTACTCAACTATTCTGCGCACTTTGACTTCTGGGAACGCTACTTTTTCACTGGAGTTGTCCAGCTATGAGCCCATGAACACTCAGGACCAGAATATACTGCTCAACAAGATGGCTGGACTGGTTTAAAACAGTAACCTTCAACTGAACTGAACATTAATTGCTCTCTGATTGGCTTTTCACATATGGTCCAGAAGATAAACTTGGAGACTAGCCAATGTATGGACATACCCTTTTCAGCCCGTATCCAGAGAGATTTTTTTTTCCTCTGATGGAAAGGTGGTAAAAAAATGCTTACTGGTGCTTGGGTGTACATGTATTATAAAATAAACCAATATTAAATTACCAGTAGCACAAGAGCAGTGCTTCATGAATTTTAGTTCATAAAAACCTTATGACATACCTAGCCTTGGGAAACAAATAAAAAGCAAACCTCATTTTAAATTCAATAAAATTTATTCACAAGAATATGTATTTTCAGAATATTTAAGCCTACAAATCCAGATGTACAGAACCTGTCCATTTAATAATAAAAACAGCAAATTACAAACAAAGTTCTGGTAATAACTGGCTCAGTGCATGGAACAGTGAATCATAGTTACTGGATTGATTTTATGATTTAAAAAGTATTGTCCTTTTATTCCCTTAAACTGTTTACTGTCAACTGAATGTTGAAGTTCATAGGCCCATGTACTCCTGACGGCAGTGGCCAACAAATAGAGGTTCTGCAGGTATGCCTCTCCTGATGGGAAAGAGGCAAAAAAATCTCACGTTCACCAATGAAACATACAAAAATATGCCTGTGCAAATTCAATTATTTGTACAAAGATGTACTGAATTGTACATTTTTCCAATTGACCCAAAACAAACGGCCATACAAATATAATTAGAAATAAATAATTGTTATGAATTAAACTATTAACTAAAAAAAGGTCACTCCAATGCCAAGTATTTTGATTTTACACATATAATTGATGACTGAAATAGATAAACGAACTATATGTTATATCACTGAAAAATTAAATATTGAGATGATGCTGTATTAATTAGTTTGCCGGTCATATTTTAACTCACTTGACCATGCGGCAGCGATGCTGGGTCAGACGAGTGTAGGCATCACCCACATCTGTCACGCTTTTATCACTCCATAACCTCTCAGCAACAGCACTGGCTCTTGGCCTACAATGGCAAAAACAAACCAAAAAGTAATTATTTACTTAATTCTAAATACTAGGTTCAGTTTCAGTTGTTCAATTCAATCCTGACGTCAGCGTTCATATTTCACATATTACAAGACAGGAGATGGTATGGCTGAATAACGTATCGTACCAGAGTCGAGGACTGAGGTTGGTCGCATCCACGTACTCTCCCCAAAGACAAGCCTCTCCACCAATCACCAGCTTCTTCTGTGCATCTGTGCCTGTGATATGATATCAAATCACAAGTTATCAACAGAAAAACTGTACAAAACCTGTTCCTCAAAGCAAAGAGTTGATCCTGTTTGAGTCGAACATCTGAATTCCTGCAGACAAAGCAACCAATTTAAACTGGGTCATAACTGAATAGACTCGTAACTGTCAGTTGGTATAAAGTCACATGACAAGTGTTTGTTTGCATATCCAAATAAAAACAGATTCCCTGTACTGCCATTACTTTGACAGAGCTTTGGACTGAAAAAAAGAAAAAAACGGAAGCTCATTAATTTAGGGATAAGGGAAGATCTGGGATAAATAACACAATCACACGCCACCTTTGTCATTTAAACAAAATAAGACCTTCAAAACCCAACATTATTTGTACCAACATTGGTTATAATGAATAAACAAGAAAATTCACCAGACTTTATAACTTTTGTTAAGGACATTTCAACTCCCACGTAGTTCGCAAAATCATGTATTGTATAATCAGTCCTGCTTATTAATTTTTTTTAACTCTTAAGATGTTGCGTAAATTTAGGAGAACAGAAACAGAGGCTCAAATCCACATAGACTTCATCTGCACATGACACACACCAGTGAAATTTTGGGGGTCGGCTTTGTAAATGTTCACCCAGTCTTGGCCGTAGCTGATGCGATTGAGGTACCAGGGTGTGGAGAGCAGAGTACTGAAACCAGCCGCTGTTACCGCTGCCATCTCATCCTGGTACTGCGGCCTGCCTTTCCACACATGGATCTGTGTGTCAGCTTTCAGCTACATGTGTACACATACAGATGCATGCATGACACACAAACAAACATACATCAACGTGGAAAAATCCCTCTGGACTGCATTTACGTCTTTTCTTTCAAATTTAATATCAAAGATCCCAAGATTGCACATTTAGGCAGATCTAGTAACTAACAGCCGTCACGGAAGAACTGAACATGGTTAGTTTTAAAGTGACAAAAAAGTACAATATTAGATATAAAATCAGCTGTAACAAATAATTACTGGCAATCAATATAGGCACATCCCAATACAATAAAACCGTATTCAATCTTATGAGTTAATGTGAACGGTATATCAAAAATTTTAATACATTAGATCTTGAATGTAGTCCAAAGAAATGTATCCATCTTGGAGTCATTTTCCTGGAAGGTCAGGTGCTCAGTACGGACTCAAAATATCTGCTTTCTCATTAGATCATTAGTTAATGGTCTGTAAACCTGACAACAGTTAATCATTGTTGTATTCAGTGACATCTACAAAGAATTAATAATTTTTAGTAGTGACATAATTTAACAAGACTGAAGCAAAGATGGAGGAGGATTTATGGCAAAGCATACACCACCATTCAAAAGCTTAGTCACCTTTTTTATGATCAAAAGTGACAGTAAAGTAATTTATGCTCTGTTGAAATTGTATTTAAAGACTTCCAAATGATCAAATAAACAGCCTAGGAGAGACATTTGAAAGGTAGTGTGTTTAGAGTGACATGCTGGAATGCGTCCTTTCTGAAGCATTCAGGAATATGTGGTTTCAGTGTCCTGACCTTGAAATGTGGCAGGAGTTCCAACACACTACCCATGACAACCTACTAGTGACAAGCAAACCAAGAGCCAGACTGACAGGATCACATCTAAACACTACAATAATGCAGAAATGAAAGGAAATTCCATATAATTAATATTTGGTTGATGACAAGCATGTGTCTCTCAACGAACCGTCTCTACCCAAAGCCTCAACCTCCAAGCTTGCGTGTGATTCAACACCATGTCAACTCATCCATGGCTATTTTCAGAGCACAAATATAGGTTAAAATGTAATAAAAGGTATAGTGATTGGTCAGGGTAAATATGTGTGTAAATACAGAATAACTAGAGCCTCTACATTTGAAACCACTACTTTAGTTTACTAAACAAAACTAAGAGTTTAACTGGAGAAACTGACCGGGGAAATTGAGTGGCTCAACTGTGTAGTAGTGTTTCCAGTCCTGTCCATAGCTAATGTAGTCCAGGTACCAAGGGGCAGAAAGAATGGTTGTAAATCCTGCCCCAGTCACTTTCTGTAGTTCCTCCTCCATCTTGTTCCCAATCCACACCTCCACCACAGTGTCAGCCTTCAGCTGGAACATGCATAAAGCGCATTATGTGCCCAAATCAATTTTCTGGTGGGCTGTTATATTGTTATAGGTAATCATACATCTACATGCAAGCACAGTTTAAAACAGAACTAGCCAAGCAGTAGTTTGTGAAAAGCAGAAGGTTAAAGAAAAGTAGATTAGGCTTTGATTTGAAGTCACAAAACATTTTGGATCTGCAAAATATCTTCATTTGTGTAAAAAGTGGTTATACTAAGAAATTAATTTGAAGACTTGTAATACAAGTAAGACTTGTAACACTTAAGGTCAGCTTATAAGAAGAGATGAGCCTTACCTTCACCCCATTATCAAACACTTCCTGCCATACCATGTAACCTTTCTTGGTAGCGGTCACAATATCAAGCAATCTGTTTTCCAAAGACAAATAATATCAGATCGTTTTCTGATTCATGTCATATTCATCTTAAATACATGCTGCAAGACCACAATAACGGTCTTTCCTGAGCTCTTACCTTTGGATGTAGAAAGACTCCAATTTGCTGTAGTCTGTGCCAAAGCCCTGCGCCACCATAAACTTCTGAATGTCAGGATTGGACTTCCTACAGGAACAATAAGTGGAATGCAAGCATGACCTTTAGCAGTAACAGCTGTCAACTCAAAGTAAAGCAAACAGAGAAAGAGAAACAATACATGTCCTCACAAACCAAGTCTTGTGAGAAATTTACAGTTAACCATTTCTTTTAATTAAACAATTACATTACAATATTTAAGAAAACAACATAGTTTAATAACTGATGACTGAGTAAAAAGCTCGATTTTTCTAACCAGCAACTGAAGTCAACCTCGTCTCCCCCAAGGTGTATGTAGGCATCAGGGAAGACTGTGCTGATCTCTTTAAAAAACTGTGTCATGAAGTCATAAGAGGAGTTTAAGATGGGGTTCACCGGCCCAAAGGATCCTGAAGGACTAGAACCACTATAACAAGGTGTTAGCAGATCCTTTATGCCTAGGGGAAAGAGCCACAGAGAAGTGTTGTCACATTAATCAGTTACTACAATTTAAGCATCAAATGTTGAAACCAAAAAAATATGACTTATAGCTGGAATACATTACACAACTTTACATCTGTCATATATTTGTGAGTTTGCTCTGCATGTGTTTCGACTTAACAGTCATTTCTTTCTGTTTAGGTTTGTGCAGTGTTATTGCAGCCCTAAACATGACTAAACAAAACAATCTGTGTATCAACACTGTATCATGTCTCCAAACTGACCGTGGCCCCATGACTCTGTGTGTCCTGGGGTGTCAAACTCAGGGATGACTCGGATCCCCCTCATGCGGGCAAACTCAATGACCATCTTCACATCAGATGGAGTGTAGACATGTGTGAATGGGTGATAGGCTCCCTGTCAATCACAAACAAATAGGGAAAACATAATCAATATACAAAGATAAACACTTTCCAAGTTAGATTTCAGCAGTGGCGGTTGAGTTCAACAACGTTTACACTAAAAGAAAATTACATCGGAACGGACGTGTCCTACGGCACTATCCTTGTAGTAAACCTTTATCCCCTTACCTTTTGCTTCCAATGCAGCATATGCAAAAAAAGTATATGAGAACAGGGAACTATTTTTAAAAGCATGGCATTCAAAAGCCTTAAAAAAAACTGGAATTAGTTTGAATAGGTTGACATGCCTGCTATATGCGTCTCCTATTTCCATGATGTTGGTCATCACCCAATACTGATAATAGAATTCTAGCAAGGTAATTCACTAACAAATCTACAATATATGTCATGTTTTGAATAGTGATGTATTTAATCGGTGTGAGGCTTGAATCTAAAACTAAGTCAAGTACATCATATACTCACCTGCTGACTTAAGTCAGGGAAGGTACGGCTCATGTAAGGAAATGACTGATCATCCACAATGTGCCAATGGAATACATTAAACTTGTTCATCGCCATTGCTTCCTGTGAAAATGAGACATTTTATTGTTTTACACTGTGGGATGAGAAGCATTTGTAAACGAACAAAATTGCACATGTGTACACTAATTTGAACATGTGACTCTAGGTCAAAACTAGTTTTCTGACTGCAGTTTTTTTCCTGACAAACCCTGTGATGAGCGTCATCTTGTCTTGTGATTACTGTCATGTACAAAAACTTGACTTTCCAGTCTCAGAAGTAAAATAACTTCCTTGAGCTGACTTAAAAAGGAAATTAAGGATTTATGAAAAAAGTCATTGATTTATCCTGTCCTATTCTAATTTAAAATATTGCACTCTAAATGCATGCATGTGTTTAAGTAAAGCCAGTCATTAGCCAAGTTTCCATCCATTTTTACGCTGTTTTGTTATCGACAAAGAATTTGCGGAATGTTTTTTTTTTTTTTTCTTTTTTTGCAAAATTTGCTGTCTCCAGCCTGTTTCCATCAAACTGGCCCTTTACCGATAAAATGGTGAGTGTGATGACGCCATCCTTAAAAAACAAACACTAATTGTGACCTAAGTGCCTAAAATGCCCTTAAGATGTTTCAATACATAATTTCACTTCTTGTGCAAATTATATGCAAATAGTCTTTTCTTAATCCATTTGGGAAAAGAAAAGAAAAGAAAAGAAAAGAAAAGAAAAGAAAAGAAAAGAAAAGAAAAAAGACGCCTTGGATGGAAACTATTGTAAAGCAAATTATTTCAGCTCACCAAATTGGCCAAAATGACTTTGAGCGGCAGGAAGTGTCGAGACGAGTCCAGGAGGATCCCTCGATGGGCAAACCGTGGGAAATCTGAGATGTCTGTCTTATTGATGTTGTTCTGTTGAGAAGACCAAAAAAACATTAATGGAATTTATTATTATTTAAAGCCCTAATGAAACAACATTCTAATAAGTAATAGTCTGCTTTAAACTTACGACTCCATAGTCATCCTCGTAGACCAGCTGGCTGAATGTTTCCAGTCCTTACAACAATAAACATGAGCAAGTTACATGTTGATTAAATCATAGATTGAGATAAAACTAGTTACATAAACATGATAAATATCTCAGATCTTATGGCTTTGAAATAACACTAAACATTTTAAAGAATGGACCACGCCAAAATGAAAATTAAATCCTTAAATTTTCAAAATATCTTCATGAAACATGATCTTTATTTTATATCTTAATGATTATTGGCTTAAAAAAAAAAAAAGTTTAAACATTTTGCCCCATGTATTGTTGGCTATTGCTACAAATATACCTGTGATTATTATGTCTGGTTTTGTGGTCAAGGGGCACATATATAGTTTGTAACAATATAAATGTGTTTCCTATCATATTTGATCAGTGTCCCAACAGAGAAAAAAAATTTAAAGACTGACCACAGACCTTTAAACGGTAGTGTGTGTGTTCAAAGGGGAAATGTAAATGTGAGTTTGTTTACTGTAGAACTCAATTGTATAGTTTCGCTTACCTCGCAAAGCTCCCCACACATTAGCAGCTTTCAGCACAGCAGAGGGTTCATCGATGGACAGCTCATCTACACAAAGAAAGCAAAACCTTACAATTCACAGACATACTGGCTCAAGCCCAAGTTATATCTCACCCCATCTGAATGAAGAAGCAAGCTGTGACTGACTTGCAAAATACAGTTTCCATGGAATATTAAATACAATAGTGTTTATAAATTACTTTGCATGGGTCAAATGTTAGTACATCTAAAAAGAGCTCTAGAATCGCGTTAATACTCTAACCCGATTACACCTAGGCTAGGCAGATGTCAATTATTGGATTTGCCGGTCGTTCATTGGATTAGAGATCATTGAGGTTACGGCGCTGCGGATCACAGGCGGAAGGGGAAATCAGCTCACATGACTCGTCGGTTCGCAGACTCGGGTAACCGTCACACTCTGGATCAGCTGATGTGATCCACACCTGAAGCTTCTCAAGATCTGAACCATACATTTTCTTTCGGTTCTTCTCGTGCTTCTTCATGTCACTAAACATGTATTTAAAATACCTGCAAAGCAAACGTCAGTTGAAACCAAGTGTTGTATATTCGCGAGGCTTATGAATCATACTGTACTGATACTGTACTTCCTGTTAAAGTTACACATTCGCGTGTTATAGAACGCATTATGTATACACAGTCACCTGCGGAACGCATCTTCGAGTATGCTGCAGCTCGGTCCGGCGGAGGACTGCTTGGAGTGGACGATCTGAAAGCTGGCGGGGCTGAGTTTAAAAGCGTCGGAGGACGACTGAATTTTCTGCGGTAGCGGCCAGAGAGAAATTTCATTCAGCTCCTTCTGTTTTCCTCCAAAGTTGTCGAAGAGCCACCCATTGGAGACGGCTACTGCCAAAAACAGCAGCGCACATTTGAGCCGACAGGACATGTTTGTGTGGCTCGCTGTCCAGTGTGCTTCTAGTCTGAATGGAGGACTGTGTTGTGCTTTGAGCGCATGGGCGGCGTTTAACTCAACAGTCACGGGACCTACCAAGCCGCCACACCCCCTTCACGTCTTAACTAAATTGCACGGATTGTTATAAAACCTCATCTCTTTATCTGGTAATTTGTATAGAGAACAATGAATGGGAAATCCTTAGATGTAACGTTAGTCTAAACTTGCAGAATGTCCCAAGGAAAGGAAATGAGCTAAACAGCTGGTTTCAACAGTCTTGTGAAAACGCTGACTGCACGTAATAAAAACATTAAAATAGCAAGAACAGTTGCAAAAAGCATATTACCCGAAAAATAGAACTCTTTCATTATAATGTATAATATAAACTAACAGTGGCCTACTGTGCACTTAGTACATACTGCCCCAGTTTCACAGACAAGGTTTAAGCTAGTCCCAAATATCTTGCTCTGACATATCTTAAAACATGTCAGTGTCATTGTTCTGTGTTAAGATGCACACCTGTAATAGTTTCGTATAAGGCATTTTTGTAAAAGTTGCTTAATTGTCTTAATTTAACTAATGCCTAGTCCTGGCTTAAGCTAAACCCCGTTTGTGAAACCGGGCCACTGTTTTCTGATGTGATATTACAATAGAAAGAAATAGGTAGTTTTTTTGTAACTTAAATGAAGCTTAAATTTCAAGCTTTTTAGCACAAATAGTTTGTAGTTTAAATAGTCTAAAGCCTTCCGCAGGTGCATTATATTAAAAGGACACTTTTGTTTTGCAGAGACCTTATAGTCATAGACCTCATACTCCAAATTTCAGTCATTCTTTTTTTAGACCACAAATGTATTGGTCTTGAAAGAAGCAAGTTAGGAAGGACATAACTGAATTTTAACTGGTGGTGTAAATTAGGTGAGGAAATAACTGTAAATTACCAAATTGAGCTACCCAGAGCTTAGTTAACCAAAAGCATTTTGAGGATAAAAGTAGATTGCATAGATGGTGCAAATTTGTTTTTATACAGCTAAATCTGACATGTGCATGCGTGTGTGTGTGTGTGTGTGTGTGTAGGCTACTTGTTTTTCCCAGTAGGAACTTAAACCTGGACACAAGTGAAGTGATTGGGACTCATGTCACTGTAGTGACCAAAATTGAGGTCCCCATGGGTAAACAGGCTTATAAACCATCAAAAATAAGTTTTTGTTGTTGTTGTTTTTAAAGGTGCCATAGAATGGAAAACTGAATTTACCTTGGCATGGTTGAATAATAACAGTTTAGTACATGGACATAACATACTGTGAGTCTCAAACACCA
>JAUMHQ010000053.1:8721772-8736845 GCA_032361165.1 Enteromius paludinosus
CAAATTCTAGGGTTGTAAATGGACCTGTAAAACCGTTTCTGGGCATTTTTTCCCCTTACCTAAGCTACATACATTCTATGTATATATCAGAGAACAATTTAAAATATTATCTCAATGCATTCTATGGCACCTTTAAACTAAAAATACAGAAAGTTCTCTGTAAGGGCTAGGTTTAGGTGTAGGCGATAGAATATAGTGGTTGGTACAGGAGAAAAACTATCAAACGCACAACCCACTCCCTTAAGGACTATGTAATTTTTCTGTACAACAAAGGTTAAATGTGTTTAGAAAAGTTGTCATAGTTATAGTGACACTGACAAAGATTAAAAACCAAGTATGCAAAATGTCCAGAGTTAACAATTATTAGAATAAAAAAAAAAAAACCTAAGGATTTGATGTTCAGATAGTTGCCCATTGTCCACTGGGGGGCGTTTTACCCCACTGACTTTGATTGAGAAAGAAGCAAAAGAAAAGTGTAAAGATTATAAAATAATCGATTAAGACAACAGAAGAAAGGTGTGGTGCACATACATTTTGTAGCTCCACAGATTTGAAAAAAAAAAAAAATCATAGGCCACGGGAACCACTTAAGTCGACCACTGTGTACCACATTACTGCCCAAGAAGAAGTCTCAACACCAATCGTAAAATTTTTCAATCGAAACATAAAATCACCTACATTATACGTCAAGGGTGCTTACATTTGAAATGCAGACAACGCAAATGTGCTTTTTGCTCAGCAGGGGGCGCCATTGTTCCGTGAATTTAAATTCAATACTAGCGCTGAATCTAGTGTGTGCATGGTACTGCACCTACGTTTAGGCTGGATGCGCAATTTGTAGACCAAGTTACATGATTGAGATGACTTTAACTTGAAAAGACAGCATTGCAACTGGAGCTGCTGTATAGGATGACTCTTAAGCGGCACTTCCTAAAAGATCGGTTATAAGCAAAGTAAACCGTAATTTATACAAAGACTTTGAAAAAACACAAACCCCTCGGTGCTAATGCAGCCAAGTAAAAGTCCTTTATTATTCTATTAATGAGCCCCACCACCCTCTCCCTATCTCTTTTCACGCCAGTTCATCGGTCTATCTCCTCCCACATTCTCCTGAAGAACAGCAGCGCTCCGCCTCTCTTTCTTCCTCCTCTAAAAGCTGTTCACACCCGTCAGCTGTTCACAATTGAGACCTGCACGCGCGCGCAGTGGCAGAGCTGCTGCGAGACAGTGCGAGCGAGTGTAGTTGTGCACCGTAGTCACAGAAATAGCGGAACTCGAGCAGTTTTCGGTGTAACGCAACAATAGTGGACCAAACTGTATTTCTAGGCTGGTTGCTCACGTTAAAAGCAAGTGGATTAAATTACTCTTCATTTGTGTATTTTGTGGTTCATCCACGCGACATCGGACACTGTTTGCCAGAGCGTTAAGCGCCGTCAGTGTTGTGAATCTGCACGCGTCTCGTTGTGGCATGTTTGTGGGCCAAAGCAGACGAAACTGAATTCATCATTGCTCCTGAACAGGTAATATAAACGCTCTGTATTTTCATAAATGTATATACAATCTTTAGTGGCCCTAGGTTGTTTCTAGGACATATTTCACAGGACGTTTCTCCATTAAAACATGTGAAAAAAGAATTCAATAATTATTCTAGTTGTCATTCATTTTAAAATAAAATTAGAATGATACAAATATTTATAGTAATTGTCATTGCACCTATGGCATTATGTCATGAGAAGTATCTGTCATTAGTTCTAGTTTAAAGTGTGGTGCTTAAAAAGCATTTTTTATGATAGACCCTACTTGTTATAAGATATGAATTGTCATTACACCCTTTATTTTGTATAACTGATTGTTTATGAGTTATTATAAACCATTTAATTCATTTAAACATTGCTATTGTTCAGTGCTGTGTTGCAAGATAATTAATAGCCAATGTCAGCACAGGGTTTCTGGCTCTTGTACTTCACGGCTGTGGCCAATATAAATGGATTATTGGGGTGTATCAGGTGTGATACATCAATGTTGCTTAATGTATTTAGCCAAGTTCGGAACTACATTTTGCCCCTGCACAACATTAGCGGAAACACAATTAAATTCTCCCAGGAGGGATGTTGACAGCCGGCAGGGACCAGGGGGCGTGTATCGGTTACATGGAAATTCAGACTGATTGGATTTGAATGTGCACCATATAGGCAACCAGATGGCAGCCGGTGACATTGACACACTTAGTGTTGACTCTGTGCCTGGTTCTCCACTCTTTGTTCGTTTTTCCACAGTGAATTTTCAGGCAAGGGTGTTTACTTCTGAAAGTTTTTTTTCCTCTTCAGTTTTCCCCCTCCTTATCCGTTTGCCTTTGAACACCTGGTAATGATTAGACTCCCTTGCATTTGTTCGCATTCCAGTCGGCTAGACATCAGAGAGGCTTCCAGTGGGTTTTTATGTTGTGTTTGCAGAATTACATCATCTTCTCTGCCTTCATGTTGAGGTTTGGCAGGCTCTTTGTGTATTTTGCTGATACTGATCATATCACCGTTCAAAACATTGTCTGTCAACTCCTAGAACGGACAACAGAGGCTATTCAAGCCACAGCAACATGCTGGTGGTCACTAGGGTACACAGGTGCTAATAAATTTTTTTGTCTTTCATCCTGAGTGGGATTTTTAATAATCTTAAAAGGTTACCAGTACACATTCCCTGGAGTTAAAATCATTTGTGATTTGAATTTTTATTCTTGCATCTTTTATTGAACGGAACAATTGTTTTCTCTTTTGTTTCAGGATTCAATGAAAATGTCGGTCTGCGTCCACGAGAACCGCAAGTCTCGTGCCAGCACGGGCTCTATGAACATCTACCTGTTCCACAAGTCCTCGTATGCGGACAGTGTGCTAATGCACCTGAATGCTCTTCGGCAGCAGAGGCTCTTCACCGATGTTCTGCTCCATGCAGGAAACCGCTCTTTCCCGTGTCACAGGGCTGTGCTGGCCGCCTGCAGCCGCTACTTTGAAGCAATGTTCAGCGGAGGGCTGAGAGAGAGTCAGGACAGTGAAGTGGACTTCAGAGACTCCATTCATCCAGAGGTACTGTGGTAGTGCTTGAATTTGTGGAGTAGTCAAAAAGAGTTTGAAAGGGTCAGGATACTCTTATTTATATGGTTCCAAAACTGTGATTTCTTCAGTGGTGTAAAAAAGATGTTTTGAAAAATCCTCCCATTGTAAGAAAAAACACAAAAACTAAAAAATAGTATCTTTTGTGTTAAAATTGACATGAGGGAGTAGATGATGACAGAAATCCCTTTTTGTTTTTGTATGCTATGCTCATTTAATGCACAGCACATTTTTAAGAAGAATACTGAAACCTTGGAGTAGCTCTGGGGTTGAACATCAGGCTAATCAATAGTTCAATGGCTCTTGAAGTAACTCGTATTACAGTTTGACTGCAAAAATGAGAGTTTGTCACTTTATTTAGTTTTACTTCTGGATTTGCTCTGCTTTGTTTAGGTATTGGAGCTCCTTCTGGACTATGCCTATTCGTCAAGAGTGATAATAAATGAGGAGAATGCAGAGTCTCTCCTTGAGGCCGGTGACATGCTGGAATTTCAGGACATCCGCGATGCCTGTGCTGAGTTCCTGGAGAAGAACCTCCACCCGTCCAACTGCCTGGGCATGCTGCTGCTCTCAGATGCTCACCAGTGCACCCAGCTGTTCCAGCTGTCCTGGAGCATGTGCCTCAGTAACTTCCCTGCTATCTGCAAGACTGAAGAGTTTCTCCAGCTGCCTAAGGACATGCTGGTCCAACTGCTGGCACACGAAGAGCTCGAAACCGAGGATGAGCGCCTGGTCTACGAATCGGCGCTTAACTGGGTGAACTACGACCTTGAGAGGAGGCACTGTCACCTTCCGGAGCTGCTCCGTACAGTGCGTCTGGCTCTCCTGCCTGCCATCTTCCTCATGGAGAACGTCTCTACGGAGGAGCTCATCATTGCACAAGCCAAAAGCAAAGAGCTGGTAGACGAGGCCATCCGCTGCAAACTGCGCATCTTGCAAAACGACGGCGTCGTCAATAGTCCTTGCGCCCGGCCACGCAAGACCAGCCATGCCCTTTTCCTGTTGGGTGGCCCCACGTTTATGTGCGACAAGCTCTACCTGGTGGACCAGAAGGCCAAAGAGATCATTCCAAAGGCAGACATCCCCAGTCCACGCAAGGAGTTCAGCGCCTGTGCCATTGGCTGTAAAGTGTATGTGACTGGAGGTCGGGGCTCAGAGAACGGTGTGTCTAAGGACGTTTGGGTGTATGACACATTACATGAAGAATGGTCCAAAGCGGCTCCGATGCTGATAGCACGTTTCGGTCACGGTTCCGCTGAGTTACGCCACTGCCTGTACGTCGTTGGAGGTCACACAGCTGCTACTGGCTGTCTGCCTGCATCACCATCTGTGTCCTTGAAGCAGGTAGAGCAGTTTGACCCAGTTGCTAACAAGTGGAGCATGGTGGCTCCGCTTCGAGAGGGAGTTAGCAACGCTGCTGTCGTCAGCGTAAAGCTGAAGTTATTCGCCTTCGGTGGAACGAGTGTGGCCCACGACAAGCTGCCTAAAGTTCAGTGCTACGATCCCTCAGAAAATCGCTGGACGGTCCCGGCATCCTGCCCACAGCCGTGGCGCTACACAGCAGCTGCTGTTCTCGGCAACCAGATCTTTGTAATGGGAGGCGACACAGAATTCTCCGCTTGCTCTGCCTACAAATTCAGCAGTGAGACTTATCAGTGGACTAAAGTTGGAGATGTTACGGCAAAACGAATGAGCTGCCAAGCGGTGGCCTCTGGAAACAAACTTTATGTGGTGGGTGGCTACTTTGGTACACAGCGCTGCAAAACCCTGGACTGTTACGACCCCACGCTGGATGCCTGGAACAGCATCACTACCGTACCATATTCCTTAATCCCCACTGCCTTCGTCAGCACCTGGAAACACCTCCCAGCTTGAAGCACGTCTGTTCTCCCCTGTGTTACCCTACTGTTTCTACAAGGTAGGTCATGAAGTCTAAAAAAAGATTTACCAGACTTAGCAAGTTTTTTTTTTTGTTTTTTTTCAATTACTGAAAAGGGTTAAATGAGCAGAAGTTATTTAGATTTTGAGAGAACTTTTCTTTGGAATGCAATGGATTTTCAGAGGAATGAGATGCAACCAGCCCTTGTCAAACATTTTGAACTCTTAATTATAAACATTCCAGTTTTGTGGTTGCCATACACGGTTTGAAAATGTAAAGTCACACTGAATTTTACACAGCTCTTTGTGTGTTCAGATGCACACTGCATTTGGATATAGAGGTTTTATTTATCCCTCATGATCTGCCTCGTGCATACATTGACAGACAACCTTATTAAAATCAATAGCAAATTAAGTATTGACGGAACAATTAGATTGTCTTACAAAGCAGAGAGGAAAGAAACGGCAAGGCAGCACTCTATGAATATCAACCAGATCAACACAGCCCATATGCAAAATCAGATATTTCTTTTCAATCTATCAGTTCCCCCGGTGCTTTTTTGCATTCTCTCTCATTACTTGGCTGGCTGTCTTTTTGCTGCTTCCTGTCTTTGTGTCTGTGTAGAATTTCTTCTGTTGTATATGTAGACGTACTAATCGCAACTTTTTGCATTAATCGATAACTTTCAAAGCTGGTGCATTAATGGATGTTTTATAATAGGTTGCTACAGATGTCACGTCTCCCAAGAGTCCATAAAAATAGTGGCTATTAAACATGGCTTGCTCGGTCACAGCAGGACTACATTGGAAAAGGGCATCATGCTTTCCAGTATCTACCTCTCAGCAGCGATATGCCCAGAGAAGCTGTGTGTGCGCTCTGTCTGGTCTGGCTGATATGGAGACCCTGCTGTATCTGATCAATCCCCAGACTGTGAGGGAGGGGAAAAAAATAGAAATCCTTGCTTGAAAGAATTCAAAGCCTTGTTTTTTGAGCTGGAGATTGAAGCTCCATACATCTACCAGAAGAAAGATGATGGGTTACACCTGAATTTCAGTGTGCATATGGTCATATGCAAATCTTCACATGTAAAATTTCGATCCAGAGTAAAACTTTGTGTTTGTGTGCCTCTGTTGTGAGGAGGCAGCTTGCAGTAGGGCTAAATGAGTTATGAGTGTGCAGTGAGGGGCGTTGCACCGAGGGTAATTGAAGCAGAATAGAAGACTTTTATTGTTCCTGAGGGGGAAATTCGTCTAAGGGTGGAGGAAGGAGGAAAGAGAGGTCGGGCATATAAGGGAGGAGGGAGGGCTCGGAGAACAGACAGAGAAACGGTGAGGTGTGTTTCATTTAGATGAGCAGTAACGACATGGAGCATGCTAGCATGAAGTCTGAGCCGAGTTCTGTACCTTTTACAGTATGGTTACTGTAGGCTCTTGCATTGTTTGGTTACAGTCTTTGTCTAAGTATATAGACATTATGGATCACCCCTTTCATTCTGTTGAAAGGTGTGGTCACATTTAGAGTTGTTCATTGAATTTTCCCAGGAAAAGCAGTCATTTTAACAAGATTCTACATAGTCTGTAATTTTTGTGGCGGTGTAAGTGTCTAGTGAAAGAAGTGTAAGGTCAGAGCTCCGTTTAAATCCCACGCTGTTTCTGATTGGCTGGATTTCTAGTAGGAAATATTTTGGCTTGACTCGCATATTGCTTAACATCAGAGTAAAACATGCATAAGTAAATGAGATGAGGTGATTCAGATGAGTCATAGCTGTAGCTGTAGCTGTTGTTTGCATAAATGGTTTCTGCATTGCCGATCACTGTGTTTTGCAGTGTTCTGAAATCATTGATGTGAGTTTAGATGCAAACCAAAATGTTACAGGAAAATAAGAATCATTTTTGTTTGATGAGAATATCCGTTAAAAGAAATGGGGGGCGTTTATATTTAGCGCTGTATTCTTTGAGTGAAAGCACCTAACAATAGAAAGATTCATCTCTGTCTGGTAGAATTAAATGAATATTTTATACATTCGTTCCTCTCCCTTCATGGCAGGTAATCAGTCTGACTGCAGCGAGAACAGAATAACCCATAAATACTGATAGAGTGAATCAAACTCCAGGACAGCAGACTAAATAGAACGAGCACCAACTCAACTTCCTCCTCGCTGAAAAACAAAAACTGAGGCAGTCCTCCGTACTCATTCCATTCCTGACCCTTTGGCACTGGTCATTTAGCTTCGCTTTTAAATTCTCTGTGACCGTGTGCGTGTGAAATGCCGCCCACCTTGACAGGGCAGTTTATTTCAAAGTGGTGGTCCTGCCTTTGTTCACTGAGCCATTCCTATGCATTTAAAAGACCATGAAGTGTTCTAAGCAAGCTTCCTCCCTACTAACAATGAGGAGCCTCACTGCTAGCCAGAGGAGTGGGAGGAGAGAGAAGACAGAGATGAGGGGAGAGGGGGAGGACTGGATAAGGAAGAGTAAACAAAGATTTTCAGTCTTGCTCTTTCTTTCTCTCCAACTGGCTGTGTTTTCTCACACTCAAACTCCTGCTATCTTTCTCCCATGGGAATGCATCTGGTCACAGAGATCCTCCCTTTCCTACATGCAGACACACTGCTCTCTTTATCTCTTATCTTTTCCCTCTCTCTGTGAAACCATTTTTGCGTGCAAATGTGCTGTTGAACTCTGCAAAGGTTCAGTGATGTTCTTTGCTGAAGTATTTCATTATACCACAACAGACGGAATAACAAACGGCACATCTGTATGGATAGTTAATTATTTCATCCTAAAGGATGGCCAATAACAAATAGCCTCATTCTTCAGCAGTTTGGATAGAGGGTCCATGCTGGGGGATTTTTTTATATATATTTTTTCTAATCAGTTTTAATGTTATCACAAAAAAATGTAGTCATTTAATAAATGTTGTGTGAAGTAAATAAAAACTATGCACAATGACTACTTTAAATGAGTACTTTTAAAATATTTTTTGCTGTAATGGCAAAGCTTATTTTTACTCCAGGCTGTAGTGTCACATGATCCTTCAGAAACCATTCTAATATGCTAATTTGGTGCTAAAAAAAAAAAAAAAACCTTACCATTGTCAATGTTGAAAATGGTTGTGCTTCTTCATTTAATAATTTTTTTTCAATAAACCGCAAAGAAAAGAAGGTTTGAGTCAAAAAATATCCTTAGCTCAGTATAAAGAAATAGAACTCAACAGAAAACCTCCACCATGGTGAAAAGAAAAATGAGGCTTGTATGTTGCTGCACTTGTGCACGAGTGTGAGCTGCACATACGCGTGTGTGTTTATGCCAGGCTTGTGTTAGGCGGGTGTGGGAGTGGAGGGAGGTCATTAGCCTAAGCTGTGCTCATTCACCGTCAACTCCATGCTGCTTAGATGAAGTGCCACGGTTCACCGAACATTTTGTTTTCAAAAGCAACTCTGTAGAATCTACACTCTACCGGCCCTAGGATCGATGGAGAGATGGATTTGGCTTTGCCCCCTTCCGGTCTCGTTGGGCTTCTGTTTGAGTGGGTTTTAATTTGCAAGCAATTCTTCTGTAACTGCAGGGCTCTGCTGCCCTTTACTGCCATTTATATGAACTGTATGCAGAACTTAAAAGAAGAAAGTGGGAGTTGGGAAGGAAAAGAGAGAGAGAAAATATCTGCTAACGACTTGGTTTTGGTCGCTCTGGGGGACTTCAGCTTTCAAATGATCACCTCCACTTCATTTGTCTTCTTTATTTCAAGCTAGAAGCCCTGAGAGATAGGGGTTTAAATCTGAGCCTTCAAGACGATTTGATACGATACCGATTTCTTAAGCCAACGATTCGATTATTTTCGATACTTCAGAATTCCCTGTGATATGATGCGATTCGATCCGATTCAATACTAGATATTTTTACATGATATCTACTAAGTTTCAAATAAATCAACAAAAATAGTAAATAATTTGCTTTTTATTGAGAATACAGAAACAGTATACTATTCCCATAATGTGTGTTACACTATAGCAGTTGCAAATAGAACAGTTACTGCATCTACAAAGTGCAATCAGATAAATTGTAATAAGAACAAAAAATATATATTTTAGAAGAATGAGGTATTTAGGAGCATGGCTCATGGCTTGAGCTATAACAGGCATTGGAAATAGAACAGTTACTCAACATGTCTTTGCGTATGAAAAACGCAATGCCTTTGGTGATGTTTTTTGCTCTTTTAGAAGTGTTAGACAACTTTGGAGGAAAAAACGTTGTCAGTGATGTTGCGGGTGTAGAAGCCTGTGTTCGTTCTTTACACTCGCCATCAATAGCATGGCGCCTTTTCAGGTGTGCGGATAGATTCGACGTATTGCCGACGTATTTTATCTTACACTGACAGTCTTTCTCTTTGCAAACAGCAACATCTCTTACCACTTCTCCATCTGTTTTTCTGAAGCCAAAATACTTCCCAAAATAAACACATTAATCGTTACTCTTGCGGACGAATCGATGCATTGAATCGTCGGCTGCATAATCGATGCATCGATACGAATCGATTAATATTTACACCCCTACTGAGAGAGAATACGTGACTTTAGTGTGGATATCGGCCTTCGCGGAAGCTCAAGGCTGTAAAATGATAGGAGAGATAAAGCCAAAGAGGAAAAACATACTGAGTTGCTTTTGATGCAACAATGGAGAGAAGAGGAAGCCTTTGCTTCAGTACATTCAGCTGTGCTCTGGCTTCCTAAATGTGGGTTTGTTAATTGAATTAATACTGTTAATGGTCTGACTAAATGCAGTTTTTAAAGAGTGCAGGCCTATGTCTGTGTGTGTGTGTATTGTATTGCCTTTTGTCTGCTGTTGAACAGGTGTGAGGGTCTGACTTGAGGGTTCAAAACAAAAATATAAGGAACAAATGATCAGGTTCAATGTCTACAATGATATTTGCGAGATGTTATTTCTTCCTGAAATACCTATGTGAATGTGTGGCATGAATGTGAAGTTTTATTCTAGCTTCTCCAATTAGAAATTTCTAATGTGTTTTTGTTGTCTTATCTTTCCACAGAATTCTGTGTGTCCATTTGTCAATCTTGTCTACTGGATTCCAACTGTGAAGAAACGCTATAACCTTCCTGTGCAATTTTATGAAGAGACTTTCTCCAATAAGAGCTACATATTGTGTGTACAGTCCAGTCGCAAAGCTTTTTTTTTCCCTTTTTTTTCAAGTTTGCCAATTTTTTTTACTTCCTCCATGGAAGTTTTAAGTACGTTGTGATGTCATATGCTTCATTTTGTGGAGTATCAAAACTTGAGCTTCACGGTGAAAACCAAAAGAACCGAGAAACACCCTGAAGTCCAGTGTGCTTTCATCATAACCAGCATAATCGTCCTCTTCTTCCCCCACGTTTGTGTACTCTGACCGTGTTTTTGTACAATGCTGATGCCATGCAAGCTAAAATAGACCCGTATGCCTGTCTTAATTTGTATAATGCATGAAGGATGAGTGGAAGCTTTTGATTGGGAGAACAACAGAAGTCTCAACGCATGATTGGAGATAAGATGCTTCAGGAAAAGTACCTCATGTCCTGATATGTATCTACCTTTTCTTCTCCCGTGTTGATGTAAAAAAAAAAAATCTTTGCTCAGTTGAAGAAAGGCTGATGCGTACTCTTAATGGACTGATAAACATCTAAAACAGGACAGAAGGAAACATGAGCAAGCATTTTTTTTTATTTTTTATTTGTCCTTCACATGTCTGTACGATGAGGACAGGCTGATGCTGACCTGTTCCTGTTGAACAGACCTTAGCAGCTTGGTGTGAAAATGGACACGGACACAGTGTGTCCCAAGGTACACGTGCCAGCTGTGCGTTTGCGACTAAGTGAGTGCGGGAGAGGCATGTCCCAGCATGTTCTGAACGAGAGTCCGTCTAACCCCACTCAACACCCACTCCCACCCCCTCAAAGAATAAACATTCGATAAACAGCGTGAGCATGCCCTCTAAGGAACCACCAACAAACACTGTCCTTCCAGCTTCTGATGACTGAACGACTAGAGTTTTACGTTTCTCCTGCTCAAGACTTTAACTGTGCGAGACACTTCTGTTTTGCCGTTTTTGCCTGTACTATTCTAAGCACATACAGTCACGTAAACGTGAACGACAGAAGGAGAGAGAAAAGAGGTGAGAGTCGTTTCGTCACCCTGCGAGGGAATGCAGTCTCTATGGCAACAAAAACGAAACTGTAAATTTAAAAAAAAAAAAGCGCAAGAAACTGGTTGTCTGGCTTCTCATGTTTCAGTGTCTTATAGTCTTAATTTATGATTTTTTTTTTTTTAAAGATGTTTTTGTTTGATCCATTGTGTATTAACGATATTTCTTTCTTATATTTATTGTTAATTTCTCTGCTTGCATACATGTTTGGATGTGTAGAACTTGACAGGTTTTTGTACCGCGCATGGCCCAAAACGCTCTGTGTTCCTGCTGCTCTTTTGCACATTTACATAAGGTCATTTTGACTGAGCAGGTGGAATTTGTTGTGGTCAGCGAACTCTTGAGCCTCTTGCTCATCTGATCAAAAACAGGGAGGCTTGGAGGTCAAAGGTCATTGACAAAATGAGAATGGGCCGAATGACGTCAGAGGTTCGGATTACCCAGTGTGGGCAGGCCAGCAGATGGGGGAATTGTGGACGTGGTTTTAAGAGTTTGGGGGATGAATTTCTTCGAAACGGGGGCAGTTCCCCCAAAAAATGAAGGTTACCCTTTTGTCCTCCCTCTCAAAATAGTAATTTTTGGGTGAACTACCCTTTTAAAAGTTACCCCCCAAAAAAAACAAGTTCTTTAGATGAAGTAATTTAGAAATTATGCTTTAATTCCAGGTCAATTCAACTAGTTGTGATGGTGCTCTGACCTGCTTCAACTGTTTGTATTGCTTATACAATATAGATTGACCTCAAAACTCCATATTAACAGCGTTACGCTTCACTTACATTAACATTAGTGTAGTTTAGCAAGTGCTTTCGACCAATACCATGCGACCCCATGCCAAACTCGGGCCAGTACTCAGCCTCTGTAACCCTGCTCTGCATCCATCACTCTGTCAGTTCTGAAACTCAGACTGACCCAGGGTTTCTTTGGGTTGTAAGGGTCCTTTAGAGTTATCTGAGGAATGTGACGTCCTCAGCTGCTCTCAGAACAGCTGGACCTATCACCAGCATGTTGTAACTTTGACTGTCCCTTACAGTTCAGCAGTGCTGTTAACATTATGATTGGATTAGGAATATGTCACAGCCACCGTGCTAGATATGCACTCTTAAAAATACAGGCTATAAAAAAGATTTTAAACTTGCGCCCCTTTATGTTTCTGACTCCCTCTATGCGCATGCTCTGCTTCCAACAACAGCACAAACAGATTCAGAACTTTTGTCAAGCATTTATTATACATGACAGTGTTAGTAAGATGAGGAACTAAGGAACCTTTATTTTTAAGAGTGGATGTTAGTTGCTACAGCCTGTGACATTAAAAAGTGATTTCATTGGGCAAATTTAACGATGATGACTATAATGGTGTTTATTATGAGAACGCTGAATCCAAAAGGTCGTGAAATAACTTACAGAGATGTCTGCATAAGGGCGAAGACCATGGTGCTTTCATTTCAATGACAAATGTACTGCCTATAGAGATGATGTGTCTGTTTGAATATCCACTGCAGAGCGACACCGTGACAACCGTGTTCGGGTAGGTTGAATAACACTACTGGCAGTTTTGCGACGCTTATAGCTGTTGTGACAGTACTGTTCTACATGCTACAAACAAATTGTATAGCTTTAAATGAATAGAATAAGGTATTCCATGTTGTTCAATTGCACAGTGACCACAAAGTTGAAGGAAAGCCCTAAGAGAGGAAAACCGGTAGCAAGCGTTCCTCCCACAATCCCTCTCATCCCCTCCAGGAAATTCTTGCTTACAATGTTCCGATTAGCCTTTAAGGTCTTACACCCCCTCCATCTTTGACCCCCTCCTTCCCCCTTCCAGAATACCTTTTCACAGAACAGTGCACACTCTGACCTCCAGCCAATCAAAAAAAACCCGTTCACCCCCCCTCGTATAGCACAGTTGCCACAGCGATGGTCAACAATCATTGCTCCCCTCTCCATTTGAACTAGTAATAGTCAAGTGTTTTGTTTTTCCCTCTTACTCCTTTGCCCTCCCTCCTTCCCTCTCTCCTCCTGCTGAAGTGAAAGATTGATTCAGAGGTGACTCATAAGCCCGTGTGCATTTAGAACTCTTAAACGCTGTATGCCTTCACAAACAGACGCATTGCTAAAGCACTGTCAGTGTTGGGCTGTACCGTTGTTTTTGTGGGTGTCATTTTTCTTTTCATTTCTATATTTGTCGTATTATATAATTGTATTGTTATTTTATCTCAACCACTGCGGTTAACATTATTTTGTACAAGTGATTTTTTCACAATGTGAAATTCATGGCTAAATAAAGATAAGAGTTTTTCCTCTTAATAGATGCAGTATAAAAGCTTCTTGCGTTATTCAGGTTGGTCCTGACTACCTGCCGTACATGCTTTTATGATCAGGAAATAAGTGTTTCTCTCTTTTATGTAAAGAAATGCTTATTTGGAGCTCATTAAAACATTTCCCACATATCTGGCCAGCTTTATATGGCTGGTAGCACTTGTCTGTACAATGTATTAAATGGGTGTGTGTTTATTAAGGGCCCCTATAAATGTACAGAAAAGGCTGAGATCATCTCGCGCGGAGCGTGTGTGTGTCTGCGAGACAAGAAGTAACAACCATATGTGACCCATAAGATACTTTTCTTTTTGTTCCAGTGTTGCCGTGGCAACCCTGACCATTATCTGCCAACTCTGGCAGTTGATGTGAAACATGAAAATTTCTAAAGACCTCCTCTGCCACGGGCCTCATGTTCATGTCCTCTTTCCATTTTCCATGGAAGTTCCTCCTACATTCTTTATATTCCTCTTACCTTGTTTCTGTAATTCCTTAAGGGATATTAAATAGCTATGCATGGTCTATTTTTAACCATTCCAAACATTCTGCATCCTGCCCTCAATAATACCATGATTAAACAGACACACACTTACAAACCTGCAAGTCTTGAGGACAGGAGTGTTTACATTCCTATGATAAAACGACTCCCTTTCAGTAGGTTAAAGAAAGACCAGTTTTACAGGCTCTTGACACATACCTAAGCACACTATGGCAAGATGATAAGGATGTGCTTAATCACACCCTGAGAAAGCCATAAAGTTGACACTTCTCACAGGCTCATATAACCCAAGTGATTACAATATATCTCCATGATAATAACATGTTGACTTAGGATGATAAATATTCATAATAGTGTTAATATTGGAGATATTATATTGATTGTGTAATGGCATGGTCATTTTCTCCAATCAAAACGAATTCCATATAAGTAACACTCTGCTTGCATATATACATGCAATAAACATAGTCATGTGATATTGTGTTCCTCAAGTTCTTGTTGCCGGGCAACATGTCTGTCAGTACAAGAGAGCTGGCACATACGCTGTGTTTTCTGCCATGGTAAAAGCCTTCTTGAGATGTCACATGGACTCTTGGCCAATAATAGGTTGCTCTGAGTGAAATCTGATCCAATCATCAATAAGGTGTAGAGCACCTTGCTATTTAGCCAATGGCTATAATAAAAATAGCAGGCTAATTGCAAAACAAGTGTGTCTAAGAGCTTTCTGATCCTGCATAGATAGCAATGCAACTGAAACATCAGGTAGTAAGGCCATTGTTAAAATAGTCCATGTGACATAAGTGGTCAGTAAATAATTTTACAACGCTAGGAGAATCCTTTTTATGAAAACAAAAATAATGACTTAATTCAAAAATTCTTATCCTGCGTCACCGATTATTCAAGGAGGATTCAAGGATTCTTTATTGTCATACCAGCACACTTCCATGTTATGGACCCCAGGTCCCGTTTAAGCCAAATAAATAACAGAGTGATATAAATATGAGGATATATATTTGTATGTACATGAATATAAATAAGAGCAGTTAGATATATATTTTGTGAGATTAAGATGTAAGCTAAACAAGT
>JAUMHQ010000053.1:8736858-8754729 GCA_032361165.1 Enteromius paludinosus
TTCTGCTGAGGAAACAAAGTCACCTACATCTTGGATGCGCTGGGGGTAAGCAAATAAACATCAAATTTTCATTTTTGAGTGAACTATGCCTTTAAGCAGAATAATGAATGACCCAAAAAACTTACAGAAAGGCTTCATGCAACAAAGCAAAACATACGGTAAATATGTACGCCTAAATTTTTTCATATCTTGATTCATTTGTAATTGCTCTTCAAGATCTTTGTTGGCCAAACTTGATGCTTTCGCTATTTGTATGATTTCTTCTATTTAGCTAAGTAGCCACGCCCACTGCGAGGTTACGCGCGGGCGTGTCTTTTAGTAATGACGCAATTAAACAAGGAGTTTAGGATCGGGTACTTTATGAGAAATCTTTCAAGTACAAAGAGGTCCATAAAATGAATAATGTCTGGTGAAGAATCACGGGAGTCACAAATATGCAAGGTATGTGTTTTTAGTTTTACACTACTGCAGTGCGTTGTGACAGCGAGAACTGTTCTGATTGGCTGTGTTTGATGGTCGAGTGTGTCACGTCACTCTCCGTTTGGGGTGATGAGTGACAGAGTAAAAGTCGTCTTGCTAAGTCGCGGTTGGAGTGGACAAGGTCACGATTTTTCTAATGAATCAGGTAGACGCGTTATTGTTACATGGCCACAGAATCTTAATTACTGGCTAAAATGATTACTTCAGGTTCCGTGTCAAATCAGAAACTCCTGTAATGTGACAGTCAGTCATGTTTCAGTCAGTTTAGGGTTAAAAGAAAATATATTCCCAAATGACCAACATAAACTCTTAAAGACCACACATATAGGCCCTTATATTGACCTTTGAGGAAGGTTAGCTGCCTTTAGTAGTGCCTGTTAGTGATCAGGCCCACCTGTAGCACATAAAAAAAAAACAAGAGGAAGAGAGGAAAGAGAAAGTGACCGTGTAAACAGAGCGATGGATGGAGAGAGAAGGCAAGCAGAGGAGGGGTGGGTCTCAGGGGGCTTGTGATTGAGACCACACACAAAAGCCTAGAGTCGTCCAAGCCTGTTTCCTCTCTCTTCCTCTTATACTTCAGAGCATGGCTGCACTCTTTCACTAAAGAGCTCTTTGGATCGGTATTATGAGGCCTGGCAGAGCTGAATATCCTCTCAATAACTTTTCCCCCTCTTTTTTGCATGTATCCATCATTTTGTTAAGATTATCTACTAGCCATTGTCATTACTATTTGTGAATCTACCAGGATATTGACTATTGGGATGATTTTGATATCATTATTGTGTGAGGTCGGGAACACTTTTTGCATTCAATTCAGTTTACATTTTAATAATACCCTTGTATAATCAACTCTGTTTGTGCACAATATTTTTGTGCTGCATTGTTATTGCTGTCTCATTTAAACTGCTGTCATGAACTGGAAACAGCTCATTACATATCAAAACACACTATCATCCTCTCCATTAACTGCATGATAAAGGTCTGCTGTGATTATTGGATTGTGATAAACGCTGGTAAATGCTGCTTGAATGTCATTATTTTGTACTTGGATACTGTTTGTCATTCATTGGCTTTGAAAACACAGCCAGGCCCAAAACCACAGCAACACACTAATTTGATGCTGTTTCTTAGGTCCAAAGACGCTGTTAAGCAGTAAATCTTTCTTTTTTTTTGCAGGGGCGGGGTGTTGGAGAGTTAGTGCAGTTTCTCTAAACCCGTCTTCTCTCATTAATCCAAGAGCTGTTGAAAATGCTGGAGATACTCTGAGGACAGACAGGCTGTCATAACAGGAAACCTCATTTAAAATAACAGACTTGTGGAGTTTGCTTCACTGATCAGTGTGAATCAGTGACCGACATGCAGCAACACGAGCTAGTGAATCTCCACTCCAGCTTGAAACTGAAATAAAGAAAAGAGACATTTATCAGGTTTATTGACCTTTAATTAAAGGAGTGAATGCTCATGCATCAGCTGGTGCGAGCGGCTTCACTCTTATCAGTCTCTGCCATTCTCGTTAAAGACGCTGGTCTTTAACGAACTGGGAAAGTAATTACTAAGGGAGGAATGTTGTCAATATCAGGCTGCCCTGATGCAGACATATATTGACTGTTTGCACCGTTGCTTTGATGAATTTAACATTAAATACTTGCCTAATGCTTAGTTAAGAAGGAGGGCTATGTATATTACATGACACAATCTAGTAAAACTGTCAATTTATGACTTTTATGTGCCAAAGTCATGGATTTTTATCTACTTTTGAAAAATATTTTTTACTCTGATCCATTCTTGCATTAAAAAAAATATTTTAGGAGATTTAGGAGAAAAAGCAAGGAAAAAAGTAATAGTAAAAACAGCAATATTGTGAAATATTATAATTTAAAATATTGTTATCTATTTAAATGTATTTTAAATGTATTTTTTGCTGCAATGGCAAAGCCAAATCCTCAGCAGTAATTACTCTAGTAGGGATTTTCTATTAAATTACAGCACTTCTGTCTTTGTGTGTGTGTATACAAATATATATAGAAGGATTGTTATTTTTCAATCCAAGGGAGGATGCACAACGCTTAAGCTAAGTCTATTATGTACAGCACGCCTAATTCATTCGTCATATTTCAGACACTCTGGGATAATATGGACCAGTGAACTTGTAAAATAGTTATTGTGTTGCACTTTATAGAACAGAAGAAGTTATGTCATGTTTCTGAAAGGACACTAATTGGCCAATTAAATTGTAATGTTTGGCAAAAAATAAACTAAAATACACTCTTTCCATAGGCGTACTTTCAGGTTCACTGAAAATTTACATTTTCATGTCATTATGTGGCTAGAACTAGATGCAAATAAGAAACATTTGCAATAGGCAGCCATCAAAGTGTGTGTGTATGTGTGGTGTGCTACATTGGATAGCGAATAGGAAATCTTTTGACGTTGTGGGAAAATTTGTGTTAACAGGTTTTCTGTGAGGTGTAGGTTTAGGGGATGGAAAATAATGTTTGGTCAGTATAAAATAAATAGTAATCTATGAAAAGTATAAATCTATAAAAAAATTGCAGAATTGTGTGTGTGTGTGTGTGCAGGATTTGTAGGTAGAACAGAGTAACAGGCCAAATCAACAGCTTCCTTGCAACACCCCTCAGTAAAAAACACTAATAAGAGGCGGTGTCCTTAATCATAAGGGGTCGAATTGGTCAATGACGTTCGAAGGTAGGACAGCCACTGTTAATGAGGCAGTTTATAACACACACAAACCCAAAGTCAGCCTCCGAGGCACCAGTTTGTGTTGTTAATAGGCTAAAGCACCAGAGGCTTTGGATTCTTCACTGGGACTGCGGTCTGACGTTTGGGGGCCGCCTTCCCTTTCATCAGTTAAATGAGCTGCTCCCTAATTAGACAGCACGCGAGCAGATGGAGTGTGTGCAAGCGTGTGTTTGAGTGGGAGGAGGAACGGGAGTTTGTAATTAGAAAAGTATCACAGGAAATCCAATACCTGTTTGGAATTATAAAATTTTTTTGAACAGTTCCTCTTTGTGACACTTTACCTTGTGGCCTTTGTATGCAACGCACTTTCTATTCTTGTCCACAGTGCTTCAAGAAGCTCTACTGGGGATCCTTTTTATTATGTTTCGTCGTCTTGATTGTTGTTTATATGCGAGCATGTGTGTGTGTGTGTGTGTGTGAGTCCTGGATCTCCCACGGTGGCTTATTAACTGTAGGCTGTCGAGACAGGCTGCCAAGACTCTCCAGTGAACATTTCTTTGAATGTCTCCCTCTTCCCTTTTCTCTTTCAGCTTCTCTATTTCCCCCCCATCTCTTTTAAGGTATCAGTGTCTCTTTCTACTTTATTCTCCCTTTATTTTTCCTGCCTGGTCTGGCTGTGTGTGGCTAAATAAGATCCAGAAAAATTTTCTTCCCCTCAATCGGGCAAGCCTTGCAAGTAGTAAAATAGAGGAATTTAGAGGTGTAAGCAGGGAACACAAACATGCATCTAAGCGAAAAACTGTTCTGAACAGATTTGCTTGATTGAGACCACACACATACAAATGGCTAAAAGTCATATGGCAAACATACAACATTACTGGCACGCTCTCAGACAGCCATGTCAGTATTAGATTCTCGTGTAAACGCACCTGATGGACACATTTACACAAATATGGAGAGAGTTCAAGTGAAAGTGTGACTATTTATTTGTTTGTTTGGATTTTCTTTCTTTCTTGCTTTATTTTTTGGAAAATAAAGATAGATATTTTGAAGTAGTTTGGTGGTCTTATAACCTTGGTCTTATTCTACAAAACATGTGTTTTAGTTTTTATTCATATTTGTGTGATATATTCATAGTTTGTTTACATTTTTTAAATGATCATTTTAGCTACAGTTCTATTAAATTCGAAAGTTTTATTAGTGATTTTTAAACCAATATTTCTAAATACTTTTATTTTAGTTATAGTTCTATGACTGCATGTGTGTTTGCACCTACATAACCACATTTTGGGGACAGATTTGTGTTTTGGGGACAAAATCTTTTGGGGATGTGTACACGAGGTATAGAATTAAATTAAAACTAATTTTATTTTATTTATTTATTTCATGCAGAAGGTTTTCTATAAGGGGTAGGGTGTGGGTTGGAAATAGGATTAGCTTATAATATCTATAACTAACTACAGTTTATTTTGCAAAAACAGTTAAATTTTCAAATTCCATTATGTTTTTGTTATGTCATCTTGCTTTTTAATGTTTTATTGTGTTGGTTGTGTTTTTATTTACATATTTTTTGCCTTATCAAAATAACCCAATTGCAGTTCTATTGAGATTAATTGGAACACAGAATGAAAAAACATTATTTTTGAAAATGTTGTGGTTTTTTTTGCCAATTAACTCTTAATATATTTGAGCATATAATTTCCCCATTTAGAAAGCTATGGGTATGTGTGTAATATGTGTGAATGTCTGGGTGGATCCTTACTGGACTTACTGACCATGCTTTCCTTTTAAGGACTTGAAGATCTTAAAGTTTACTAACACGGCTTGACAAATTGGTGGACAGCTGCAAAAGAACAACATTTCACTGGACGCTGGACATCGCTGATTATTTGTTTAGTAAACACCAGGGTTATTTAACAAGGGTTAACGACGATGTGTGTTTCCACAAACAAATGTCTGCTGGGTGAGTCAAATCATTTGAGTGAGACGAAAAACAAAGTGTACAGACAGTGCACACGTTCCAATCTGACACTATGTCTGGGCCGTCAGGACAGCATGTAAACAGGCCACGCTCTTGGAAAACATCTCAACACTGAAGTGCCACACTATGGACAAACTAACATCTAAGCAAATGAGCTTTCTTAGTGCATAGTGAGACATCTCTACAGTCATGTTTCCATTTGCTTTTGATTCAATTCAGGTCACACATTTAGCATGTGTGTTAGATGGTTAGAATGATTGATAGGATCGATGAATGTAGCGTGGTTGAGTTGTTGAGGTGACTGTGTTTATGTTAGATTGTAATTGGCAGAAAACAATTACAGCAACAGATGGTTTTATCCTAATCTTAGGCTAATCCCTTTGTTGTTCTGATATTAGCTTAGGCCTGATGTAGGTCAACGCTTCTGATGCTTGTGTTAAGTGTGTTTGCACAAAGTGTTCGGTCACAAGAAGATCTGGAAAAAGACATGATGTCGGTTAGGAAAGAGGAAAAAGAGTTAAAATTAATGAAGATGGGTCAAATCTTCACTTTCATCTTATGATTAAATCTGATTAAATGAGAATATGGTTTAATATGAGCATTAAATATTCAAGATAGATTAAATTCTGCATATTGAATCATACTTAATCATATGAAGAAGTGACTAGAGAGTGTTTCCTCTCTGCACTAAAGCACACTTCAGCTTCCTTTGCTAAAAGCTTCCCATTTTGAGCCTAATTCCTTTTAAATTACGAGTGGACTCCACTTTATCAGACTGTAGTGTTTACTAGACTCTTATTTTCAAGTATTGATATAATAAATCAGGGGTTTCTCAGATATAATATAATTGATTATGTTTGTTTACTTTCCAGATTGATGTGAATGTGTCACAGAAATGACTCGAGCCTATATCAAAGTGATTTTACATTATTGTAGTTTGAGTGATGAGAGCGTCTCTGTGTCCTCCTACACTTTACTTCCTCTCATTCTCTGTCTCTCAGTCTCACACACAATACTGAGTAAGCATTAACTTTGCGGTTATCAGGTGTGCTCTGTTTAACGAGCCCTATATGTCTTAATGACAGTAACTTTGTACTAAAAAGCTAAAAAAGTATGAAAGGTGTGAATAAAGAGTGTTATATGTGTAAAGGCTTTATCATAAACTGCAGGTAACAGTTCACTGGTGGAAGTGAGCGATAGCAATGAGTGCGTTTCAATATACTGTGTTTTACTTATTATTATAGTTCCATTATGAAGATTAATGGGACATAAAGATCAAAATAGAATCTATCTCTTTCTCTCACTCATTTTCCTTCCATAACGCTGTCCCTGAAGGAAGCAATAACTAAAGGTCAATGGCGTGAACATCTAATATTCCAGTGCTGATATTTTTATATGGTAAGTTTTGCTTTATCCAGTTTCTGGAACACTGATTTTATGGCTTTTGACATTTACTAGCAAAGTGATCTGAGTGGAAAAACAGACATTGAACTGAGCAAATTAAGCAAGAGAGAGAGAGAGAGAGAGAGAGAGAGAGAGAGAGAGAAGAAAATAATGTCTTGTGTCACAGAGCCAATTAAATCCAGTTTCTCTTTCAAATGGTCCAATCACAGCTGGGGCAGTGGACCTAAATGGAGCTTTTGTCTCTGACCAGAAAAACAAGTCCTCTCTCAGGCTGGAGGTCGTGTACCTGCTGTTCACAAATCTTTTTATTATCGTTATTATATATGACTGCACTAATGCATTTATTTAAAATGAATAGTTCTGAACAGTGCATCTTTTGGTGTTTAACAGAACCCTTTTTGTAAGGTTCAACAAAGAAGCATTCTTTAAAAAGTGCTATAAATAAACTTAATTGTACTATGGAAAATTTTTAATCAGATTCATATTTATTTATTTTTCTATGCTCAACTACTGATTTTGATGCTATTGTTTGGTTTAGCACTTTGCCTGTACATTGATATTTAATATTTTCGACCCAGTCAAATAAACCTAAAAGATAAATAAATAATAAATAAATTATTTATATTACAAACAAAAAAATAAGCATTATTGAAAGTAACTGTTGTACAAAAGGGGATCTTCAAGATGGTATGATTTTAGCTGTTAATATGAGTAAAGACCCTTTTTAAAATGCCTTATTTGAGTGTATTTTTTTTGTAATATTTTAAATAAATATGAAAATTTTCACAAATGTTTAAATGTCTTAAAAATATATATATTTTTAATTTTCCTATTATTTTTATTTTATTTTAATACATTAATTTTAACCATTTATTATATATTATAAAGGTTAAGTAAACACCGGAAACGGTGGTTTTTTTGACCATTGGTTTGAATTAGTGTGTAAACATGACCAGCTTCTTCGCTGTACTCAACTGTTTTTTTTAGAACATAGTGAATTAAAATACCATGGAAAAACAGCTAGCTAGCATTGTTTGGGTTTACATAATCTGTTGGTATTATATATCTCAAATTTAGTATATCAAATGTTTGCAATGTTTTTATTCCTAAAACAAATTTAAATTCCATCATCGATTTTCCGTTATCATTTCCATACAATATGCAAAATGTCTAAATGTAAATTTTTTTATGTATTTATTAATTTTTTATTTGTTCATTTGAAACGTACCACTTCATTCAATGAGGGCAGACAGTCTAAAGCTGATATTGACCGCTCCACACACAAACACACAGACACACACATTTCATCATTTCCCATTACCAGACATTTCCCAGATAAGGTTCTTCCTCGGAGGAATTCCTCCTGATCAGGTCTGGTCTGGTCTCTCTGTGGGGAAGCTGCTTTATCAGTTCACCCGAAGCGTCCCCCCTGCTACACAGCTTACACATATCCCTCAGACAGCTGATAGTGTCATTGTCTCCCATCCTTCTTTTTATGCTTTCTGTCCCTTCCTTGTTCTTTCTCACCTTCTGTTGTTTTTTTGTGTACTTCGGCCCTACATATTCTCACTTCCCGATTCTTTCTCACACTGATTCTACATCTTAGATGTTCCTATACTGAGAGTTCAGGTTTAGTGTCTCTGGCCCAATATCAGGAAGGTTATCCAAAGGTCAGGACTTCATCTCCACATTTCCTGTAGCTGCAGGAGGATCATGTGTGTTGGCGCTCATGACTCTTGTAATTTAAGTATGTATCAGTCCTTGTTCGACAACAACAGTCCTGTTGTGTGACTTGTAGTACTCACAGTACAGAGGTCAAAAGTCAGAGGTTAAAACAAGGGCCTTTACAGCCCAAGCACTGCCATCCTGTGTCCTCCCATGGCCTTTCAGTGAGGCCATATGGATTCTGGATTATTAATTGTATTTCCTTACACCTAGTTTTGTTTATATTTTTATATTCCAGCAAATCTTATAGAACCAAAAACGTTTGATTCTTTGTTTTTCAAATGTTAGTATTATATTTACTTAGCAGGGTAATTTATTATTTATTAACCTGAAACAGTAGAAGGAATGTGTTGCCAATCGATCTGGCGATTACTATCTATCAGCAGGGTTATTCACATCCATCTCAGCTGTGTTTTTATGTGCGACAACGAATAATTCAAAACCTTGATTTAGTTACAGTACATATTTTGAGAACGACGTCGTCCAAAATTATTACGTCTTCTTTTATCTGTCGCTCTCTGAGAGGCAGATAGATGATTATGATGACATAGCAATGAAGGACTGAGGCATTTTTTTACTAAAATGAATTGTGTCAGTGCTTAAAGTCATAGGAAGATTGTACTTAATTTGCTGTTGTGGGTGAGTGTTTTGGGTGAGTAAATAATCATGCACATGCTTATGTGAATGTAAGCACTTTGCATCGATTTAAACTATTTCTTAGAAACTGGCGACAAGGTTTTTCACAAAAAATATATATAATCTTATCACTTGCCTCTAAGCACCTTTGTGGATGGAATTTGCATAGCCAGTGTGTGTTCACACAAACATGCAAATTTACCCACCCGTTCGTTAGCACCCCCCTTTTCCTCTTGAAATCACTAACATGTGTTTTGGAAAAGGGCCCCAGGCCAGACATTTTAAAGGCACCCAGACAAACCAGCTTCAGAGAGTCATCGACCGCAGACTGGAAACCTTTAGCCCAGCATCCTTCTGATGTGACAACAGCTGATTCCATAAACCCTCGCGTACTGAAGGCCTCTGCGTTTGAACTCTGTGAATCATGACACATACGCTGCCGGGTCAGTCTGAGACTCTGCAGGGGGCTTCATGTGCTCAGCATCATCCTAATCCAGGAACAGCGAGCATTCAGTGAGTAATCACCACAATTTACCAGACAGGGTATAAGTCAGCTTCGGGAAACTGGTCCTTTGTGAATTAGTGGACAAGTCCACCAGTGAGTCTGTCGATTTCCTGTCTAGATTTCCTGTCTAAAACTGCTCACAGAACTCTAAACCCTGTTTACACCTGAAGTTCAGATCTTTTATTTTATATATATATATATATATATATATATATAAAGGGCTGAATAAAGGTCTAAACAGTGTTCAAAACATTTGGTGGTAGTCAAAAATGTATCTGACCTCTTTCATTTGTTGGGTAAACAGAAATCCGTTTTGATGCATCCTAGACAAAAACAAAAGACTGCCTACTCAGCTGTCAGTCATTCTTTGCACCAAAACAATGGTTTTCAGTTTTGAAAGTGATGTTTAACTCATTGCTCAAAACGTTTGAAAGCATGCATACATTTGCATATTAAAATGTATCAAAAATTGACCTGTATTCAGCAAGAATGATCAATAGTGACATTTAAGTCACATACAACATTCTATTCATCAAAGAACGCTGAATAAAAATGTATAATCTTATATATATATATATATATATATATAAGAGGTCACCAAGTTCAGTCGTGGAGGGCTGGTGTCCCTGCAGAGTTTAGCTCCAAACCTGAAGCAGGTCTTTCTAGGTATACTTGTAACTTTCAGGCAGGTGTGTTGAGGCAAGTTAGAGCTAAACTCTATAAAATCTCTCTCTCTCTATATATATATACTTCTGGGTGCATTTTTGAGTTGAAGTATTGGTGGACAGGCCAACTAAACTTTAATGAACTGTGAAGTATCAGAGGACTAGTGGAGATTGGGGTCGGTTGAGGTGTCTTACGTTGATGTTTGAAAGGTTGCCTTGGAGTTTGAAGTGATCACTTAGCTCTAGAGGGGGCAGTTACTGATTTGATTTGCTGTGCAGAGAGAGAATGTAGGCCGTGGTTCTCACTCTTAAATTCAGTGGGGTGCATGCCTGAAGGCCTCTCTGCTGGACGTTATCCTTTTAGGCAGAGGTATATGTGAATGGCAAGCATCCTGTGCTATTATGTTGCCAATAGGAAAGGTCAGAGGGCACATTTAACCCCCATTTCTATTATTCTGTAGAGCCGCTCTCTGATCTGTCATCTACACATTAGCTTCCAACTGAGAGACTCGTTTTGTCATACTGACACATGAAACAAACAGATAGCTGCAAGTTGTTTACTAACAGTGATTTTTCCCTACTTTTGAGTCTATTCAAGAATATTGCTGACGTACATCCAGTCTAGCAAACAAGAGAAATGAATAATTATGGTTCTTTGAACAAACTGAAAATAGCAGGAGGCCACTTTAATGTAATAAATTTGAATACCCGTTTATTATAATGTGAACTTGTTTAAAAACTGCAATTTTTCACAAAATAAAGCATGATTTCTGGAAGGATCATTCATTTGATTCAATCGTTTTTATAGATTATAACTTTATTTATTGTGTTGTTCGTGTTGGGCTTACTCAGATCATGCTCGGCCTGTAAACTTCCTTAGCATGTCTATTCGTCTGATTTGTGTGAGATGGAAATGTGCTATTTAGTACAGCAAGAGAGCGAAAATTTGAATATGTAGACCGAGTCACTCTTGTGTCTCTTGCTCTTTCTGTGTTTGTATGAGCCTGTGACTGACCCGTGTAATTGCTTAGTGCATTTCTTGAGAAAAGAGACAGACAAAGTAGAACACGGTCAGGGGCATCATGCATCAAGTTTTTGGAGGAGGCACCAGTGGCAGCCCTGCTCATTTGATGGCCTATGCGAGATGATGAGAAAACACTTAGTATTTATTTAGGTGCAAGATATATGTGTTCGTCTAGTGGCGCTGTTTTTAATTAGCGTGCATGGAGGCTTGGGTTCAAATTCAACTTTATCAATACATTCTCACATTTTAAAATGATTCAAATACATGCTGCTCTTATGAGATTTCTGTTAATCAAATATAACAAATATAAGACCTCAGTGGAACTTTGACGAGTCTGGTTAGTTGATTAACATATTAAAGCAAATTTGAAGGGGATGTTTCCACAGTATAAACAAGAATATATAAACAAGTTTTTGTGTGCATATATATACACACACACGGAAATGATGTGATGTAAAACTTTCCATGTCATCTAGTCAAACCATACATGAAAATGGACACTGTTTTTCTCTAGTACAAGTAATGGGCATCAAATCAAATCAAACATCAAATGCGGCAGGATTTCAGCATCATCCCACAAATAAACTCTAGATTTGCTTCTAACGTGTAAATAATAGATCGGATTGTGTAATGTATGAATGTGCGCTCCAGTGACATGCACGTGTGGAGGTGTATTATTTACACTATTCATTAAAGGGAAGGAGTGTTTGTATATCAATGTGTGTGTGTGAGAGATGAATGAACATTGAGGTCAGTGTGTCGTGGGATACGTTACCTACCAAACGGTAGTGGGTGGTCTCTGCACGTTTCTCTTAAGCGGGTTCAACAGCCACTCTAATTAACCAGAATAATTCTAATCTCTTTTACAGTTTGTTTTTTTTACTTGTTTACCTTCTTTTCCTCCTCCTTGGCGTCACTACAAAATCAGGGTCAGGAATACAACCAGGGTCCACCAAGCTTGGTGCTTAGCGCTATGTGTTAGGTGTCAGAAACACTCGCCCTATATGACCCGGTCCAGTCTGAGCCGGGCTCGATGTTAACGTCCTGATCCGGGATTGGGTTCCTGCTAAGCCAGGGGTCTTGTTTTGACAGATGATAAGATTACATTTCTCAGGGTCTTTCTTAAACACATTTGTCCAGCCGCAATGAGAGCTGTGTTAGCCAAGCAGAAGTGAGAGGAAAAATAAACAGAGCAATAGCGAAGAGTGATAGGCTTGGGGGGGATAGAGAGGAATAGATGAAAAGCAAGAACACTAGAAACTTTAATTGTTTGTTGAATAAGCAACTAATAGCTTAATTATAGTAATCCTCGATAACGAGTATCTCGCAACCATGGATCAGTTACATTTGAAACAATGTATCTCTACAAAGGTCAGATACCAATCTTAAACAGCTTTTTAAATAACAAATGCATTACAAACATAAATCGCAAAATCCTCCAGAAAAAGCATGGCAAGACTTTAAATCTGAAACAATGCATTTCTATGGAAAAATGTTTTGATCATCATATACAACATTCCTTCTTTATCCATACATTCTTTTTTTTTAAATCCCAAATTATTAAGATTTTCTTTGAATGTTATTCATACCATATCTAAATATGTTTTAAAACTTTAATATAGTATAGCTTTATCTTTGCAGTTTAATCCAGATGAAAGTCTATCTGCACTGAGCTTCCTATACAGTAAGTGCAAATGAACTAATATGCATAGCAAACATATTTTTATTTGATCCTGTTTTTGCCTCCGGGAATAAAACTAAGGCGAATCAAATGTAACTGAGTTATATAGAAACATTTTGAAATATAAAGTCCCAGTTTTAGGATATAAAGTTACAATTGGGATATATGCAGTACAGTCACATCCGCAAGTTCGCAGATAAGAAAACATTTTAAATATGACATTTGCCAGATGACAACACATACATAAAAAAAACCCTCCTGAGAACATTTACCATTTCATAAGATCCTGTCCTGTTATGAATTGATTAATCAAGTGAGAAGTCGTTATGTAGAGAGCGTGAAGCAGACCAGCCTAGACTGATGTTCAGTCTGCTTAATGTAAGAAAAAAAAAACTATGTTTTAAGTTGGTTTTGAACACTCACTGTAGTACGTCTGAAAAAAAGAAAAGAAAAGGCAAGGTCGCATTCCTTAGAGGCGTGTGTTGACTCTTCTGGACAGCTGGAAACTACAGTCTCTCCCATTTAAAAGCACAGGCCAAATGGCTGCCAAAAGGAAAGGTTTGAAAATGACAAATAATGATAGGAGAAGGAACGGAAAGAGAGAGGGAGAGGGGAGAATTAAGAGAAGGGAGTCTTAAGCCTTTTGTCAGGGAGCAGTGAGTGTGAAATACTAAAGGCAGCATTAGTAAGCCTTGGTTGCTTTTCTGGCTTAAGTTTGAGCATTAGCTGCTCTGTTTATTGTTTGCTGGACTTAAGCCCCTTTTCCATGCTAGATGTAACAATGTTTCCCAAGCATTTCAGCAATATCAGTATCAAGGCATTTCTATTTTTTCATATGCTGTTTGCGCAGTAAATTTAATTGAAGTAAATTTCGTAATTAGTATTATTATCTTGTTTACCAAAACAGTGTCTAAACATCACTTATTACATAAGCCGATGTAAATTTTTTTTACAGTATTAAGTATTTAGTTTTTTATTTCTGCAGTACAGGTATCTGTACAGACACGCAGTATTGCATTTAAAGCCACCAGATTTTTTTGTCTGCGTGCATATTGATTTGCTTGTGCGCTTGTGTGTAATATGCATTTGTGGAAACTGTTTAGCAGTGTAAAATGTGTCATCTATCAGACGCTAATGTACACATGCACACAAGCAGCGATCAGCTTCCTTTGTCGACGTCACTTTAGCAAGCGTGCATATGACAGCTCTTGAAATGACAGCCAAGTCCCAGCCTGTGCTGATATTCTCATTTACTTCTAAGGATGACAATACGGCTTTGACCAAAACTTTACGCATTAGTGGTGCTTTCTGTATGTTTATACAGATGCCATTATGATATATGTCTGTTTGTGTACATGTAACACTGCGCTTCCTCTGTTGAATATAAAATAATCCTGGATTGTCTGGAAGTTGTCATATATCGTAGGGTAACCCCCCTCCTGAAACTTGTGAAAACAACATCATATCCTATCCCAGGGATGAAGCTTTTCAGGGTCAGTGAGGATTCCAGCATAGTGTAATGGCCACTCAGATGTAAACTGACCTCACATCAGTCTGGCATTGAAAAAGGCTGTAATAGGATCTGACCTGCTTTTAAACATGTGGTTTGTGAAGCCAAAACACACACTGGGGACTTTGTTTTTTAATGTAGATTTTTGTTTGTTTGTTTGTTTTTAGGTTCATTTACTACATAATAATACGCTGACCCCATATATAAATCTTTTTGCAAATATATATATATATATATATATATATATATATAACATGCACATATTGAGGTATAGGTATGTAAAGCAAATATACTAAGGTATTTCTGGTAGACCTTCATCATCACCCCATGTCTCAGTGCAAGCAAAAGCGCGGAGGTGATATTGCAAAACCTATGCAATAACACCTCCAGCCAAAGCAGAATAGTGAATGATATCAGAGCTTATGCAGTACGCTGGACAGACACTGCGGTAAAAACTGAACACCTGAAATGCTGCTGAGTTCTGGCAACAGAACAGAGAGTTTGTGTGTGTGGCAGGTGAATGATTGGCCCTGAGGCTTTGTCTGTGTGTGTGTGTGCAAACTTAGAGAGTGAGATCAACTCGAATGATTTATTGAACAACCTAAAGAAAAAGGTATAATTTTTAGCATGTGCCAGGGCTGTGACTTAAGGCTGTTATTTTATAGAAATAGTGAGGAAATATATGACTAGATTTGCTACATTGGTGTGTGTGTGTGTGGGTGTGTGTGTTGGTTGGTTGGGGGGTACTCTCCAACAGTAACTGAACATGTAAAAACACATCACCTTAATGATGCATCTTCAAGGTTAAGTTTGTCAAACACGTAATAAATAATATAAGATGTAAGAGGTTGAATATAACATCACCTCTTCGTCTGTGTGACTCACGTATTTCCATATTCATGTTTTCACACATTTTCATATTCTTTAGCTACATCTGCAGCGACTCCATGGAAACCACAACAGGGAAGCGATACAGACTGCTACTATGAGTGAGAGAGAAACTTGCTCTGTAATAATAATGAAAGTTGATTCGAGGATTATTTAGCTATTCATCCATTCAAGTCTCAGTAATGAGACATTGCCAAGAGGAGCGAATGAAATGTGCAGATGAGAATGAAAGAGCGAGATCCGAGATGAGCTGAATGAGGAGAGAAACAGCCATCTAATCTGTTAATTCTGTAATTACTTCTATAGATCACTGAAGAAATATTGGCTTGGGATTTGAAGTTCATATGAGGATTTGGGCAAGTTTAGAAATGCACAATAACTTCAAACGCATAACGAATCCATATGCACTTATGCATATATAAAAGTGTTCATTTAAAGTCAGTCATCATCACAAACCCAGACAGGGTGACTTGCAGGATTTGTAACATTCAAAAAGGTTTTATTTTGTGAGTATCACACCCATTGCATGGTTATTTCCCAAATAAATGGATGTTTAATGGTATTTACATGTGTATATATATATATAATTATAAGTATTAAAAAATTGGACAGCAAACCATTTCAGTTTACCTTCATTTGGATCACGTTATGTGAGCTCATGAATATTGAATTATCCAAAATAACATTTCATTCCATCTGTTTTTTTTTTATCATATTGTCTAAGTAATGACTACAATATGAACATGACACATAAAGACGTGCACTATGTATGCTGTGTCAGATAGAGTTACACCCATCACACACATAAACATATGGGAGCTAATCACAGCTGCAGAGATGAATATCTCACAATTCTGCTAAAATGCAGAACAAAATGTATTTTTTCCACTGTGGTTAACCCTCAGACATATGGAGAGAGAGAAGAGAAGAAATATCCATAGCAGATTTAGGGTGGAGAAGTTAAAGTTAATCCGATGAGGTAAAACTGTTGCATACCAAATGTCTTTTAGTTCATCTGTGATGAAAACACACAAATGTAGGAGCTCTTACGTATATAGACTGACTGTCTCTCTACAGACAGACTCACACTGACTCATCTCCACACACACAGGGCGCTTGTCACATTACATCAAGGCAGATGTGCTGTAGCTTTCCACATCAGTGTCTGTCTAAGGCTATGTCTCTTCTCTTTTGCACACACTCACGTAACATATGAGAGTGCAGTTCCGACATACAGTCGGGTCCAAATGTCAGACAGCACATTGAAAATGTAAACATTTAATTGAAATAAACGTTAAAATGTCATGATGGGAAAAATTAAGGTTCTGTAACTTTTATATTATTAATCAAATAAGCATATTTGTAACCATTAAAAGACCCTGTCAGATGCACCATATCAGTAGATCAGTTTCAGCCAATATATAAATATAGATATCTCAGCTGATATTGGATATTGCTTGTTCATTTCTTTTTTTAGATTACTTTTTCATAATCTAATACTCACTTAATCATTGTAAAAGTTATTTTATAACACCTGCTAAATATAATCTCAATTTTTAAAATCTAATTTATTTTGACATGTTTTGATGCATAAATTTACTTATTTGAAATTAGGCATTCTTTTAATTAAAATTGTTATTTATTTAAACAATATTGTATAGATCTGCAATTTAATATCGACCATAACAGAGAAAAAAAGATTGGCTTATTAGTATGGGCATGACATTATGAAAAATTTATTTTTTAACCATTCATTTGCCAATATACTTGAAATGGAAAAATGAGGTGAAAAAACACTTCAGACTTTTGGACCCTTTGTTAAAATAAAATTGGTTTCTATAAATCTATTTGTGATGATGCATGACTCTATGCCTGCATTACACTGAAATTTGCAGTTGTTAGTATTTATTTTGAATTAAAAATGAACCATAATCCAAACACAACTCACATTTCTAGCACTAATGTTGCAAAAAAAAAAAATCAATATAAGCTTTAAAGCAGCTATTCAGAAGACAGAAGTGAATTATTCAATTCGAATTAGTTCAATGTCATTTTAATTTAGTTTGATAAAAATACACACACATATTAGGGCCGGGCGATATGGCTGAAAACTGTATCGCGATATCAGTGTTTCATATCAGTCGATATCGATAATTATTGATATTTTTTATGACCCAATTAAAATAAGACCAGGACTAAAATGTATCACATTTTAACATTTTTATTTTAAACTTAACCTTCCTCTGATCATAATCCCCTCAGTTATCAAGACAGAAATGTCAACAACCAAGGTCTTTTGGATATTATTAGACTAATCTGACGAATTACACACTGAACTGTGAAACATTATTTTAATGTTAGCTAGAGTTACTCTCAGATGGGTTCGTTGCTTTTTGAGGTCCCCCTGAAACATTTCCGTTGTGGTCCGTGCTATTTGCAGCGTTTCTGTGTTTGCAGCGCCTGACTGATGAAGATGTTTTCTTAATGTGTTGTCGTTTTTTTGTTTGCATGTGATTTCTGAAGTTTGCAGCATGTTGAGCTCTCTCGGCCACCATCCTATCGCGATACATATTGTTATCGTTTTATCGCCCAACTCTAACACACACACACACACACACACACACACACACATGTTGGTTTTTGTGATTTATGAGGACTCTCCATAGACGTAA
>JAUMHQ010000053.1:8770277-8781287 GCA_032361165.1 Enteromius paludinosus
CAGAGCAGAGGAACAGGATTCAAACAGGTAAGTCTCAGGTTGGTATACTCAGTCTTTTAGGATGATAGCACACAGTCCATGTAGCCACGTTGATTTAAGCCACCACAAGATCCAAGCTGGAGCAGAACGATCTTTCAGACAGGTGAGTAAGCAGGTCGAGAAGGGTAGAACCATCGTCTAACCTCGAGCTCAACCTCGAGTCTCTGGCTGAGCGATCTCTTGTAGTATGTGTTTGATTACAAACAGGTGTTAATAGTCAGGTGATTGTGATCTTGTGACAGGTGGCTGTGTGTCTTCCGTGGGTGCTGATCCAGGGTCAGGTGAGTGTGATGGTGTGACATTGGTAAACTAATAAACATAATTATTTTGCTCAAAATATGTGATTTGAGAAATCCAAAATATATTATGTTGTGTTCCGAAGACGAACAAAGCTTGATTAAAGACAACATAATTTAATTTTGGGGTGAAGTAACACATTAGGAGAAAAGCTCTGACTGGGAGATTTCTCTTGACATCAAAAAAAAAATAATTTTTGTTTCTCATTTTTTGTTGTTGTTGATGAAAATAGATTTTTATATATATATATTTATAAATATATATTGAGGGGTTCTTATTATTTTAAACTTTATTTAGTCTTGTCTTTTTTGTCAACTATGCATGTTGATATAGTCACCGTTAGTGTTTAATGGAGTCTTTTCAGCTTAGTCATGAAAAAAGGTCATCAATTAATTTTTTTGACCATAGCTTTTGTTTCTGAAATTAACACTGCAGTACATAGTGTGTTGAATCTGCTCAGAGAAAGCTGTTGAGCAGCACACAAGGCTCTAGTGTTGTAGGCCAGGGCCAGGGACTCGCCCAGCTGTCTGCCCAAGCAGGGTGAGTTTAGGGTGGGCCTCTTGTTCCTGTTCCTCCCCTCTTGAGCAGCTGTCAGGATCTTAGAGAAATGACCTATTCAGAGCAAGGACATAAGAGCAGTGTTTAAGGGCCCTAGTGAAGACTGATGGCCTACATTCACATACATGCACACGCATACATTCATGCATACATAAAGTGGGCACACATGAGATGAGATCACGTGGTCAACACAAATTGATTCACACACAAACGCAGACACCTGCATGAACACAAAGAGTTTCTTACAGAGGGTCACAAAATGCTCAGTGAATTTTAAAAAACCCGCAAACAATGATGCACACATCCATATTGCTCCTTTACTTCTTTTATATGAATTCTTAACAAATGCATTTTCTTTCTAGTTATAAGTACCAACAGCTTTGTGATTTCAAGCGCTTGTCAAAGGTGAGCTTGCATGCAAAGATCCATTTCCTGTGACCCTGTGAATGTCTCCATGCTGTCTAAATATTTATGAGCCTTTGGATGACTCATGCAATGGAAAATGTGACCGAAAATACATACGCTGTGACCATTCCCCACCTTTGACCAAGACACTGAGTTCAAACAATCTATCACGCGCTAATCTGAAAATCAAAACCAAAGATACTCTTTAATCAGAAAAGAAAAGTTACTTTTGCGTAATGGCTGTATTTGTGTGAATGAAAACCAGCTGCAGTCCATGAACAATGCTTCTGACCTCGACTTGAGAATAAATTGGCTGTGCGACAGGGTTGAGTCGGTTAACAAGCAAGCAGAGAGAAGGTAACAAGCCATGAAAGCTAGTTGAAGCATTTCACTGAAGGCCTCAGTGGTTGCCGAGAGATAGTGCAGTAAAACTGAGCTGATAAGAAGATTAATTTACAATCTTTAAATGAACATCTGCAGTGGTTCGTTCTTCATGCCATGCGCAGAATAAATCATGTCTAAATGTACCCGCACACCTCCACCCGCGACAAAACGCACGCTGCCTTGCCGTAGTCCGATGATGGATTTTTATGACAAACAATTATACTGTCCCACAGAAGCGCTTCTGTCTGTTGAGGATTGCGTGTTCATTTGCATCCTTTGAATGAGCTGTTGCTCCTCTCTAATGTGTTTGTACCTTGAGGCCCTTTGCAATGACTGTCATATTGAATGCGGGTTGATTAATGTTCCTCCATCAGCTGCTTTGAAGGTTTTAACATTCTGTCGAATAGAGGTGAAGTCATGCTGTGGAAATGAGCTTTTGGCAAAGCTTTAAGTAGTGGCATGTTTTGCTGAAGTTAGCTGAACACTCACGCTAAGTGGCTGCTTTTAAGCCTGGGTGAGTCTGTTAGCGGGATAGCATGCTAATAAAGAGGCAGGATACAAACTGCGAGCTGTTTTGTCAGCAGTCAAACTGTGTGATCCTCGAGGTCATAGGTTGGTCAGCGTAATTATAGAACCAGTTCAACCAGGTCACCATCAGATTAATCGATGTTAAACCAGATTTACCTGAGTTAGGGTCCAGTTTAGAGCAGCCGATAAAACCAGTGCTCAGCCTTAGCGACTCACATGCCCTCTACTGTTTATTGTAAGTTTTTTTTTCAAATGTTTCAGATTATAACACTGTTCTTCCCAAAGATAAATATTATTAATAAAATATTTGTTCAATGATCACAAAAACATGTTATATTGATCATTAAACCATTACCTTGCCTCAGAAATCTGTCCGAAATCATTTTCATAAGGTGCCTTCCTACAAAATGCTGCCTTTGAAGTCATTGCCTCAGGTTTTCGGACACAGTCTATATGTAGCTTTTCAACCCTGTGCTTGTTGTCTTCTGTCCTCCATTTGTATTTCCACAGTGTGAAGGTAAGGTTGCATGAATTAATGAATGCTGTTTTTAAAATCTTCCCAGTCTATTGACATGTGTTGTGACATCCCCTTCAAACATTAAAATGCACACAAAATCTTTCGTTAACTCTACATTAAGTAAATATCACTTCACTTTTCAGCAGTGATAGAGCTACTGCAAAAACGCAAATGTTCATGGTGATATCCTAAAGATGGCTGTGCACTTCTTTCTCTGACACATAAGGCAAAGACTATGGACTAACCAATAAATGCAACACTCAACATGGCTCAAAAAAAGAGCCAGTTGCTTATCGGTAAAGTCACTGCATCATTGTAGCTGCGTTTGGAAACCCATGTTATAGAAACGGCTGGTCTAGCCTCAAAACAAACATGTTGTCAGATTTAGTTTGTGATTTAAATATAAAAAAAATATATATAAAAAAAAACTGAATCATAGACTTGGCAAACAGTTTTGGGGAATTTGATGTTTCCCCATTAAAAGAGATAGGAGATGTCTGGGAGGTGTTTCAAAGATGGCCACCAAATAAAATGACTTGCCTTAAATGGACTTTGCATAAGGTCTATATCAGAGCTGCATATTTTCCAACATATTTTTAATAATCTAAACCGAGGAGTATTTGTGTATTCATTAATTAACCTCATTAAATCATTTTGGTTTTCTATGTTTGCTGCGAGAGGCCTATAGAAGATCTACTGCAGATCTAAACCAGCTAATGATTGTAGACGACCAGTGTTAACCAGTCTGAATCCAAGTTAAATCATACAGAGAAAAATCCACACTGAGAAAGAGCTTTTAATAAAGAATATTTCCCATTTGACATGCGTGCTCACATAGTAACACACAACATTCAATATAGTAGTTAAACCTTCCTTCTGGAAATTCTTATCTTCTTATCGTGGGTGGTTTGATTGTGTTTTCGTGTGCACTCTGGCAACGTTATGATTGAGGAATGCACCTGATGTTGCAGGCAGTGACATGACGAGATCTACATCTTGACTGTTGATGTTATGCAGGCTGCATTTCTCAAATGTTTGATTGTGTACAACCAAAGCAGTCTGACATTCACCGGTGTATGAGCACATGTCTGGGCCGTAACTACAAGTGAAAAAGAGTGTCATTGTCAAACGGTGTGTGTTTGTTTGTGTGTTTAGGCTTGCACTCTATTGCGCATCCACCACATTTCCACTCTTATCTCATCTCTATGCATGGCAAATCCTGAGTGCACACACCCGGCTTTGAAAAGCTGACAGTGTGTTTGTTGGTGTCAAGCACCAGCGTGTTTCAGGGATCACATCCTCACTTTCTTCTTGTTTTGGTATCCAAAAGAAGAACAAAGGGAGGCAGGAATCCTCAGAAGGTTCTGGGGTTTTCCTCTCTCATTCTGTGTGATGAGGGTTGCTGAAATCTTTAACAAAAGACCAAAAGAATAAGAGCTCTGCTGTTTGCAAAGTCTTCCTTTTAAGTTTTATGAGATCATTTAATAAGCAGTAGGCTAATTATTATTTCAGAATTAAATTATCATAGAAATCAAAGCATTACAGTACTTGCAAATATCTTTCAGGTGCTGAGCAACATTAGACATCCTTTTAAATGTAATATTTTACTCATTTTGTGTTTAATGATTGTCTTATAGTTTAAATGTGTCTAAAAATAATTAATTAACGCAGATATTTAATTGCATGTGCCTACTGTGACAACTTAACCCACATATTGGGACAACATAGTGTTTAATGGACTGTATCTTTTCTTTTGAGAAATAATGGTGCAAATTTTCAATTGATTTTTGTCTTTGGTAAAGACTTTAGTGTTTGTGCTTATGTGCCTTTAGAAATATTCAAAGGAGTAATTGTGTGACAGCAAGCCTCAGTTTTCCTCGTTGCCTTATTGTTATTGTAAAAAATAGAAAAGTAAAATATACATTCATAATATGTACTGTTGTACACATTAATAGTGCAGGTGGAATCAAGTCGACATAAAGCTTTGGAAATGTAAAAATGATGTAAAATGGGGAATTGCTGTTCATTTAAATGCTGCTCACAATTTTAATAGTGCAATGCTCATATTTACAATCTCAGGTTAGCACACATCATCAGATTAGACTATTGAATAGGGAAAGATAAGTGCACTCTGGTCGTTTCATTTGAAGACAATATCACACTACAGGAATGCTGAATTCTGATGCATTTGGTCCATTTTGACTGAAAATAGCGCTTAGTTTAAAAGCTGTTAAAGCTGCTGTTAAAGTAAATGTAGTTTTCATGTCATGTTCAGTTGGTATGCTGATTTAGTGAAGAACATCTCTGAATAAATTCGGAAAGAATCCTCTGGAAGGAATGTATCTGCAGTATTTATGCTGTCATTTCTTCTTCCTGGAAAATGTGTGCTTGAAGAGAAGCTTGCGAAGAAATCCCCCAGCAGTGCATGAGTAAGAGAGAACTGTATCATGTAGAGTCTCACGGAGACTGGAATCCCCCACACAACCCTAGAGTCTGTGCAAATGGAAAGAAACAGTCACAGATAGCACTTTTATTATGCCTTATTTCAACCTCTGCATTTGCTAACAATTCAGAATAATTCAATAACTCTGATTGAAACCCTTGATTATGTTTTTTGGAGCAAAGTGTAAGGGAAAATGTTACGTGCTGGATTCTCAGCAACTCCGCGTGCATTTAAATGATACTCTTTCACTGGATTTATGGATAATAAAAAATGTAATTTTGGGGACCCATGAGATAATAGTCTTAAACTCTTGCAGCTTTTGCTGCATACCGTATGCTGGCTGTGGCAAGTTTAATAATGCATAATAATATTGTTCCAATATCTTATGAGCTTTGGGCCATGAAGACCCTTATTCATTTTAATAAAATTTTAATATTCTCTTTCTCTCGCAGTCTCTCTCTGTTTCCTTTGTCCTAGCAAATTATGCTAAAGTGTATGCCGTTTTGCAGAAATTAGTCGATGAATGCAGGATAATACACCTCTGGGGAATCTCTTCTTCTGTATCTCTCTACAACTCCCTCTTTCTTTCTCTCTTTCTAGAAGTGTACTGTAATTACCCATAATGCCCGACATATCAAAAGCACATTAGGGAGGACTTCAAAGGGCTTTCAAGCAAACACATGCATTAAACGGAACTGCCCTGCTCATGAAACTTCTCATGAAGTAACCGACTTCTTTATATGTGAGACAATGTGTAATTTCCAGCTTCCCTTTGTCTTGTTCACTCTTTCTGTAAATGTTTGGGTTCAAGTGTCTTGAAATACTGTAGATCAACTTCTAGATGTTGTCAGCGACAGTTTTTCCTGTCTCTGTCCGGATCATCTTCAGTACACAAACGTTGCAATATCAACAATGCCATCAGATTCATTTTCTTTGGGGGTTGAGCATTTCGTCTTGCTAATTAAGTTCAGATACAGCACATGTCCCTTGAGTTCCGTTTGTGATAACTGCTCATGCGAGCATTGGAATATTAACAAAAGCATTTACGCATGTTTTCATTGAACTGTATTCGAACTGATGGAGTCAATACAGACAGTAATGGCAGAAATAAAAGAACAGTATATTTATTACATGATGCCACGGCTCACACTAGCATAATTCCCTCATTAAATCCGTATTCTTAATAGAAATGTGCTGCCACAGTATGTGCAATCACAGTGCAACCTGTATCAGTTAAGCTGTGCATGTTTTTTTTCCCTTCTAATCAATTTTTTATGATGTTAATGCTTCTATTATTAATATTGATATTGCATGTTGAATCATCAACCCTAGTCACATAATGACTTAATACAACTTACATTTGATTTATGTGTGTGGGTAGATATTACGTATTCTTCCAGATCTAATGATGCAAAGTTGTCTTACTGCAAGATGACCTCACAAAAATGACAGTGGAAAATACCATCCACCCAGAAACTAACCTTCTTGTTTTGTTCCAACACACAGATGTTCAGAGCCGCCCACCACAAGCTGCTGTCAGTACAAACAGGGGAAAAGGAATGACAGTGAATTACAGTGAGAACATGAGGTCGCGTACAGTGAGCAAACTGTCAGCTTTTTAAATGTTATTTAGATTTATGGGGTTGACTTGTTGAAAATGCAAATTGTGTACTCATTTACTCACCCTTATGTTGTTCCAAACCTGTATGATTTTCGGTTTTCTGTGGAAAACAAAAGAAGATAAACGTGAATAACCAAAGCCAACATTCTTTCAAATGATCTTTTATACAGGCTTGAAACATGAGGGTGAGTAAATGGTGACAAAATTAGCATTTTGGGTGAACTATAAATTTAATGGTTCTACTGGGTGCTCTGGTGTGATTGAGGTTGTTTATGTGCATGGTCTTGAAAGCGCCTTCTTTGCAGCGGATAAAGCGATAAACGGCTGCTTGCTTTTCTTGAAACTTGTTCAATTATTCATTGATAATTAAAAGATTCTGCAGTTTATCACAAAGTGCTTACTCAACACCAGTGATCCTGGATTGCTGTTCCTGTGAAAACCTTACAAAAACGGATACCAGTAGTATTGTAAACAGTTCAGTTTGGTTAGTCAGTTAAGCCAATAAAGCCACATAAAAATCCTAAGTAAGCAAGCATAAAAGTTCTGTCTTTATTTATCCACCATGTTGTTCCAGACCTAATATGACATTTCTGATCATTTAAGTCTGAAGGGTTTGTGCCTGTTGGCCTGAGATGTTTTGTATTCCACATAAAAATGAAATGTCTAGAACATAAGAGTGAGTATACAGTATACTGCATATTGACAGAATGTCCATTCTTGGTGAGAATTACCCATTTAATGCTTCTTTCATCATCGAGTCAGTTCTTTTTATTGAAGCTGTTTTCAGAACCTATTAGACAGATTTGTAACTCTACACTGAAATCTAGTGCGCAAAACTGCAAACTCAAACTGGCAACCGCTCACAATTCTTCTCCAGTGTGTGTTATTAGCCAGGTTGTTGTTTAATTGCACTAGCTTTCAATGTCACTGCGTTGCCTTTAAGCAACACGATGTTATTTAAGCTACATAATGTTATTTATTATGTTATGTTTTCCCTCTGAGTGCACCGTAAACCGTAAATTACCCTCTCCAGAGACGGCAAGGAAGAATCGCATTACCAAGCAGCAGATTGGCTCATAAAAACGTAATCTCCATGGCGAGTAACACAAACACATGGATGCTTTAAAGCCTTCTGTGTGCTGCTCGATAACGCTGAGGCGACAAAAAAGCTGATGTCGAGGGCGTAAGAGTTTCAGTCCTTGCTGATATACATGGTGCATATAGCGTACGTCTGTTGCTAAGTTCACAAAGCCTTTTTTGATGTGAATCTCTTCATAGAGGATATAAATACATGTCTCCACTACGGGTTCAGTCTTTAGCACATTTGTCATTTGAAATGTAATGAGGGATTAATGCCATTATGTTCTGGCCTGTTATTGTGCACAGGCTGTGGTCAGAGAAGGAAACGTAACACATGGCACATGGCCCCAAACAACCATGCTGTAGCTATAGTTACAGTTCAAACAAAAGCCTAAGTGGTTCATTCTGCTCCGACCATAGTGATATATCACTGACCCACAGGACCAGCATGATAGGGTTAATTTAGCCATAGGGATACGCCCTGGTTTTACAGGGGAGTGAGACCATCATAACAGTTCTTTAGAGATTTGTGTATGTGTGTAATGATAGAGGCTGCATGGCGTAAAGCGGCCTGTCATCAAAAACATGAATGTGTGTCACTAAACATATGGGCCTAAGCGTAAATACAAACAAACATATGTATTATCTTTTATTAGAGGGAGATTTTACACAAAAATGACAGTTTTAAGAATTAAACAGGAAGAACTGATTTCGTCGATACAATGCAAGTCAATGGACCTCTTGAGACATTTTCTCTTGCATTATGCAGAAGAAACAAAGTCATACAGGCTTGGGATGACATGAGTATGTGCTGAGTTTTTGATTGTAGCCTACCAAGTCGTTTTTTTGGTGACGTGACACTTTCAAATGGACATGTGAAATTCAAAGTCTCAGTGCAGATGAATTTTTATTCTAGCCAGATTTAGCCTGGAAAATATGGTGGGTATGTGAGAAGCGTGTGTGTCGATGAGTGGTTCTGTCAAGCCACTTCCAAAAATCAGAGCCCTGAAGCTACATTTGTGTTTCCGTGCCAGCAAGACAAAAACATATTGTAAGGAGTGTAAGAACATTTGCTTTATATAGATATTTCAGATACTGCGAAACCATATGTAGCACTGCTGCAACAAATTCTGAAAATGAGATCCATAACAACACCCACCAAAACAGGAATCCATTAAGTTGGTGGAGCATGTGAATGTCTTTTGCAGCTACTGTATCCTCCACAGCTATTATATGAGCTACTGAGTCACCTCTTCACAACCCCAGTGTTTAAAACTTTATGGAAAGAGTATCCAGATGTGCTGTTCGCGATCAATATCAGTGCTCTGAAGTGCCTCAAGCGATTCACAGATTGTGTGTGTGAGTGTGTGTGCTTGAGATCGTGTTTACTCGCATGTTTTGGTCGGTTGCTGGAGATGGATTTAGATTTAAGCAAATGAGAGTGTATAAAAGTGGGTGGATTATTTTAATGGATAGATTTAACACCCTTTCATGATTTAAAGAGCCAGTGAAAAACAGCTCACACACTTAAATTATGTTTGCATTCTTGGAAAGAACAAGCTCACAGGAAAATAACTGAAATGCACAGCCACATAAACAAACCTGCTACCCAATATGCACTGGTATGACATATTTATGTATTATTTAGTTTTTTTGAAAACAAAAATCCAGTCAGTCCTGGTTATAGTTTTCTTGCTGGCTGCTAATATTATATTTTAAGGTATTTGTCTTACACTATTAAGCGTGCAAAAATATTGCGCATTACTTGTAATATCTCCTACCAATATAACACATAGATAAGACCTTGCAGCAACATACTAAAATTGATATTTTTTTTTATAAAGAACAGGCTATTGTTTCTGAGATACTTTCTCGATAAATTCACAGAGCCTAGGATAAAATGTTTATGGGTGGGCCTTTTCCCCCCTGAGGCCAATGAGTAAGTTATATCATATAAACTTATATACAAGCTTAGTGGGCCCCCAAGGCAAGTTTCCCATTTGTACCCCCCTTTCAACAGCCCTGCACACAGGTAGATCAGAGCACATGTACACACACTCACACACATTAAGAAGAGGATGACTGTTATGAATGGGCTGCTTTGTAAGGTGTGTGTGAAACGGATTACTGTTCAAACAGACCGGTTTGCTGCTTAAGGCCAAAAGGTTAGTCTTCACTAAATATTCAGAACTTTTGTTGCTTTAACAGTGTTCAAAAGGGTTGCTCATGTTTAATACTATATACATTGAACCAAAACAGATGTTAAACAGTCTGTGCATATGCATTTACCATGTGTGTTAATGAGGTGAAAAACAGCTTCAAAGCAGAAGTCACACACACATTGACCTATGGCAGCACACACACTTACTTAGCTTTGTGAATGAGGACTTCGGCTACTATAGACTTCCTTTGCTGTTGTTTTTGGATCACACTTTACAGTAATGTTCCATTTATGAACATTAGTTAAAGGAATATATTTCCTTTTTATTTTTGTTTTCTTTGCACACAAAAAGTATTCTCGTACCTTCATAAAATTAAGGGTGAACCACTGATGTCACATGGATTATTATTAACAATGCCCTTATTACCTTTCTGGGCCTTAAATATGGAAGTTGCTTTGCTGTCTATGCAGGGTAAGAAAGCTCTTGGATCAAAAATATCTTCATTTGTGTTCCGAAGGTTTTATAGGTGAGTAATTAATGACAGAATTGTAATTTTTGGCTGAACTATCCCCTTAAAATAACTTTGAATGTCTCCAGGAGAGTGGCTGTGCCAGATTTAACTACAAGAAAAAAGTCAACAACAACACACACACATGCTCATACACACACAAACACAAAGGAACTGTAAGCAAGGAGAGCAAATATAGCTGGAGGGGGTATGGCTCATGTCATTATACATGTAGTATTATACATTTTGCAATTAGCGTGGAAGAGTCTCTTCACATTTAGTGTGAGTTTATCTTTTTTGGGGGGGTTTCTTAAAAACACGTATTACTATTCCAGTCAAGGATCTCTGAGGGAGAAACAGATTGAAAGAGAGATGGCACTCCCTTATTTCCTTGAGCTCTGTCACCTGGCCAGGCGTAATCCATCATGCTGTGAGGGGTCTCAAACACACACACACACACACACACAC
>JAUMHQ010000053.1:8789867-8801747 GCA_032361165.1 Enteromius paludinosus
GGTTTAGGTGTAGGGTCAGTGTAGGGCAATACCACATACAGTCTGTACAGTATAAACATCATTACACCTATGGAGAGACCCCATAAATCACAAAAACCAACATGTGTGTGTGTGTGTTTGTGTGTGTGTAACAGAGGGCTTGGATTGTTTTGAAATAAATAAAGAACTTTGAGATTTCTAAACCTATGTATTTTTATACTTTATTTTCCATTTATTGGCAATTCTGCATATCCAGCTGTCTTTCTTTTTTATATGGTAATCAGAATATATGTGCATTAAAAATATACATTAATACTAAGGCAGACTTATTTGAGAATAATTTTAGTGTTTAATACATTGTTTAAAACATCTCATGCAAACAAACAAAATTTTTATGTAAAAGACTAATTTGTTGTTGTCCTGGTCTCAGCACTCACATATGCAGGGGTGACTAGACGTTTTAATTTGTGGCTATTACTCCTGTAATAATATCCGCAATGACAGATATGTGTAAGGTAGTGTTGAGCCTGTCAGTCTTTTTATTATTAATAGAAAATGTGCTGACAGGATGGTTTCTGCAGTAACCAGTGCGTTTGCAGGTGTTTTAATAAAGGCCAGGGCAGTGATTGACCTCAGATAGTATTTTTACATATAAATCTTTAAGATTGGAATCGTATAAAATAATTAACGTTTATATATTTTTGTGCGCATTAAGATCACAATGTAGTGTGAAGAAGGAAAAAAATGTCTTAAGTCGCTGGGGTATATTTGTAGAAATATACAAATAGCCAAAAATACAAAATTATAGATTTTTTTTTTTTTTTTGCCAAAAATCCTTAGGATAGTAAGTAAAGATCATGTTTCATGAAGGTATTTAGTCAATTTCTTACCGAAAATATATTAAAACTTAATTTTTGATCAGTAATATGCCTTGATAAGATCTTAATTTGGACAACTTTAAAGGTGATTTTCTCAGCATTTCGATTTTTCTGTACCCTCAGACTCCAGATTTTCATATAGTTGTAGCTCGGTCAATATTGCCCTATCCATCCAAATCATACATCAATGGGAAGCTTATTTATTCAGCTTTCAGATCATATATAAATCTTAATTTCAGAAAATTAACACTTATGACTGGTTTTGTTGTCCAGGGTCACAAATGTCATTGATTGTAGACGTGATTTTTGTGTAGGCGTCCATAAAGAATGTGTTGAGAGGAAGTGAGTAGTTGTTTGTTTTCTGTAATCATGAGGTTTAGTTTTCTAGAAAGGTAAATAGGCTTTACTTATCAGATTTGTCCCTCACTGATTTCATCAGAAGGTGTTTATTACAGGAAGAGTAATATTTGCTTCTGTGTGACCTTTTACTGGAGTTTGTAAAGCTGCAGAGGTACAATCATACATTTGAAGGGCAGAGCAAAGCTGGGGCAAAGATATATATATATATATATATATATATATATATAAAGCTCCATTGCGCCATCCTTCATTTTTGTACACACAAGAACACACACACTTGTATGATGACAGAAATCATATAAGCAAATGTAAAGCGGTAATCCCTTTTACAGATTGGCAAGATCTTAAAATAGGACAAGGAAAAAAAAACATTGATAAGGTTCACGCTAAGACACACATACATATGTAGCTGGTGAAAGTCAAGGTTGACTAAGGACAGAGAGACAGAAAGCTATCTGATTTTCTGCTGATGTGTCTTGTCTTTTGATACGGTTCTTCTGAAGTGTTTGTAAACCCGAGCGAGTGGAGAGCTGCGATAAAGTGTAAATGAAAAGCTGGAACAGGCTTGGCAAATAAAACAGATTTATCTTGAAATCAGAGGCTCATATATCCCAGCTGACTCATCCTCGGAAAATGTCTCTCTGTCTCACATCACTCATGAACCTCACACACACGCACGCACACACACACATACAAAACTCAAAAAGAATATTAAATGCCCTCCAATGCTGACATTTAAAAGTATTGAATTCTGCAAAGGACAACTGAGTTTCATATATACCCAACCTATATGGGCCATGTAAATAATAGGACAGTGGAATATTGTGTTTAGGTGTGAGATAAATAGCAGCTATGGCAATGTGATCTCATAAAGACTGAATTTATGATTTTATCTCTAAGACCAGACAGGGCTAAAGGGGTGAGCTTACAGACTCTTGCTTAGATTGACGATATACACTGGGGTCCAAGAGTCTGGAAATAAGGGCTTTAAAAAATCTAAATAAATAAAATGAAATAAAAGACCCCATAATACTGTATTATGGTAATATTATATTTACTATTACATATACCTAAAGATATGCAATTTAGTTCAAGCAAAGAAATGGTACTTACTGATCAAAAACAGACCTTTTAAAAGAGTATCTAAAGTAATATTTACTTCTCGTCTTATTAACGTTAATATAGTAAGAGTTAGAAACAGGCAGGCTTCTCATAATGAATGCTGATACATTTCGAGCAGGTTTTGCTGGCCAGTTGGTACAAAGACAGTCCCTTTCTGTATTCTCCCCACATTTGACTGCAGGCGAGACTACCATTGAGAATCATCAAACAAAAACCCAAATATGCAGCTTAGTGTGATGCGGATAAGAATGTTGTTTGAAATAAGCTGAAACACAAAGGAGTAGGTAAGGAAACCTCAGAGGAAGAGAAAGAGACGACACCCTCCCTGACTAATGGAACAGTCACTGGAGCATGAAGGTAAAGGCAGAGCGCATATTGTATAAGACCGATAGAATTATCCTGCCACAACAAACACAATGTGAGAATGAACTCATGAATTGGAGATGGTCATGACTACACGACTGGGGAGAGGTTAAAAATGCGAAAAGGTCAGGTTTTTCCCTCGGTGAGAACAGCGGAGACGTCTCGTGTGTGATAGCGCATGATGTTTTCACGGGGTCATGAACAGGTATTTCTGGCGAGATATAATGTAGCAGACATCTTTTTCTTTGTGAAACAATTATGCAATCAGGTGGTCAAGGTTTATGACTGCAAAAAGAATATTTCTCTATTAATGGCTGAGCAACATATGGTAGACCTTTGTCACTATAATTTCACATTTTTACCTCAAAAACATGAACCATATTTGTCAACACTTGTTAACTATTAACTATGACTTTTCCCTCAATAAATTCTTAATTTTTTACATTTATTAATATTTACAAATTTACGTTTGTAAAGTAGTTGTTAGGTTTAGGTATTGGGTAGGATTAGGGATGTAGAATGAGGTCATGTAAAATAAGGCATTAATATGTGCTTCATTAGCACTAATAAATGGATAATATTGTAATATGCATGCTAATAAGCAACTAATATGTGTAACAGTAAAATAAAGTGTTACCAATTTGGTATCTTTCATATTTCACAGTTTGTGATGGCTGCTAGTGAAGGGAAATAAACCCAGATTTTAAAATGAAATATTAGTAACACATTAGGTACCAATTTTTTTTATCCCTTAATCCTATACCTCATACCCACAGACAAAAATCCAAATCGTTTTTTGCACCTCACTTTATATTTTTAATATTAAATGTTCTTCTGAAAGAAAAAAATACTTTCATTAACCAAGAACACATTAGACTCATCAAAAGTTACAATGTCTAATGATACAAAAGATTTCTTGTCTTAATGAATGCATATAATGCATCATGTACCATGGTTTGAAGAGCGTTCTTGTGCTGCCATCATTCATTGTCAGGATGTCATTTCTAGGCAACTTCAAAAAGATTAGTCATGTCTTTTACAGCTCATGTTCAAAAGTCAAGCAAAGATGAATCCTGTCTCCTGTATTTCTGGTAGTTCCTGAGCCAGCATGATTCTTTTTATGAATTCGTTTGAGCTATAAAAGTTTTAACTCACTGAAATTGAAAACTTGATTTTAATTGCTGCCTTAAATTTTCAAGCAAAATCAAAGTTATGTCCTGCAGTGAAAGTTCTTTGCGTTTTAATGACCACTTTGAGTTTAATTACTGATTAATAAAATCAAGCTGAAAACTCCTGACAAGTTATATAGCCTCAGGAGTTTGCAGAATCTGTATTGAACAGGACGAGAGCTAAAATTCATTTGTATTTTAATATACACAAGAAATCAGCAATCATTGACCTAAAAATTAAGAAGTAAAATAAAATGATTGTTTTTTTATATTTATTATAAATATAATTTTTTATCATTTTTATATTCAGCTCATTGTGCAGGTTTTTTCCCCCTTAAATTAAGGGAAGATGTCAACAGTCGGTTTGTTTGTGTCCTTATGTGTGTTTATCATATAATTACCTTCTCTCCACCAAACCTCCATGCAAAAATGTTTCGTAACTGCATGAATTGTCAGCATTAATGTAGTGTGATGCTATCGGCTGATATCAGCTGTTGAAATAAGCCACAGCATGGAGAGCTGCCAAACACACAGCAGGGCAAATACTGCGTTCTAATCTCAGGTGTACTTTACCGTTGTAATCGACACATACCATCCATTACCAGTCTCAGCAAGTGTGTCCACCTAAATCCAACCTTCAGAGTCCTCGCTTTGTGCTGGGACTCATAATTGTCCCTATCCCGTTTGTGTGTGTGTGTGTGATTGACAGTCCTCTGACTAAACGGCCCTGTGCCACCCTGTGCTCCCCGCGGGCTGCGATTCGCTCATTAAGCGCGCGTGTGTGACAGGCTGGCGGTGATCTACTGCTCTGGGCTGCCTGGCCCATGGCGCCTGGAGATTTATAGAGTCATAAAAGTACCCTCAGCTCCCCCCGCTACCTGAGGAGAAAAATGGAGGAGTCAGAGAGAAAAATGAGGGATGTCAATGACAAGAAGTTCTAGAAAGGAAGTTAGGGAAACCTTAAAAAGGAACAAGTCAGTGCTCAAATTTATAGTTTATTTTCAAGTGCATATGACACATCAAGCTGACAGAGTACTGAACTCAAAACGCCCTCAGAAATGCTCCTTCATTAGCGCTGTAGTGTGTGAGTGTGTGTTCAGTGGTGGAGGTGACCGTCAGGCCCCACTAATTACACAGGACACTTTCTCCTTCTCTCATCTTTTCTTCATGAAGGCAAGGGTCCAAATATACAGGTGTGATGCTGCATGCATTGATTGATGGACAAAGGAACATCGTTATAGCAAAAGAGGAGGAGAGGTGATCAGACACGCAACCCTGTCATGCTCTTTTCACCCATGAGCCAACTTGATGAAACAAAGGAAGTACAACAGACAGAGAGTAGTCATTTTCTATACTTGGTTTGTCTGTCACCACTGTCAAATTGTTTGCGCGTTCACTCACCCATGGAATTGCTCCACTGATGGTTAAAGATAAAGAAAAGATAAAGGAAAGGAAAATAATTGAACATTTCCTTGAGTACATGCAAGTGTACCAAACAATTATTGTTAATTGGAGTAATAACACCATTTCTTAAGGAGCCAAGTTACATGACGTTTTTCAAAAATGACCTTTCATTCATTGTGTAACACAGCTTTCAGTGAAAGAACACATTGTGCAAAGTTTTAAAGCTGAAAGTGCACTGTGTATGAAGTTATTGTCTCTCAAAAGAAAGAGTCGACTCTGAATCATTGAAACTTGTCGTTTTTAAAACAAGTCCCAAGCCGTTTCATGATGACGTTAGCATATTGCCCACCTGGTCTTTTCGTGCTGGTCAGAATGAAAAAGCAAATTCATTCTGTGCCACTAGATGCCACTTTTGTAAGTAAGCATAGGTAAAAAAAAAGCATTTTATAAGAAAATAAAAGTGTTTTTGACCTTGTACAGTATGCATGTCAACCTGTTGTATGGACTTACAAAACCAAAGTATGTGTTTTTTGTAAAATTTCATAACCCGTAATAATGTATTAATTGAGAAAATGTATAATGCAGGATTATGGCAAACTGTGGAGCTGATAATCTTGTGAGCACTCTATTTATGCATTTAGCAGATGCTTTTATCCAAAATCGAATTACAAATGAGGAACAGATATTTGATATTTTTAAAACAAAATGCCATGCTTATTAGACAACTGGATTCGGAAGCAAGCTACAGAAGAGGACACATGCAGAGAGGACTTTTCTATTCATTTAAATTTTTTTTGGAGAATAAGTGCATTGGTTTGAGGTACTTACAGAAGAGGTTTTTCTTCAGCTGCCTTTAAAAGATGTTCTGGTGGCGTTGACAGCACATTCCACCACAGAGGAACAGAGAGGGTAAAGGTTTTGGAGAGTGTCTTTCGCCTCGTTGTGAAAGAACAATGCGTCATGTGTTCCATGGCCTGAGAGAGGGAGTGTAAAATTCTAGGGTGAATTGGGATAGGGAGGCTCTTCTTTTAGTGGCATCCTGAAAACCAGCGTCAAAACCACAAATTCGATTCTGGCCACAACTGGGAGCCAGTGTAGTGAGATCAGAAGGGGTGTGATACGGATTCTCTTTGGTTGATTGAAGAGCAGATGTGCTCCTGCGTTCTGGATCATCTGCAAAAGCTTAGCTGAGCTGGTTCAAAGGCCGGCCCGTTGCGATAGTCCAATGTTTAAATTACACATTGCATGGTTGTGGTTTAGCTGACCTGAGTTGGAGTCTTGACTTGTTGTCCTTCACAATTCAGTCCATCTCTCCTTCCACTTAATTTCCTGTTAAGGACAAATGCATCACCCCTCTTATGTGTTATTATATGCACCCATCAAGTCCCTCAAATACTAATAGGCATCATAAAATCCAACATGTTTGTGATCAACAAGCCAAAAACACAATTAAAGCAATTGATTTGAATCACAAACAGATTCTGGATAAACATGCCAACTGAAACTCCTGAGCTAAACCTTACGCATGCAACAGCATTCATTGTCAGCATTTCCTACTAGAATTTTAATGATCAGTAACACCAGACGTTTTGCCAAATGATTCGGCACCACGCTGGTGGAAAACTCCCTAGTAGCCAAGCGTATGTAGCAAACCCTCAAGAACAAGTATTAAAAAAAGTCAGTGCATAGCAGATGTGAGTGTTTTCCAAAGTTTCCCTCTTAAAGTGTTTTTGTTTCACAAGCAATGAGTCATGCAATAAAAAAAATGTTATTGAGCCTCCAACACCTCTGAGCTCTTTCCACAGTAAAACACACACACATACATGACAGATGGCAGGCACTTGACAAAGACTTCTGTTTTGTGGCCACTTGCTTTAATTAATACTTGCACTAGGTTCAGAATATGTCGCTCAGCATCGCTGATTTGGACTAGATGAGAAACAAGAACAGGAATTAAAAAACAAAAGACAAATGCACCAGAAAAGTGTTAACAAAATGTCCTGTTATCATGTTGTCATTTCAAGTTTTTTCTTTCTTTGTCTTCTGAAGGAGGTTGTTAATAATCCTGTCCTTTTCTAAGGATGAAAAACATCAAATTAATTTTTTCAGTCCCCCCTTAAACCGCTGATATTTCCATATTCCATATTAAAAATGGCCCTCAGCAGACTTGCAGTCGTATTTGCTGACATGTGTGAGAAGTCCTGTCCTGTGCTCCCTAGAGCCTACCATCAAAGTCTACATTCAGAATATGTGTGCGCAAAGACTGCAATGCACTACAAGTCAATAAACTTTTGGTTAGACTGAGACTGATCAAATTTAGGATGGTTTCTGTGCAACATTTTATAAAGGAGGCCTGTGATGCTTAATGTCACCCTGCTTAAAGTGTGTTTAATTTAAAGTTACTTAAAGTATGATATTTATACATTCAAGGACAGGCCTTGGTTTATTTAAAGCGTACACTACTAACGTTGACCAGATGCTGTATTTGGATCACTGTGTTTATTTTCAGTTGATGCTGCACCAGTTCCGTCTATCATTCCTCTAGTGTTGTACATTCTGGCTGTTTGTGATCACTCTGTGCGACTCCTCTGGAATATATTAGAAGTAACTCACTTATCTCAGCAGTTTACCCAAATGTACAACTTCAGAATGCTAGCGGGGAAGCCTGGGGCTACACTTCTAAGAACTTTCTTTCTCTGTATTGCATTAAAACATTATAGAAAGAGGTATGGCAAACACCATGTATAACATTTAAAGCACTTGCTCTCTTTCATCTTATATATATGGGTGTGTGTGTGTGTACTGTATGTATCTACAGTATGTACAATATATAGTTTTGTTGCCAGGTATGAACAAAAAGGGTGGTGTTTGGGTACAACTTCTGCATTCTCCTTGCAAATGAAGATAAATCCATTGCAGTTTGAACTATGTTACTGGGCCTTGGGTTGTTGAAAAGAAATCAATGAAATGACTATTCTGCATCTCTGGCCTACCTATGTGTGTGGGAGAAAAAGACAGAAGAGAAAAAGACAGACTTCAGTAGACATTGCTGCCTTGGCAATACAAATGTACCATCTTTTGCCATGCCAATAAAGTCATGTTGAACATGAAAATAAGAGAAAGAGAAATGGATGTATTATAACATATTGATTTGCAGAGCTGATTAATGGTACCTCATGGGTTGTTAATTAGTCAAGGCTTGATGTGAATTAATGTGAATTATGTTGCATGCCCGTCATGCATTGATTCTGTATTAATCTATTAGCTTTAAAATACAGATCATGCAATACAAACAGTTTGTGATTGCATATGTGCGCATATATAGTATGTGCTCATTTGTTATTTTAAAATGTAAATTTATGGGAAGATTGTTGCGGCTTGCAAGAACATTCACGTAGACGTTTGAGCATGCAAATTGTTTTGTATGCATGTAATCTTAGGTCACAGTGCTTGTGTATGTGTTCAGTGTCTTACAAGCAGACTTAATTTACCACTTTCCATTAAGAAGCCTCCAGACTTGCTGTGCTCAGCATGATCTTGAAACAAGCCTGGCCTGCATATCTGATCATGCTGAGTTAGTTATCTGAAGCACTCTAAACCACCTTGCAGAGGTTTGTCCAGGACTTTACCAGCCTTGACCAACATTGGGCTTGAATTTAAAGCATTGCAACAGTGTTTGAGTTGGCATAAGAAACACCAGAACTTGTCCAATTTTAACAGATTCTGATACGCCCTCATAACCACCGAAGGAGGAACAAAGGGTCTGTATTTGTTTTTTTTGCACATATTTCGAGTTAAGGACTATTCACAAATGTTTGGCACAAAAACATGTATGAAAAAAGGCAACTCTGAAGTCTCTTACTGAAAAGATTAGCCTTTTTTCATTTTACTAATAATGACTAAGTGAACATGCAAGCAATATTGCAAAATGTCCATTGTTCTCAGAATCAGACCAACAGCATCCCTGCAATGTTTATTGACTGTTGCATAAAAACCAAAAGTTCAAGTAATAGCTTTTATTTTGCAATTTGTTCACAATAGTTTTGTGCGTTACTTTGTTTGGAACTGTTCATTGGTGGAGCAAAACAAAATAAAAGCGGAATCAAATGTCGCCAAGCAACACACAGCAGGGATGAATAAATCAGTACTTTAAATGAATCATATGAGCGAATGAATTACACTTACACTTCACTCCTGAACGAATCAATGTCTTAGAATAAATCATTTGAATGAATGATTTAATGAATCACTTAAAAAGTCTGTCACTTGTTGCCACCTACTGGTTTAATAATGTAACTTGCAGTAAGCGTCTCTGAAAGATTCCCACCAATAATGCACAGCTATCTACAGTAAACGAAGATAAGTAGAACTAGTTCAATAGTGGAAAGTCAGAGTCCTGTATCTACTGGAAGCACTCATTGTGCAACGTTCAGACAAACAGAATTGTTATATAAAATATAATTATATTACACGTCACTGTAAGACGAATCTGTTTTAATGATTTAATCATCCAGTATTAAAATGTATATAAGATTTGAAATGCCACTGTCAGCAACAATTACCATGTGATCATTATGCACTCTCATCATCCATAGGATTTATTAACAGCCAGCTGCAGTTCCTGGATTACGCACGGCTGTGATGTGGTGAGTGGGTTATCTGGGGAGCTGTAATGTTTTACAGCTGCAATCTTTGTGGATCGCCGAGTTCATAAGCGATATTAGGCATTTGCTTGGAGGTCACACACAGCAGGGTGTCAATGACTGATGCTTAGTTTAAAAGCTGCTAGTCCTTCTGATTCATGACAATAATGACAGATTGTGTGTGTCCACAAAGTCACTTTCTTAAGCTAAATTATATATAATCACATAATTTACACTGCTTTGGCCTTTTCTTTGGTTGCTTGGTTGTAGTTGTTTTGAATTCTTGACACTCATAGCGATAGTTTTTCCACACAGTGAGAGGTCTCTGTGTTTGCTAAAGTTACACATTAGTTGCAATACTCACAATCTAATCATACCATTATACTGTACATAATGTATGTGACCCTGGAGCACATAACCTGTAATACATTGTATGGATCAAAATGTTTCTTTTATGCCAAAATTCAATAAGTAAATGAGTATATTTAGTAAATTTACTACCTTAAATGTATCAAAACTTCATTTTTGATTATACATTCATCAGAACTTAATTTGGACAAATCTAAAAGCAAGTTTCTCATTATTTAGATTTTTTGCGCCCTAGAGAGTTCTCTGCCAAATATTGTCCTATCCTAACAATACATCAATGAAAAGCTTCTTTATTCAGCTTGCAGATTAAAAAAATACCCTTATGACTGGTTTTGTGGGTCACAGGTAGTCATATCTATAGTGTGGGGGGCATACACCATTCATAATGTTTTGAAAAAGTCTCTTAAGCTCTTCAAGGCTGTAGTGATTTAATCAGAAATACATGAATGGTAGTATATCTTTTTGAAGATAAAAACTAAATCTTTTTGGATGTTTACAGGGTACTTTTGCTTTAATCATGTTTGTTTGTCTGCAGTTGTACGCACTCCTAAAAGCAACATACTTGGGAATATAGAATGTTTCATTTTGTTCTTTTTGTAAGAAAAGTCTCTGAAAAAACATTTCATGGCTGAGCCAAAAAAAAGACTAGCACATACACTGCAGAGCAAGGACACGGTGGTAAAGTATGAAATGTGGCGTCATTACTACTTTGGATGTATGGGGATATCTTTATGAGGACACAGGGCAGAGAGGGGCGCTGGTCCTAATGAAGACAGATGGAGGTGTGTACTTTCTAATAAGCTGGGATAGGTTCTGATGACAGGCCAATAAGGACAGCTATTAGATGCTGCCCTTGTGACTGCCTGTATAAAATAAGAACCTTTCATTATGAGACAAAGCACAAGTCACATGCACATTCTTACGAGGCACTCTTTCACAATAGGCGTGATATAGGATGGGTGTCAACACGCAGAGACACACAGAGGGGTAATTTCAGGGAACAAAGCCGCCTCCAGAAGCTCAGAGCTGAGAGAGCAGGTGGGTCGACTGGGATGGTAATAACTGTAGTCAGCTGAACTGCAGAATGAACCTTCATTTTCTATCATGCAGACTTCATAATACTGCCCTGCTGCTCGATGCACTCACACACACATACACACACACACACATTATTAAAACATCCTTTCAACAAGACTCTTTTAACACACACATAAACACATTTACCCCTGACACAGACCGACTTTGTGAAGGACCCACCACCCACACAGACACACTCTCAACTCCACACTTTACTGAGGTCACACTGCTCCTGTAGATTAACACAAACACACACACATCATACAGTGCCAATGATACTCCTCTGAGTTTTTATCTCCCTCGGGAACTGTCTGGCTGTATGAGCCATTGAAAAAGCGTCATTAGTAACACACAAAGTGTGTTTGTTGTTGTCCACATTGGTGACATGTTGAAAGGTTGAATATGTGTGAGTGTATTCATCTACAAAAACGCTTAAAGGCATATACAGGTCCTTTTCAAAAAATGTGCATATTGTGATAAAGTTCATTATTTTCTGTAATGTACTGATAAACATTA
>JAUMHQ010000053.1:8805819-8822270 GCA_032361165.1 Enteromius paludinosus
GAATTAAATCTTTGGTCAATATTAAACAAAGATTGGATCGTTGATTATCAGGCCTTTGGTGCCCTTTGCAGGCATTGAATTACATTATGTATTTATACAGTGTTATTCAATGAAACCATGATTAAACCATATATTGCCTCGTTGTTTTTATATAAATCATTTTATGTCATGGAAACTGCAACGTTAAGTCAGATGCGTTGTTGTTGGTGGTGAAATCACCGACAATAAAACAAATTAGTCTACTAACGTCAATCAAACATTTTCACAGGATTATTTATTTACAAAATGAATTTAATTTTGGAAATAATTTTTGCATCTGCAATTACGGTCTGATATATTAGTTGCTGTCAGTCTAAGAAAGTTCTCTTCTGATATTCAGGCTTTGGTACCTGTACAGTTCATTAGCATGACAGAAGTGGTCACTGTGTAAAAGAGTCATTTGACTAAGACCACTTTAAATCTCCAATTGAATTTTCAACATAAAAGCTGTTGTCTAGCAGTTATGTACGTACAGTAAGCATATAAATGGTAAATATTAGATATCATAATAAAATGGATGAAAACAAGAAAAAACACAAAAGCTGATGTATGAATATTTACTACATATACACCAGTCTACATACAACAATTATACAAAACATGCTCTATGTACATAAAATGATTCCATACAAATGTAACAATAAATAAGGTTAATGCACTGGAATAAACAAAACAAAAAATAGCAAGTGTTCTCATGCGCAGTGAAACGTGTTTTTCAATAGAATGATAAGCCAATAAAAAAAGCACATTTTTGTCACTTTAACTCAGGTACAAACAGAATTTACATCTAGTACTAGACTACAGTTAACAATTATGGCTTGAATTTTAATTGGGAACTTTTTATTTGTGACTAAAATAAAAGAAAGCCTGAATTGATGCTAATTTGTGTAACTGACAATAGGCAAAATTTATGAACAAAGCCTTTATGGCTGAAACGGCAACCTAAAAGTATCAAGAAATATATTTGCCAGTTTGCTCATGAATTGCTGTCAAACAATTAATTGCGATTAATTCCATCCAAAATAAAGGTTTTTAATTACATATCTGTATTTACTATGTATATTTATTATGTATATACGCACAATATATATTTTGAAAATATTTACATGTATATATTTATATTCCTATTATTTATATGTAAATATACTTTTAAATTTTTCTTGCATATATTCATGCATGGGCGCATATTATATATACATAATAAAGACATCCCTTAAAACATGCATATACTATGCAAACAAAAACTTTTATTTGAGATAAATCGTGATTAATCATTTGACACACTATTTTAGATGTTTGCTGCACATTTGGCATTATAGGCGATGTCTCATGAGCACCAATGAATCTGAACTGTTTCAGAAGAGTAAAGCAGGACACATATTACACCTTCTCCTCCATATGGACATGTAAAACCAGTTTCCAAATGTGAGAGTTTGAATCTGAAAGGTGATTCCTTACTCTTACATGCTTTTATAAACCAAGTCATCATTCATCTACTGAAAGAAAGGGTCAGTATTTTTGTGTCCTGATATAAACTGACATGGACAGTTGGAGAAAAATACATTGTGCGGCAATGTGGGTGGGGGACTTTTGTGTGTGTGACTGAACGTGTGCTGAAACTGCCTAACCTGATTCTGTCATTGCAGGCTCCAGGCTATAAAGCAAAACACAGCCACTCAGACAAGCCCCATCTCACACACGGACCAAAGTAAGTGCTACAAAGTCTGGAGAATGTCACAGAAGGCCGAACGTTTGCTAAGATTAAAGGAAGAACAAAAAAACAACCCAAAATAAGGAGTGGGATCAGATCCTGGTCCAAATCTCAAACTGCAAATCCAAGTCCAAATGTTTTGTTTCAACACCAACCGATGACTGTTTGTTCATTTCAGAGATACACAATATTCTCCTCTCCGTCAGTATCTCTGTTCTCTGTCTCCATGGTAACAAAGGGCTGGTTGACGAGCAGGACGTCAGCTTGATGAAGCCCCGCCCCTGTTACACCAGCTGACCAAGGTTCTTGGACATTGCCAAACTGATCCACATCTGTGAAGACAAGATCAGATGTTAATGCATCACTGTCATCAACAGTCGCCACAGTAACATTATTCATCATCTGCATGCTGATCCCTCATTTTCCTTCAGTTGAACAAAATAGGGCTGCAAGATTATGGCAAAATGACATCATTATTAAATACGATTACCACACTGAATAATGTTTATACCATTGTTTAAAGAAACTGTGTGCCAAATTCTTACTATAAAGTGTTCTTACATGAAAAAACTGCTAAAAATTGCTATTCTGTAGAATTAAGCCTGAAATATGTCAATTATACATTGGATTGTAGTGTTATACTAAAATTAAAACTTTGCCACTTTGAGCCATTACATAATTGTGGCATCCACAATTGTAATTGCGCTTAGAAAATCGATTAAAGGAATATAAAACTGCGGCATATTTTACTCATCCCCAAGCCAACAGCAACGGCCATATGCATATCCCGGAGAGTGCATCTTAGCTGACCATTGAATCGACGTATGACAACACAGCAGAAACAAGTCGTAACACAATGAAATTAACACAACACAAATTAGTCCTATTGTGGAGATTTTGTTGTGTTGTACACTACTGGGCCACTGTTCTACAGTTTATAAGTAAAAGTAAGGGAAAAAACACCTAGGCTTTATCCAAACAAGATCTATCACATGTCATTAACATTCAATTGATGTTGTGAATGAAACTGATGAATCCCTCTCATTTAATTACCCGTTCCTCAACAGAGTCTATGATCCAATTTCATTACCTCCATTCTGAATGTTTGTGTATGTGAGGTAATGTTGTTAGTCAAACATTAACTACTGTGAGGTCATGGTCTTGACCTCTGAATAAATAGTGAAACAAAGCAGCGTTATAAGCTTGTTGATTTAACCAGCACTTCAGTCAAGGTGACAGGTGGCATTCATATTTATTCACTTCGATTCAGAAAAACGGACAGGTACAGTAGACTGTAAGGAGATCTTTCAGTTTGATGAGTGAATCATCACCATTGTGGACACACAAATATATTATGTAATAATATATAATAATATATAATTATGGCCTTCACCTGTTTGGCAAAAATAGTAAAAACATTATTACAATTTAGAATAACAGTTTTTGTTTGAATAGATTTTAAAAAGATTTTTTATTTTTATTTTTCCGCTGAATATTCAGCAGGCACTAGTATTAAGCGTCACATGATCCTTCAGAAATTTGCTGCTCAAGAAAGGTTTATTGTTATTATCAATGTCAGCAAAGGTTGTGATTCTATGCTTAATAGAAAGTTTTAAAGAAGCACATTTATTAGACATACATTTTTTTGGTAATGCGATTAATGTCTCTGCTCTCACTTTTGATCAAATTTAAATCATAAACAAACGCATACGATTTAGAAACATGTACTAACCAGCATGTGCCAACTAAGCCATGCTAACCAGCTATTAAGTGCAGTGCAGTAAAGCAGGTAATTATAGGTAAACAAATGTAGTAATTGTGCATCGTGGATATGTATGTTAAATATGACCCTACAGATAATAAGATTAGCTAAGAAATGAGACCCTAATCTAGCTAAATATGCACCTTTGTGCACGCTCCGTCAATAATGAGAGGGTTAATGAGCCGGTCAATACACACACAGTATACAACCTTTAAATCAAGTAAATGTAACATTCACCTGTAAAAACTTTCATTTCACTTCTGTGTTCCACGAGTACGTTTAGACAGCACAGAGATGAAGTGTGAGAGAGTGTTTGTGCGTGAGAGAGAGACAATTCATAATGTTAAACAGACAACTCAGACAGCTCGTGTGAAAAACAGATGAATAAGTTTATGTCCCTCTCCCCTCCTCTCCCTTGTAAGATGACAGGTCACTCTGTAATGAGTTTGGTAAAGATTTTTTAGATCAATGTTCCAATCAGTCTCCCGTAGCTGGAGGCCCTTGATTCACACGCCAGTGTCAACCCAGTGACAGTCAATAGACGGAATGCGTAATTGATCGCTGAGACAGATGTGTATCTGTGTGTGTTTGTACCTGTGTGCGATAGAGTGAGGATGAATCTTTGTTATTAAATGCAGATTAACAACACAAAGAGAGCAAATCGACCTTCACTGCTGCAACACAAGTTTTAGTAACGATTTGCAAGTTAATGTGATAAAAATTAAACCTTTCTTTTGCTTCAGTGGTTCATAGTTTTAAGGGCCAAACAAGTCCAGCTTGACTTTCTGCTTTGTTTTTGAGTCAGAAAATTATAGAACATGCTTCAAAGAGTTAGGGTGATTATAAAGAGAGTGATTTGTTTGGATGTGACTGGTGCAGTTAATATAATAACTGTTTATAGTTGCCAATTAATATCACAACAGGTATTGTAACCGGCATATCAAATTATTTGCAATTTTGAGTCTTGTTTTCAACTCAGATATGAAGTAATGTGAAGCTATTTTCTCATTATGTCAGACTTCATCAGTTATAATCGTACCCTTTGGTCTGAGACTTAATACATTATGAAAATATTATTGAAAATCTTGGTAACACTGTACTTGACGCATTAATTATAAAGCACTTGAAAATGCATTGTGTGCATCTCAAAAATAACTGTAACATTTAATACATTATAATACTTGTCAATTCATTGTCATACTATGCATTTTAAACTTAGTTACATTTATTTACTACAAGATATATGTATTACAACACACTTTATGAATAACTATAATGCTTTGTACTCTTTGATAACCTTTTATAATGCAATATACATAGGTTATAAGTAAAGTGTTACCAAAATATATTATGGTTTACACAAAATATCAAGAAGCACAAGTGTTTTCAACACTGTTGACATTAATAACTGTGTCTTGAGCCGATCAACTTATTAAAATGATTTCTGAAGGATCATGTGACAAGGAAGACAGGAGTAATAACTGCTGAAAATTCAGCTTTGCACTCACAGAAATAAATTGCAATTTAAAACATAATAGTAAATGCTTTCTACTAATGTTATACAATACAAAGAAAATGTCATTATATAGTTTCACAATATTACAACTTCATATTTTTTATCAAATAAATGAATAGCATTTTTACTTTAGGGGGTGGGGAATGTGCCCCAAAAGAAGAAAAAAAAAGAGTTACGAGCACTGCAACACAAGACTTCTCATTCTGTCAACACAAGTAACTAATGATTGCAGTAAAACATTACCATTGCTGGGGATCTCTGTTAGACTTCTCAGAGGGGTTGAGTACATTGTTCCTTCAGTCCAGGTCTCATGCCCAGCAGGAGCATCAGATACTCCAGCAGAGCTCTGTCTGTTGTTGGATCGTGCCAAGAGTGAATTAAGACTGTTCTGAGCACTGGGAGAATCGGAGTATCCTGAGTGCAGATGGACGGTGTGATGATGACGGTGTGGATGATGTTGAAGGTGGATGTTCCTGTTGTTCAGGGAGGGAGACATAAACACTGCCTCGTTCACAAAAATGGATCCATGCTCATCCTGACCACTCGGGTGATGGTGACCCGCGTCCTGAAAGACAGACATAACTTGCATATTATATACACATATCATGTATAACATACAAATTAGCGCTGTCAAATGATTAATCACATCTTAAATAAAGGTTTTTGTTTGCATAATATGTGTGTGCGTTCTGTGTGCATTTATTATCTATATATAAATACACACATACAGTACATATTTTGAAAATATTTGCGTCTATATTCATATCATTTAAATACATTTATTTTTTTTTCTAAAATGAATACACATCTGTGTCTGGACCTCATTCAAATAATATAACGCCCAGATGGATTACTTCTAGCACATGTGTGTTAACAGCTTCAGATGATGTGTTATGACTTACAAATTTGTCACACCTTTTTAAGTCATGATACAGGACATATAGAAGTAGTAAACTTACATAAACTGCTGAATCCTACAGTAGGAGTCAGTTTGGAAAACAATAACAAATAATGACAAAGAGAAGAAATATTTTAGAACATAATAGCAAAATTATAACGTAATCAGGGAACATAAAAAAAAAAGAAACAATTCCGTACTCTGCCATCTTAGTAAGCCATTATATTGAATTAACTTTTAATTTCCAGCTAACTTCTATTAGCAGAAACGGTATTATTTTTAATTTCCTCTGCATTACATCATCTGGTCATTCAAAGGCCTTTTCGTTTTTCTTTTGTGTGTGCTTCATTTTTTCACATTTAGTAGCAGCTGTTTCACTTTAGAACGCCTGCAGTATGATGCTGTTTTTCCATCAGACATCATATCCACCTCTTCACTCATTTTCCTGAGATTTCCTCATTCATTCAGTTGGTTGGATATACATGTGAATTAAAGGCCAGACTGAATCACTGACCCACAAGCTCAAAATCACCACTCTGTGCTAATCAGCCCCCACAAACAATACCATAAATAAAACTTGGACCTGAGGCGGTTCATGTGTGTGGGAGAGTCTTAAAGGCAGACACAGAAATATATTCCCCAAAAGGTCAAAGCTTAGATGGTGGATCCAACACTCAGAAGCTATTTAAAGTAATGGTTTTATGAATGACATTCTAAGGCGGAATCCACGCAATTGCAATTATAACAATAAGAGACTTTGGAAAGGATTTTCCCTCTCAGATTGTTGCTGTATTACAGTATATAAAATATCTAAATGGAGAGTGTTGCTCCTAGTTTGAAGTCTGGTTGATAGTTTGCCACCGTTTTAAAAGCAGATGAACTGCTGTCAATGCAGTCAAGATACTCCCCAACTCGGTTTTTGGTTGTAGTGAAGACACTACAGAGAAGTTAGCCATCAGATGGACACTTTTGCCCTACCTCTCGCCCTTGCACTCCTCCTCTTTCTGATCACCAAACCTTACAAACAAGTAAAATATCTCTTCCCTGACCTGCAGGATGAAGCACACAGAGTTGTTTTTAATTATTTTGCCTTGGTAGGGGCTTTTCAATTATCATTAATCATTAGCTTGTTTATAAGCACACAGACAAGAGGCTGAAGCTAAGACCGCCTCACACGGCTTAAGACTGATGAGGCATGAATTGCTCTCATTATCCCAGGTAATGAATCAGAGGCTTAGCTGTGTGTGAAAAACAGACGCTTGACCGCAACTGAATCATCCATGTGTACAAGAGGTCGAAGAAAATAAATGTTTTCTTCCTCAGTGGCCTGCCACACCTGATTTGACTTTGCATGAAAAAAACAACATTGGCTTTGGACCTCATAAACTCTGTTGTGTTTTCTGCAATAGTCTTTTCTACTTGTCAAGAAACGTTTGCAAGGATTGGTCAGTAAAGTGAATCCAAATTTCACCCAAAGACAAGAAGAGAGGAGGAGAGAAACACGCACACTTAAAAACAATAAGAGCAACCTGAAGAAAGAGGGATGCTCAGTACCACTCGTTTTACATTTCGATTTTTTTAAAGAAATGATTAACATCTTTCAGCAAGGATGTATTAAACTGATTAAGGATGAAGGCCAAAAAAAACGAAATGTTACAAAAGATTTTTTACAACGTCTTTAAACATTGATAATAATTGAGCAGCAAATCAGAATATTGGAATGATTTCTGAAAGCCCATGTGACACAGGAGACTGGAGTAATGGCTAGAAACTCATCAGAAACTCTCATCATACGAAAATATAATATAAAATGGTAGTGTATTATTATATTTTACATTAGAAGACAAAGCACAAAAGAGTGAGAAAGAAAGAAAGAAAGAAAGAGAGAGAAGAATGAAAAGCAGCTGAAATATGTAAGGAACAGGGAAAAAATGAGACAGAAGGAGATTACAAGACAAAAAAGCAAATGGGATCAAGACAAATTGAAAATATATAGCTTCTCTTCCTTGAATTCATAACTGACAGTTTTGTTTCCATCTTCAAAGTCAGATACGAGAGGGTTTGGAAGAGATTTCCTCTGACATCACTACCTAGGTGTTTTGGCAACAGAGTAAAGGAGGGAAGAGGAAAGAGCAGAGGAGCAAAAGAAATATTTCAGGGTTTAGAAGACAGCTGTGTCTCCAGACTCACACTGTGCACAAATGACAAATTTATGACATACCCAAAGCTCACAGCTATAGCTTTTAGGAATATTTCAAACATGCATATGGAGAACATGCATATACACGTATATGAACAAACAGGAAGAATCTACAAAGTCTCAAATGCAAAACAAAGCACCCTTAGTGCCACTAGCGGCAGTCAAACTTTATTATTCTAAATAAACAGAAACTGAAAAAAAGAAATTGAAGTAGTTTTAATTAATTTAGAACTACTATTAATTTCTCATCTGAATAATTCAAATGCAATTTCAAATAATTGGATGAGAATGATAGAGAATTATCTGAATTATCTAATCCATTTATTAGAGGTTGCTTCTAAAAATCATAGATTGCACTGCATTATTTGATTTGATGAAATTGATTTCATTTTCCATTAAATGGTTGGCTGGTGTTCAGTTTTACTTCAAATGAACAAAATACTAGGCTACTATTCAGCCAAAAAATCTGTTCAAAATCAATTCTTGTCCCAGCCTGAGTCATTAGAGCCTACAAAAATTCACATTTTCAGAGCTTGTTTGTTTCCATATGATAAAAAAACCCCCTCTGACATTCCACCAAACCTTAAACCATCAGATTTATTTTGTTTATAAGAGAAGTGCAAAAGTACAACTGACGTGAAGCGAGTAAAATAATGTTTTATATTTCAACCACAGATACCTGCCATCTATGCAATGAAGCATGTACCAACAGAAATGTTGTTTGCTAATCTGTTTAAGTCTGACGTTACATATATCGACATTTCCAGATGCAAACACTCGATGATCCCAAAAGTGAACAACAAACAGTACGAACATATATTTATGGTGTATATAATGATCCTAACCTTTATCTTATGAGCTAAATCTCACTTTACCAGCTGTCAGAGTATTTTAAAGGTTGGTTTAAAGGTGTGCTTCAAAGAAATGGCTGTTGAGATTCTTAATTGAATTTTCAATTTTAGAAAACAATTTTTGAAACAAAGCGGAGACTTGGACCTGCAGAATTCAATGTCACGATTTACCAAGCTTGGCTTTGTGTGTTTCATGTGAGTGACATATTGCAGGTGGGGAAGGACTAAAGACAAATAAGCTGGGAAAACTGGTAGAGGCAAGGATCTATGTGCACATATTTCATGGAAAAACTGAAACAAACAATAAGCCAAAAACCACAGGGAACAAAGAACAGAATGGTGGGCAAACAGACAGCTATTACATTCAACATCTCACAAAGAACTAAAGCAACACTAGGGCTATGTATATACAGGAGGCTAACAAGATACAAACTGACTACAAGCACCATGGGAAACAGGAAGTGACATAAAAGTCCAAGAAAAGGCACAGAAACCATGTAAAATGCAACAATGTAAAATGGTTCACGCAGATTTGAAGTAAAATTAAAAAAGTTAAAAGTCTTCTTGCACTGGATTTGGGCCTCATTGCCAGCTGCAGTCATGTGCTCATCTCACATATAAAACACCTGTGAATCACAACTACTGACTGAGGAACTCACATTCACACAAAGCAACCTTCTTGAAAAGTTTGTCGAGGTAACGAGGTAAAAAAAACAAACTAAGATATAGTACTTTTAGAGCTCTTTTGTTCGTGATATCACATAATTTGTAGCATAAATAGACAGCTGGGTGCCATACAAAATGTACTGTGTAACTCATTGAAAAATGTAGTGATGTAGTGAGTAGTAAAAGTACAGACCTTCACATCCACTCACTGATCATTACCTGTGTCTGTTGTCCATCCAATGGTATGACCATAGCTGGCAGGTTCTGCTGGTAGCCCTGCTTCAAACTCTCCAGGAGCCTCCGCTGAGCATCCAGCTTCTCCTTCTCCTTCTCCACACTTCTCTGGCCTTCTCGGAGCCTCTCCAGGCTTTGCTGGTACTCCTGCTGCTGCTCTTGGAGCTCCTGTCGCTCGCTCTGCAGCCTCCGCTCCTCTAGGTGGCACACCAGCTCTCTCTGCTCCAGCGACGCCTCCAGTTCAGACTGTTGAAGCTGCCGCACCTGGCACTCTCGTTCCCACTGCTGCCGCTCTCGTACCAGGGTGCCTCGTAGACGGGCCACGTCTGCCAGCTCCTCTCGCCGGCGCTCCACCTCCCGCTGACGCTCCTGCTCCTGCAGGGTCTGGCTGCTGCGAGTGATGGGCAGTGGGCGGGAGTGTGGGTGAGGGGAGGGGCTTGATAACAGGAGGAGGAGCCTCTGGACTTCATAGTAACTGTCTTGGATGGTGACTGCGGCCTATATACAAAAAGCAAGGGTGTTTAAAGAATTTGTTCTCCTTCAGAAAAAGGTCCAGATTATATACTCCATTCTTTCTTCAGTCAAAATGTTTGAGAAAAACATTCCAGGATTTTTCTCCATGTAGTGGACTTCAATGGGTCCCAAAGGGTTGAAGGTCCAAATTGCAGTTTTAATGCAGCTTCAAAGGGCTCTACATGAACCCAGTTGAGGAATAAGTGCCTTATTTGAATGCTTACAAAATCTTGCACTAGCTTCACCTCACACAGTATTCAATTACATTGGAGAGGCCACACATGATGTAACAGGAAGTACAATCAGTGTTCATAAAGTGAACATGCAAAGACAGTCAAATGCCCATTTAAAAAAAAAAAAAAAGATAAAACAACGATGTCTGACGATTTTAAAGTTGGAGGAGAAATGACATTTTTGAACCAAGTACACAGATGAAGTACGCATGAACTTTCCAAAGCAATTATGAAGCTGTGCATGTGCATCACAGAGCTAGTGCAAGACAAGCATTTGTGGTTAATAAGTATATATATCTTTTCACTAGATAAGACCATTAGTCCTCAACTGGGATTGTGTAGAGCTCTTTAAAGCTTCACTAAAACTGCTATTTGGACCTTGGACCGATTGTCTCAACAATCCTGGAATGTTTTCCTTAAAATCCCTTCTTTTTTTCTGACGGAAGAAAGAAAGACATTAACATCTTGGATGACATGGGCATGAGTAAATTATCATGTATTCACTAAAACAGCTTACACTAGTTAGTCTTGACTAAACCATCACTTGGCATCTACCCTCAATTCATTTTTACAGTATTACTCTATTTACAGTATTTTTGCTAAAATAAATGGAGTATAAGACACTTAATTTAAAATAAAAACATTAAAATAGTCATACCAAGCCCAAATTTCAAATGGTCGTGTACAGTATATGTGGGTAGTTGACAAATAAAAATGGGTCTGTGTCCTATGGTGTGAAATAGCAAAAAAAAAAAAAAAAAAAAAAAACATTTATTAATATATATATATATATATATATATATATATATGCACATATATACAGTACTGTGCATTATTTTTGTCATTAATTGTAATAATGCAGTGAGATTATTGTCTGCACACGGAGTCTGACAACAGCCAGTGCTCCACAGAGATCTGATCTGATCATCATCCAGTCTGTCTGTAATGACAAGAAGTCACATAACAAACTGAGACAGACTCAATCCAGAAGCATCTTGGAGACGTTGCCACAGTTAATCTGGATTAAGTCTCAGTTTGTTCTGTTACTTCATGTCATGTTTGGAAATGTAAACTGATATTTCCATCTGACACGCTACCGCAAAAGACAGAAATAACCGACTTAGGCCACTAGTATTTTCACCAACAAAAAACAGTTTAAGACTTTTGAACAGTACTGTACATACAGTATATATATATATATAAACTTAACACATACAACATGAGCAAGTGTTTTATTGTTTTATAATGTTTAAATGTTTCTTTATTCTTACTTACAAATAGCATGACAGAGGTTTATCATCAGTGTTTTGTTTTTTTACATTTTTCTGTCACACCATAGGACACATTGATATGTCAACTATGTCTCAACTTCCGTAAGTCCTGTGCATAAATTGCATATTCTCATGTCGTCTCTAGTGACTTGTTAAATGGAGCTGTTTTTAGCCCTAAAAACCTGGGGAAAATTAGCATTTTCCATATATGGTTCCCTCTGGTATATCTAGAGTGCTTTTATCACAGCAGTTTTTGATTCTGAGTAAATTATGGTCTTTGGTTAACAATACTTGAAGACATTGAAGAATTACTTTCACACTTTGTTACACAACAAAAATAACAGTCATTACTCAAACACATATTTCTAAAAATGTAAGTTTCCAACAAACTCTTACATAATGAGTACAATGCTGTCCTGTATACAGTAGGTAAAAAAACTAACTAAATATCATGTGTAAATCGAGTCTCTTAGACTCAGCTTGGCTCAACAATGCTAAGACTCAGATTCATGCTCAGAGAAAGCTGACTGTGAAAAAAAAACCTAAGAAAATTTCATTTTTGTTTTATTTAATGCATCGTTTATAAAAATTGTACCTCTGTAAATTACCTCACAGAACAAAATGTCAAAGTTTAATTTTACTCATAAATCACAAACAGCTATTCTAAACCCATTAAACATTCCAGAGGGAACCGGTGCCAAATTAGCCTTCCAGGTTGACCTACAAATTGACATCATGACTGAACAGCTCTATTATGCTTCCCCACTCACAAACAAATATAAAAATACATCCAAATGTATCCCTCTGACAAGGACATCTAAAGTAGCTTGGAAGTACCATTGTTTTTTGTTTTTTTTGTTTTTTTTTACATAGCAATTCAAAAAGAAGGGCAATCTATTGCAGGTGTGCTACTTACGTCTACATCCCACATCACCTGCTTCACAACACCTATTATGCATCCAAACCACAGTATGTTATATAAGAGTTTTATAGTTGGTCAAACAAGTTAAGGCAATGACACTAAAGGCTTAGACAGAGCTATTAGGAGTGAGTCAAGTCATGTGTTTATGTTTGTCTGACGTAAGGCCTGTCCACTACAATTATTCTTTCAGTTGGCATGTAGTTGTATGACATGAGCTCACCTGTAGACTGTACAGCAGCTGAGTCAAACTCTGCACACTCTGACTCACCTACATGAGGACAACAAACAAACTATGAGCAACATAAAGTCTAATTCAGAACTGTGAGTCCTGGAAAGAGAACAGGATAGCTGTGTGCATTATAGCAATATGTTCTATTGCAAACAACATATTTCATTTACATCTGCTTCCTGGAGCACATTTTACAAAACTGCAAGCGCTGTGTTTACTTCAGCAGGTTCCTAGGTATGATTCAAAAACTCCCAGCATCTGTTGACTCAAACACCATTTGGTTCTTTATCTACAAAGTCAACAGACAGCACAGGAAGCAGACGCCGGTGACCTGAGTTGAAGAAAACAGCCTTCCAGGCAAGTAGGTTAATAAATGAGCAAGGCAAAGTGGTCACCCAAGGATGGTTAAATAATGTGGGAGGATATATTAAGATACCATTATTGATAACTTTCCACAAGGTGGGAGGATGAGAAAAAAAATGTTTGTTAATTGTTGCTATATTGCTACAGTCACCTTATCTTGAGTTGGATAGTCTATTCAGTTAATTAAACGTTTTTGGACTGAATATTACTTTTACGTAAGAGAGAATCAATAATATTACCACACTTTAGGGCACTCTGAATGTTTGAGACCTGCAATTAATTCACTCTTTTGTTTTGAAATCAACAAAAAACAAGCCTGCCCTCTTGAGGCAAGATTTAAGTCCCGTCTAAATGAACATTAAGTTTACAGCACCATCTAGTGGACACACAACTATGTCTGTAATGGCTTATGTAGAACAGGATTATTTTAGCTAAAAACTAAACTGAATACAAATAAATTAACATGAATTATAATCTAAAGCTTAAAACCCAGAATGAATGTCAAAAATAAAAATTAAATGTATTTAACATCCAGTAAAACAAGAATCCTTTGTTGCAATAAAATGTAAATACCTTTTAAATATTGATAATCTCCTTTCATGACCTTGTGCTCATGTCAGCAGCACAAAAAAACCTTATCAGCATGACGTACTGTGTAGTGCACTGCAAGACGGCATCGACAGCAAAAAAGAGATCCAAGAAAATGAAAGCTTAATTCTTCGCTTTTATATTTAATGAAACGGGACCCTCGAGGCAGTGAAATGGACTCCTCTTATTTCAAGCTCATTAATACTTAGTAACATAAAGAATGAGATGTGATAGTGAAAGAAAAATGTGAATTATTCATGCAGGGCGACTGTACCTCTCATGCTGAACACAGCCTTTTTCGGCAAGGCTGCAATTTAAATCACTAATAATGGAAAATAGTAAATATTTCTTACCCATATTAGTATATTTCTATTAGTAATCATGCTGTGACATTACACTACCACAATTCATCTTAATCAGTAGTAATCCCGATTGCAAATAATGGCTGTTTAAGTCCTGTTTACGAGAACACATTTACCTTTAGATGTATATTGTGATCAGCGTCTGAGCTGTGATTAAAGACCTGTGTTTCTAAGCCTTCCTCTCCTCTCCACTTTTCCTCATCTCTTTGGAGGGTGTCCATCAGTGGGTTTTCTGGGGGCGGAGGGGAGGAGGAAGAGCAAGGCTCAGGTTGGGGCTGCTCTTCTGGAGAAGATGGGACAGCGGCAGTAGTAGCACAGTGAGAAGAGAGGGCTGCTTTCAGGCTCTCCGCTAATGAGGAGAGAGAGAGACAGCAGGATAACTATGCATGCAGTTATGTGTACTGCAGAAAACCGGTAATATTAATATTATGGTAAAATGGTAATATTAAGTACTGTAAAACGTGCCTCTTGAAGCAGGAAGTTTATAAAAGTTTGAGGTTGGTAATATATGTTTTATGTTTAAAAGTCCCTTATGCTGAAAGCTGCATTTATTTGATCAAAAGTATATGAATCCTGTCAAGGTAAAGCTGAATTTTTAGCTGCCTGAAGTTTTCGTATTTGTTTATGAACATGCTTATTTGTTGGGTGATAAGCATTTATTAATATAAAACATCTGTTACTATCAGTGGACTCTCACCCTCTTTAAGTGCAGCACTGAGCAGTACTCCGGCCGGAGGAATGTCTTCAGTGCTCGGCCGTACCAGCAGTCTGGGCTCTGGTCCTGTCTCACGTCGTCCTGCCATAACTGACAGCTCGGCATAGATGTGCAGCTTCTCCTCCAGATTGGCACAGATGAGTTGATCGTGGCCACACAAAGACTCTGTGAAAGAAGGAGGTTGGTTGCCATGTTCAAAGTAACTACACCACTCATTGACCACTGCTCAAATGAGTATTCTAATGAAATGATAAAAGCATTTCCTTTCATTACATTCTTAGATATTTTTTACCAGTAACTGATTATAATGTCACTGAATGCACTGACAAGTCCACTTCATGCTATAATATATTTCAGTAATGGTTAGGAAATGTGTGCATTCTTGAGGTGTCATAACCCATTACTATATCAATGTAATTTTCTTGCATATCCACAGTCATAGACTGCACGGCAAATGAAAGATGAACAGGATCCAAATGGATAGATATCTCTAGGTATTATAAATTGTATACAAATTTCAGCTATTATAAATGACTATCCTTTGGTTCAGCCGGTTCAGCTGGTTGGTTGTACCTTGTAGCATGTGGATCTTTTGGACCTTTGCTTCCGTGACTCTCCTTTCCTCTTCTGACTCACTTGTAGTTTCATCCTCCTCTTCAGGGCAACTTAGCAAAACAAATTAAATAAAAAATTAGTGCATTTACACACACACACACACACATTTGTTTTTTCATCTCCTCTGCTCAAGTATGATATGTTCCATTTCTTATCATTCATTACACACCTCTCCACAGCCTCTCTGATGAGTCTCATCCAAGCATTGCGTTCATCTTTAGAAGCTGCATGCACCTCATACATCTCAGGCCCAGCTGAAGACGCGCTGATCAGAAACATGCCTCTCTCCTCATTGGCCACCTCACGCACAATCAGCTTCTGGAGAGAGATCACTGGAGGCTTCTGGTCCTGGGAAAGTAAGAGAACAACTAATTGCACAAAATGTTTTTTTAAATCAGGATATTGTTACACTGAAGACTGCAGTAAAATAAAAAAATATTAAAATAGAATTTCCAAAAAATGTTTACAACTTATACTGACCCAAACTTTTGAACTGTAATATATTTTTTATGAAAATGAAAACGCATAGAAATATCAAAAACCAACCACAGCAGCAAAGATGTATTTCTGATCTTTCTCCTGAAGGAATACCAATGAATCAGACAGCAAAAATGCCAGAACATCTGTGGATGACCAGAACAATCAAATAATGTAGCCAGACTTGTCATCTACTAAGCCATATAAAAATTAAAGGGATAGTTCACCCAAAAATGAAAAATTGATGTTTATTTACTTACCCCCAGGGCATCCAAGATGTAGGTGA
>JAUMHQ010000053.1:8833533-8846301 GCA_032361165.1 Enteromius paludinosus
AATCTTCGTTTGTGTTCTGCTGAGGAAAAAAAGTCACCTACATCTTGGATGCCCTGGGGGTAAGTAAATAAACATCACATTTTTATTTTTGGGTGAGCTATCCCTTTAAAAAGATTTCTGAAAGATCATGTGACACGAAAGACCATTGTAATGCCTGCTGAAAAATTAAGCAAATTAAATATATTTTAAAGAGTAATGTATTTTGCTATGTTACATCAGTGTTAGCATGCTTACCTTAGGTCACATGACTCTGTAGGTGAGCTAGAGCTGTTATACGCCAATTCAGCAGGTCGTGTGGCACGCAGGAGTCTTTCCAGCATCAGTCCCGCAGGAGAGGTGGGAGAGAAAGAATGGGAAGTCTGTTGCCGTACTCTCTGTCCTTCATCATCTTTAACAGCTGAAGGCATATCTACAGTCCCTGGTGACAAGACCCCCGTATCTGACATTCGCCACACACCGCTGTCTGTCCCAGAGCTGTCCTCTGTGACACCTGAAACAGCGTACTTCATATCGAGGTCATTGTCCTACATCAGAAGAGAATACAGAGAAATGTTTGTACCTATGCAATATTTGTACATACTGTATACAAATACAAATATATAGCATGTAACAAGTGGTAAGATAAGAGATTTAACAGGGTTAGTTCACACAAAAATTATTCTTTCACTCTTGTGACATTGGTAAAAAACAAATAAATAAATAAATAAATAAATAATAATAATAATAATAATTCATTTTTGTCCATATAGTGAAAGTAAATTTTTCAGAATATCTTCTTCTGTGTTAAATGGAAGAAATAAAATTATACTAGTTTTCAAGCACATGAATGCAAGCAAATGATGACAGAATTTATTTTTGGGTGAACTGTCCCTTTAATATAGTCAGACTATTTTAAAATGGTTCTTTTGCCACAGGTTTCTAAGAATTTACACACAAAGCCTGTCCCATAAACCATAGCGGCATGTCTTTAATAATGTCAAACTGAAGACTTTTGTGGCAGTTGTGGTTTTAAGAATCAGGCTCCAATGTTCCAAGATCAAATAAAGACTTTCCCTAAGACTTTCACAGAGATCAATCACAGGATAAAGGCAGTAAATGAAGGGAGGAGATGGCATTTGGATGAAAAACGTTACAGCTGAGTGTCTGCAGATCTGGTATATTGAGTGAGCTGATTTGTAGGAGCAGCGATATGTGTGGCGTCTGACCTTAGCGGAGCCTCTGAGCATGGCTGTGAGCCTGACGGCAGCAGCGTCTGAGGAGTGAAGGTGAAATGGAGTGCAGGAGCCAGGAGAGGAACACAGCTTCTCTGTCAAAACAACACACGCTGTCAAACTGATGTGTGTGTGTGTGTGTCAATAAAGCTAGATGGAAATGCAGTGTCAGTGACATTTACAGTAAGTTAGCATGAAATGAAATACATAATGAATAATGAAAATAATAATGTAATTAGCAGTTGTCACAATCCAGGCTGCTGCCTTTGTTCCGTTTGGAAAATTTGGTGTGTGTGTGTGTGTGTGTAAGTGTTCTGACAAATGCCAAGATGGCAGAAAAAAAAAACAGTAAAAAAAACTAAAATAGCACAACAGCATGGTCTCTTTATGGCCATTACATTTTTTGTTTCGTTTTCAGGAAGGCTTTTGCGTTCCATTTGCACAGTTAACTCTATATGTCTCTGCATTTATATTGCAAATATTTTTTGGAGAAATAAATCAATATATTTTCTTTTTAATTCATTGTTATATTTTAGAATTAGCTACAAAGACCATAACCTATGAAGAAGAAATATCTGAACAATAGTTTATCTTCTAGGCGCACACACACAAAATTTGTGGTCTTGATGCAGTCAAAAGTGGTGCAGTAAAGGAAATAGAAGAAACAGACATTCTGCCTTTCTCCCGCACACTTGTAATGACCATTACAGCTCTGTTAGAAACACTAACTTACACATGTATCTTTCCATTCACATGAAGAAAACTTCCACTGATACTGTCAAACAAGCACAAATAAACCGAGATTACATTTTCAAGGGAAAGATTTGTATATGTCGGCACAACATCAGTTGTGTGTGCCTTGGTAAAGATGAGTGTGTATGATTAAGTAAAAGTGAAACTTGCCGGGGCGCCCCGTAATGAAGGATGCATGTGTAGGCCTTCCAACAATAATGGAAAAACCACATATTGACGTCCACTTCACACACACACACACACACACACACAGACTTTATTCATTCAGATACTTGTTGAATCCCACATCTGCAGGAAACCCAAACACAGAGTTCATGTGTTTTGAATCCCCATCATCTCAAAAGCAGATCTAAAGCATTTGTAATACTAACACAACAACTGGGTAATGTAGCTTGGCTTTCAAATGATTAATGATGACTCACTTAATTTGACCCGTGAGATGCAGTTTTTCCTTTATACTTGTCTGTCCCTCAGAGTACAATATTTTGGGTAAGGATGACCATTCACATTTTTGAGGTGAGAATCGAAAAACCATCACCAGCAGAATAACCACTGTAACTTCCTATCAAAAACATCTCAATGCAAGCCTGGCGTGAAAATCACATTGTACAGAACCAGCTACTTGAGCTCTGACTCATTGCTGAATTAAGCCTACAAAGCTGCCCTGCACCACAGACCAAAAACAATGAACAAAAACACACAAACTAAAGTCATATGAGACAATCAAAGACTTTGTGTGATTTATTCATGTGTCTATTTGTCTGTCTTTGTTGCATGCATCATTCGTACAGATCATCTCTAGTTACCTGCTTTTGATGTCCGTCTCCGGATTCTCATCTTTGGGAAGGATGGCCATGAGTAATTAAACGGAGAGTCTGAGTCAGAGTCCATGTTTAGAATTTTCCTCAACTTCTCCGTTTTGTGAAACACATAACAGTAAAATCACCAAGGAGTTAGGTAGGAGTCCGAGAACACCTTTCTAAAAAATGCAGATTCCTTAGATAAGCTTTGAGGAGATGAGTCTGCGAGTGTTTGAGAGCGTGTCGGAGAAGGTGGGCTCAGTCTCGACACTCTATACTCCCACTTTTATATTGCAGGCAGAGACAGGGCTCAAACTGGACCTGGGAGAGCACGACAGAGGCATTTTCAAATGAAGGTGTCTGTAGGAATCTTAAAAGGTCAGCCAAGGTTTAGGAATCATTAACCATACATGCTAATAAAACCCCATGAGGTCCTGGGATGCAAAAAGACACACACCTCCTCTTACTCTTTATAAACAAATAATACAACTGAAATTTCAATGGCGTAAAAGGGTGGGCCGAACTGATTTGCAATAATCTAGAATATGATCTAAAATTTATAAACAGCTGTCCAAATAAAAAATTTAGCTCTGTCAGAATTTTCCATCTAATATTTTGCCAGGAAATCTGCAGTGTTATCTTTATTTAAAATATGACATTGCTGAAGAAAAATACCTGATACCTAACGATAACTAAAAACATAGCAGTAATATTATTGTAATCGTATATAATAAAAGACTACTTTATATTAGCATAACATTGAAATTAAACTGCGATCTGCAATAAATTAAAACCTAATGCTAGAAAAACAGACACCAAACCAACCTTAAATCCCACTAAGTATATTGTACAAAATTGAACTACATGAAAAAATGGCCCATTTAATCAACGGCGAAAACTAAACCTGACACAGACTCAAAATCGAACCCGCTAAAATGCATCAACACAAACCCAGTAACACACAGTACATCTAAAAAGTCACCACCATCCAGAACTTTTAAAAAGCAGTATTACAGCCAGGTGTGTGTGTGTGCCTGAGAAGAGATGGATTACTCTCTGCATGTGGTGGACATTCAGTCTCTGCTAGAGAACCTCTCAGTGTGTGTATGTATCCATCCTTCAGCGGGAACATGTGCTCCAGTAATCCAAACAGCAGACTTATTCAGTTCACCAAAGGTCTCGCAAACCAACAAGAGGCTTTTATTTCACAGGTTAGGATTTTTAAATGGTACCATGAGTGCGATGCGATTCAATAATTATAGATTTCTGAGTGCAGCTCCTTAGAAAATGCTCCTTATGAAGACAAATCTCTTGATAGGTGAAAAATGCCTGATTTAGTTCCTTTTTTCTTATATCCTTTTGTCCGTGTTCTTATTTCTTTACTTCTATGACAGCAGAATTGTCCATTCAGTTTAAATGGAGACCTCCAAAAGGGTTTGCTTCTAGTCAGCCTGCTCCTATCTGTGGACTGTGACTGTTTCAGTTTCTCATGAAATCTGGGCTCCAACCCCAGGTTCTCCTCCCTCCAGAGTTGTTAGTGGCTAACCGTCTGTGTGAGGGACTGACTTTGTGTTTTAAAATGAGAAATAAGGGAATGATAGTTCAGTACAGCTTAAATGATGAGAATGGGCTGCATACTGTGTGTGAACGTGAATTAATAAATGTCTGAATATTGTCATAATCATTTGTCATAATCACAAGTATTTTTTTATAATCATTATGATAGTTAAGTACTGCTACTTTTCAAAGGTTATGGGCAAAAAAACTGGCAATCCTCATTATCCAACAAGGTAACTGGGATAAATCTGTGAAAGTATCTGTATTAGGATGCGAGAACACGTTCTGTGGCATGGGCTAAATTTTAAAGAAACATCTTAAATGTCAGCTTTTGTGCAAGTTGAAAAATCTAAGCTTGTTAACATTCCTGCCTCCACTTTACAGTTGAAACTGTGAATGTGCATGTCTGTGTGAGAGAGTGGATGGCTATAGGAGCCAAAACCACAGAAAAAGAAGAGTTCCACCTCGAGTTCTCCTTGCTGAGCTACAAATCTCCCTATCTTCCTCCAAAAAACCCTAATAAATAAATACAATTTATTTACAACAGATCCTTAAAAGCAAAAGCAGCGCCTGCATCCAGAAGGCACTTTTTTCCCTTCAGCAACAACGACATGAAACTATTCAATGAACACAGAACAGAAGGTCTGGGCAATTTAATTTAGATATATTTAGATGGTAATGTTCAGTTGCCAGTGCCTGCTACTTTGCTAATATACTGAGAATATGTTTAAATAAAACAAGACGTCTGTTTTAAATAAACATAACTTCAAAGAATCCTTTTAATTTCAAGTAAAAAAACAGATGCAGCTGCACTGAAGTAAACTAGCTTCAGCCCCAAGAGAAAATTCATGACTTTTTCCTATTCAATAAGCCCCTCTCATGCATGCAACACAAAGCAACAGTAGTCAACATCAAATTTCCTTCTTGATGTTTACATATAATAACTTCATAGGCAGAAGTGGGTATTAACAAACTAAATTTACTATATCAGATAAGTAGTCAAGAGTAGATTTAAAGGTGAGTATTTCAACTTTACTATAAAACCACTTTTACTTCACTACACTTGGTGTTGTTCCCCTCGTTACTTCATTTTCATGCAATACAGGCTAAGAAATCCATAGTTCATTTTAAACACGCTGTCTGTCTGGCAAGCTTTTCTGAAATAAATCTCTTTATAGATGATTCCGTTTAAGGCCTTGATCAACAAAAGTTATTTTTGAATACTCTGCCCACCACTTTTTAAAGGCCATTAAAATTTTATCTCCACTCCAAACAGAATGTTTATTGAAACAAAGCAAAACATCTTGTAGAGTACCGACATCAGAATTCCAACATGACTTTTTATACTCAATTCCATAATCTTATTTCCAGCATCTTTAATGGTCTTTGAGCTTTCTAAAGATACATTCAGCACCTGAATTATGTTGCCACCATAATCACTTCTTTTGCATTAGTCGGCATTCTAATGAACCATAATGCACTGCATCAAGCCAACCCAATATTTTTGTGTATGCTATATATTTGTATCTTTATTGGAGCGTATTTTTATCCTTTTTTTATCCTTACATGCTAATTTCAGACATGTCAATGTTTAAAACAGTTGTGATGCTTAAAATGGTTGTGTAAAACAGAATGATTGCCTGGACGTATGCAAGGTGTACCTGAGTTAAATGTGTTTAGATCTTCATCCTCTTCATCCAGACAGAGAACAAGCTGTTCTTCAAAGACCTGACAAAACAAGATGAGAAAAACACGCTCACACACTAAAATTCAGTTGTTTTCAAGAACGAAAACAGACCAAAACAAGAACACGGGAATGAACATCTGTCCATTAGCAGACAAACACAACAAGAGCACATATGGCAGGTCTAAAGAAGACTAAGTGATCCATTACTGTGTTTCTGATTCCAGGAATTGACTGAAACACACTCAGACACAAAAATAAGTCCACTCACACTATCCACCAGGGCTTCATCCTCGATTCTCAGTTGGCTGTTCAAATCTGAGGAGCAGAAACAACAAACACAACAGAAAAATTGATTTCCACTTGTAGACAATTGCCAACTTGAGAACAAACAAGTCTTTCTGCTGGAAAACCGAGACACCTTTCACCATGGTGAGCAGTGACAGGAAGTGTCTGCACGTTAAGTTCACAGGGTCACAGAGGCTAAACCAGCCGAGGCTCCTGCTGTCAACACAACAGTTTCCCTGTGTCTCTTTACGGCATTTACATCACGCTGTGTTTTTTCCTTGATTTGTCAAACTGTAAGCAGATTATTTCTTTCATTTTGTCCTTTCTTACCCCTCCCAAACATATAGTGTCTCTGTCTCTCGGCCCACCCAGGAGGAATGTGTCTCCTCATACTGGACATGTTTGGGAAACCAGCCGGAGGTCCCTCACAAAGACTGCTCTGTGTATGTGTGTGTGTATTAGTGTATGTGTACTCCTCATCCCACATTCTACCACAATGTCCTCCTGACTGAGCCAAATTCACCCAATGTACTCTAACAACCCTGCCAGACCTAACTCACAGTGACAGACTGAGAAAGGGAGAGACTGAGAGAGAGTCGGGTGTGGGGAGAACTGGGGTCAAGAAGAGGGAAAGGAACAAGAGACAAACAGAAAAAGAGAAAGTGGAATAGCAGGAGGAGGATTGAGGTTAAGTGAGAGCCAGAAGAGAAGAAAATGTATCACATTAGCAGGATGAAACATGATAAGACCTTGGCGAGAGCAAAATATAGACAGAAGTCATAAAATAAACCCAAGACAGGAGGACTAAAACAAAGTGAAAAATAATAATATAACCATTATGGCCAGAAATTATCTTGTGGAGTTCTCACCACACGGCTTATATCTAATTTTCAGAAACCCACATTTATGAGTTGAAATCTCAAACTGCTGCTTAAAATTTTTGTTTGATAGTTCAGATTGAGTTTATTATTGCTAACGAGGGTAAAATAAAAATGACAGACATTTTAGTCTGTGTGTATCGGGGTAAAATGCATAGAAATGAGTTCTGGCTTACCTGTGTCACATACATCTGATGTGTGTATGCTCTCTTCTGACGGCTCACTCAGTCGTCCCACCTGTAACATGTTAAACTGTCAGGTCTGATACAGAATCACATTTGCTGTAATAATTCTAATCCGACTACACATGTTTGCTTTCCCGTGGATTTATGGAAATCACAAACACCAGGTCAACAAAGCATTTAAAAAAATCTTATTTTAAACGGACAACAGGGTCAGAAATTAACACTTTTACTCAGCAAGCATGCAATAAATCAAAAGTGAAAGGAAAACATAACACATTTTCTGTGTGTACAAATCATTTTTAAGTATTTGGAATAACAGAGTGAGTTAGAGACAGAGAGTTAATAGATGGATTACTTTGGGGTCCAGATTATGTATTTTCAGCATTTAACAGCAAGGCAAAAAAAAAAATCATCAGTCATCAGTTTTTCAATTATGTTTTGTACTGACAAAGAAATGACTTTATGAGAGCAAAAGTGTAAAATAATAAGAAAAGCTTACTGTTTGAAACCAGATTGTTTAGGCCCATCTAAGCAGTTATTTTCTTCTTTCATCATTGTTATAAATAACCACTACGTACAAGTAAAAATAGTCATTTGATCCTCTCTGTTGTTTTTGCTGTCTGTCTTTTCTCAGTCCTTCCTTTTCCAAACAATAACCAAGAGATTTCTACATTCTAGCTTTACAACAGACAGGAAACAAAGAAAGAGTTTCCTTGAAATTCGTGTTCGATGCTGACTCACCCTTGCAAGTGCATCTGGCTCTCTGCTCTTCTCTCTGTACAGCTGGATACTGTACTGTGCATCTATTCGTGTGCCGTTTTTCACAGTCAGACTAATAGATTCGGTGACAGGGCAGATGCGAAGCTGGTGAGAGCCGTCTATCCATATCTGACACATCCACACTGGCCTCCATGCGCTGCAACTCGAGGGACTGACGAAAACACAGTCATAAGACACAGGAACCTCGGCCTCTACTGTACACTGGATCAATGACTGAGGTGACACATCAGTGATTAATGGATCTTTTTCACATGTAATCTAATTATAGTGTATTGTGCCGGGCTGGGCGGAGCGACTCACTCTTTTAGAGCGCTGATGAGTGTCGGGTCTCCATGCTTCTGAGCCAGCGTGAGAGGACTATGGCCTTCTTTGTCGACTACGGGAACCATCCTCTGACCTTCAGACTCCAGGAGGAGGAAGTGACTGAGGTGGGGGAGCCCCATGTGTATGGCCACATGTAGAGGCGTTTCCCTGGAAAGGAGATCTAAAAGAGAAAACGATAAATAATCAGTCTTGGGAAATGTTTTCCTAGTATGTTTTTTTATATTTAATAAAGAGTTTTTTTTTTGTTATTTAATTTCACTGACAAATACAATAAAAAAATTATCTTTCCTCTTTTTGAAAAAATTACATGCATACATGGAGCAATTTTATTTCACAGATCACAATATAGTTATACCCAATAAGCTATACCCGTAGAATTTACAAATGACAGCGCCCATTTTTTACGTCAGGAAAAAGGTGGATTACAAAAAACAGTGAGAGATTTTCTCTCTTTTTGTTTTTGTTTGATTAACATGATTAGCATTAGACAGCAGGAGTATTAGACTAGACGTGACTTGACGTTTCTCTGTTTGTATGGGTGAGTGTACATCAATTTCATCATCTTTATCATGTGGCATTCCACAAGGCTCCGTTTTAGCACCACTTCTCTTTTTTTTTTATATGCTTCCTTTGGGTTCAATTCTGCGTAATTTCACACAGTGTGTCATTTCACTGCTATGCAGATGATACACAGCTGTATATACCATTTAAGTCAAATGACCCCACTGCTATAGAAAGATTGTTGGCCTGTCTTAATGAAGTTAAGGCTTGGATGTCAATAAACTTTTTGAGCCTAAATGAACAGAATTGATTATGTTTGGTTCCTCCGAACCTGATAGAGTAGTTGAATCTAAGTTGGGTCCTCTGTGCCAGTTGTATCATGTAAACAATTCTGGGGATGACTTGTGACAGTTCACTCAAATTTGACAAGCAAATAAATGAAATCGTTAGAACAAGTTTTTTTAAATTGAGGATGATTTCCAAAATAAAGGCTTTTTTATCCAAGAAAGACTTGGAAAAAGTAATTCATGCATTTATCATTTCGAGATTAGATTATTGTAATTCATTATACTATGGTGCTCAAAATAAAGTTTTAGATAGACTGCAGATGGTCCAGAATGCGGCTGCAAGATTGCTTACAGGCACTTGCAAATTCGATCATATTACTCCAGTGTTAAAATCATTGCATTGGTTGCCTGTTACTTTTAGGATAAATTTAAAACTTTTACCCCCAGTTTCACAGACAAGGCTTAAGCTAGTCCCAGACTAAAATGCATGTTTGCGCTATCTCAGATGAAAATATCTTACTCTGACATATCTTTAAACATGTCAGTGTCATTGTTCTGTGTTAAGATGCACACCTGTAATATTTTCTTACAAGGCATGTTTGTAAAAGTTGCTTAAATATAATAATTTAACTAATGCCTAGTCCTGGCTTAAGCTAAGCCCCGTTTGTGAAACCGGGCCTTAGTATTTGTATTTAAATCTTTACATGGTTTAGCACCATCTTATATTGCTGACCTAATCCAGGAACAAAAGTCAACGAGAGTATTACGACCTCAATCACAGAGACTTCTTGTTGTTCCTAGGTCCAAGATGAGGTCTAGATTGGACCATGCTTTCGTGGTCGCCGCCCCTAATTTATGGAACAGTTTGCCTCCATATATTAGGGACCGTCCTACGCTTGGCCAGTTTAAAAGCTATTTAAAAGACATATTTCTTTATGATAGTGTTCGATCAAAGATAAGTGTGAAGGGTGCTAGTGTCATGTATATCTTTGTTTTTCTTTTTACTCTACATTAGATATATGGGTAATTGAATTTAATTGAATTACTGCTTGTACAGCACTATGGTCAACATTGTTGTTTTATTCAGTGCTTTATAAATAAATTGAATTGAATTGAAATAGACTACTGTCACTTTAAAAGCTGCCCCGATCCAATATATTCCGCCCACCCCTATGTTTAGGCATGAGATTGCAATTTGTAGAGTGTGTCACACTTTTCACTTTTACTTTTGTAATAATACAATCTCCCTAATTATAAGAAATCAGGAGCCCATTTGCATATTAGTGTAAAAGTTCTATAATGTACACGAGATGTTGTTTTGTTAATCATATGCGAGTCCATCTGTGCCTGAGTCCATCTGTGCTCTGTGCAAACAAGCGGCAGTCTGATAACAGGTATAATGCTGTCTAAAAAAATAATACCTTTGTGGACATCCACATCGATGGCTTAGAGTTCAAACAGACAGCTAATCTCTGTTTGGTACACATCTGGTCATAAACATGCGGTAGGGTAACAAACACTTATGGCAAGCACTTTGCACATGTATAATAAAGGGGTGTTAAAGAAAAGGCTCAAGCATTAAATGGTCCATGGTGGAGTCCAAGACAGCCTTTTAGATGTTTTTAGGGGAAAAAAAATGATTACTTTAATCCGGCCTTCAAACTGACACCCTATCTGTTTTCCTCTTTATTGTTACTTTAGTGTTCCCCATAAGTGTGCTTGGGTCTTAATGTGTAGAACTTCGTCAAAACCTGTTCATCAGGTTATCACGTTACTCAGCAAATACAAAATGATTTCCATCAAGACTCATTATAAATATCATATGAATAAAAATCAGGAAGTTCAGGATATAAAGAATCAAGTGGATAAAGCCTTGAATAGGTGTGGGATTATTTTCTTTGTCCTGGTTCAGTGGAACTAAGGAGAAGTTACTGGGTGTTGACAGACAACCTAAAGAGGGGACTACAAACTGGACTGGTGTGTTTGTAAAGAACAGCACACACATGCACAGTAATTGACTGAACAGATGTCTACGAGTCTTTGCTCATGTTGATAGTGGTAGTCGATCTGCTGTTTTGATTTGAAAGAGAAGTGTCTATGAGGTGAGGTCAAATATCACTGCTCTCAGTTTTCTGCAAGCACGCCACTACTAATATATATTGAAAGAAGTTGCAGAAACCGAACCAGTTATTTGTTTGAGAGATAAATAATTGCTGTTGCTTGATCTTTGATGGTGAAATTTCTAAAGCGCAGCATGCTAAAGCTGTTTTTCCTGAGCAAACTGCCAACAACAATAGTTGTCAGCTGAATGCAACTAATTTAAAGGATTAGATAAACATATTCACATCCAATAAGAGAATGTCCAGGTTGTTTTGATACGCTTAAAACAAGCAGCAACATTTGTGAGATAAATTGCTGTTACTTTCCCTGAGATTAACAAGAATGTTGCTAAAGAGCGCTGTCATTAATTAAAGCTGACACTGTGTTCTTCAGACAAAGCAATGAAATGAACGCTAATTCAGCTGCGCAATTTAGCGCAAACAATTGCTAGTGTTATGTAAGGGGCCCCGTGTGCACTGGAGACATTCTTTAAATCCCTCTCCATTCTCACTGTTCAAGAAATCAGTTAATGTTCCATGATGGAACGGGCACTGTATCCATTCTCACTTAGACAGAACTCCAGACCATAACAACTACACTGCACTGTATTTCTCTCTCTCTCTCTCTCTCTCTCTCTCTCTCTCACACACACACACATATTTATATTTAAAACATGTCCATCAACTGTCCATATTAAAGTATTGCTTTATTCAAGAGAAGAACCGATATAGCATTATTTTTTAATTCCAGAATATTCTGCATTGAACATAAATGAAGCCAAACATAAGAAAAAAAAGTAAAACGTACACAAATACTATTTTATTGCAATATTTCAATATATAATTTAAACTGAACAGACCTATTAAAACATGTTTAAATATTCTAAACTGTGCTCTAGCCAACAGGACTAGTCAAATTATTGTGCACTATTTTAGTCTTTATCAGTGCTTTGTTTATATTGGCTGTCTGTCACATGAGAAGCATATTCCTAACACCCATCCAGATAGCCTGCTCTAACGCAACAGTGTTTCCTCAAAATGGAAATCCCCTTAAAAATGTTTTGTTTTGTTAAAAAAAGTATTCAACTAAAAAAATGTTATTCTATTTTAGATATACAGGGCATACATAAATATATTTCTTAAGGTGCTGTTGATTTAAAATTTTTGGTAACAACCCATCTAAGCAAAGAAAACAAAACATTTACAGAGTTAAATGGTGATGATGTGTTCAATACTTATTTTACCTTTACTTTATTTTATTTTACCTTATTTTATATACACACACACAGACACACACACACACAAATGTTGGGTTTACATGTTTTATGGGGACATTCCATAGGCGTAATGATGTTTCTACTGTACAGACTGTATGTGGTATAGTCCTACACCAACCCTACACCTAAACCTACCCCTTACAG
>JAUMHQ010000053.1:8879930-8913812 GCA_032361165.1 Enteromius paludinosus
TGGGCTGGATCCAAAAACCATTCCGGCCCGCCCTGCACAAGTCTGGGCCAAGAATAGTGCTCAGACAGCGAAGTCGGATCCCTTTTGTGCGTTATTTTTGTAAGGTACTGTAAGTGAGTTTAACTTACACAATGTATGTTGACTTTGCCTCAGACCAACATGTAGTCTCAAATTAATATACATATATATATATAAGCATTAGACGACTAGCCTATTTTATGTTAGATTTACTGCTTGGTGGAAATTTGATTCCATCAGTTAAATTGCATTAATAGCGATATTTACACATTTTTGTTCCGTTGGGATAATACAGGAAAATTGATAATAAATGTGGATAAATTCAAGCCTACAAGAGTAAGGCTAATAGATAAACATGGTCGTATATAGCCTAAACAACCGGACCTATTTTTCAGGGATAAATGCGTTGGCTTTCAAAGATAAATAACATTTGAGATCAGGAGCCTGTTTCATAAAACAAGTTTGCCAAATAACCCAGGCTTTATTCTGTAAGTCTGACCTCACCAAATTAACTGGAAATAAGTCCGACTAATTTAAATAAACCTTAGGCTATTTGGTAAACTTGTTCTATGAAACAGGTCCCTAACTTAAGATAACTTGTATTTTGCTGCAACAATATTAGTGTTTTATTGTTATTATTTAAATAAGTAGGCTAACTAGGCTAATTAAATAAACCCACCCAGGTACGGGTTAACAGGTTAATAACTGTCAGAATGTAGCTTTGTTCACGTTGCATTATATTAGAAAGTATTGCAGATGTCAGAACACCTCAGAGAATTAGCTAGGCTATAGCCTACGAGGAAGAATCGGCGAGCTGTTTCCATGTGGATCTAGAAATAATTTGTGTCTGTAACTGTAAACAAAGGTTCGGTAGCTATTACTGAGGAACATTTTAAAATAGACGCAATTATTCTCGAAAGACTAGAACACGCAAATTATCGGTGAAAGCCTTGGGGGTATTACTTAATGTAGCTATTAGCTGCTTTAATTAAAAAAAAACAAAAAAAAAAACTTCCAGTTGGAGAGTAGCACAATTTTCCTAGCACTTTCGAACCGCACGGTAAGGTCTACTTTGAACCGGTTTTATTTCATGCATGTGAAATTTATTGTAACGCACGTGCGAATCCCTGCAGTTCACATTGTATTCTTGGGACTTGTCACCCAGAGCAGCCGTGACAGGGAAGTGCTTTCATGGTAGCCCGTGGCACGGAAAGCGCCTGCTAACCCCTCTGGGACTTTAGAAACACTTTAGATGTGGTTTAACCACACATACAAGCCCTGACCCGGCTCATTGCGCCCCGATTCACAAAAACTCTATTTCATTCACTCGCAGACGCAGAATAATTAAACATCAGCAAATAATATGAACATCACTGCCAGTTATTGTGATGTCATATTGCGCATGCTGTCCTCTTTAATCATCAAACACCCCAGACAGATTATATTTTAAAAACCAATTTTTTTCTAATCCAATAAAAAATTGTTCTGTTCACCTGAGCTCGTTTATAGGCCATGCATTAGGCCTACATGTTCTGACCTGCTGAAAGTTCCCTTTGCTGCACACTTATGCGTTCTGACTTTCTGACCTCGAGCTTCACAATTTATTTATTTATTAGTTTTTGTTTTTTAATTAGCCTATGTGAAATATAAAATCTAAAAGAGAATCTGTCTTCTGCATTTGTCTCTAAAGCTAAATATTTCTGTATCAGAGTTAAATAGTCTCAGCTAACATGTCCATTTTGTTTCTAGTTTAAACATTGATTGCATTTGGTCTTACCCCAAAGACATATTATAACTAGAGCTTAACCTGTTGTAGCTATAGCTACGACCAAGATTTTGGTATAAAAACGTTACACAATATCAGTCCCTAACATAAAGACATTTTATTTTCTACATCTCCAAGGCAAAAATAAATAACAACAACAACAAGAAACAAACCCGGCCACATTATTTAAAGATCGAATAAAGAAATGTCTTGTTCCAGGCGCTTTTATTGGATGCTGTTAATATTATGTATAGCCTATAAATTAAATTATACAAATACACAATATTAAGGTAGCCTATCAGTCAGGTTATTCTTAAAATAACATTGCTTGCAAAACAACAGATTTTCAAAATATCTGTCGAATAATAATCACTATAGATTTAAAAGAGATAAAAGGATTTAAAGTGGCGTCAGTATGAACTGACCTGCCGCGAGATGGCACTCTCACAGCCCTTAATAACTGCAGGATGAAGTAAATATATGTTAAATACACAAGCCTGACCACATGAGTTACCATAAAACGGCCATCAAACCGGACCAGATGTTTTTGTAATCATACAAAAATACCCCTTATACCCACTGCATCCTCCAGAACCAACATGGAACTGTAATAAAGAAGGAAAAGATAATTCATTTTGAGAAGTTCGAAAAGACCTTTACTTTATGTCGGGTACACGAGTTTCTATGGGTGAGCGTTGTGTGTCTTTTGGACAAGTATGTTTTCATCACTCCTACCACAAGTTGTTTTAGTGTCCAACTTTATATGCAATTTCTCTATGTTTTTGTTTGTCTTTTAATTGGCTGAGCGAGTTGACTCTTAATTGGCAGAGCTAGCGTTTTGACTATTGTTTTTTAGTGAAGGCCCACAAAATTATCAAAAGGTTTGATTATGATGATGATGATGAATAATAATAATAATGCAGTTTAGATATTATGGCTTTTATTTAAACAAATAATAAATGCATTACAACAACACAAAACACGCACAATTGTTTAATGCAGTGTATGTAAGTGCTTCGTTAATCTTAACAGTTAGGTGTCAAACTTGACAGCTTTTCTATTTAATAAGCTACTCAGCTATTGAGAGTAATAGAATTCAGCTTTATATGTTCACTTTGTAAAAACACGTGCGAAAGCAAACTAAAACTAAGACGGACACTCTCCTTAAAAGGAGAAACAACAAATCAAACAGACACTGTACCGCTGTATGTTTTTATTTTTATAAAAAAAACTCAAATGATTTTGATTCCACTTGTAATAGGCTACTTGTAATACTGAATTTTATTCCTGTAATTATGAACAGATATGGTTGTGTATTTTCAAGCAGCATTAACATTTTCAGAAACCTTTAACTGCTTCGTTTTAATCCTTTAATTATTGTACTGTATTTACCCCTTTGTTTTAACCGAGGCCTGTTTGCGCGTTGGACGCATTTTGTAGTCGCACTGTGTCAGTTCACTGTTCAGTGATACACCCTTGCTTTATGTGCAAAATTATGACAGAAGCAAAGAATATTTCAGTGTAGGCTACTCACAAATATGCTACTGTTTAACATAAAAAATAACAGGGAGATTGGTGCCCGACCATATACCGATTGCTAATATTAATTATGAATATGAAAATGTTGGCCTCTCGTAAAAGGGCAGACGCGCATGTGCCCTGCTTTTTCGCAAGCTAGAATGCTCTTTCGTGATCCGCGTGACTGATGCGAGTTAACAGCTGACTTTTTTTTCCATTACCAATGGCTCGCGGATGATCTAGTGCACTCCCGTGTCACGCAAACTGCGATGCGTACTGAGGCAGACAACCGAGTGCATGTTTTGTATCATTTCTGAAATCACCAACGTCATGCACCTGAACAGAATATACAGTAAAAAAAACATTTATAGGCCTATGGGTTTCAGGAAAAATATAACAATAGCAGGGAGGGTCCTACCATAAAGACGTGCTTAATTCGCTGAGCTTCTTACATCTGCGAGGCTTTTAACGAAGACAGCGGCATTTCACCCAAGAGAGAAAAAAATCCCATCTAACCAGTAGAAACCAGCAGCGGTGACCGCTTAAAGATAGAGATCAACCTCGCAGTTGTTTAAATAATTTTTCAAAGACTGATATTTTTTTTATCTCTTCAATAGCAGCGGTGACGCTTTGCTGTCATGTGATCAGCGAGCTGGTATAAAGAGCATGGAAAGATCCGCCCTCTTTGGAATCCTGGTCTGGCCTTTAGGAGGGTCTCCCCAGACAGAATACGCGCGTGGATGTTGGGATTTGGGCGACCTCTTGATTCCGTGCCGACAGTAATCCATTAAAAGCCTATGGCACTAGTGACACACTGGCACGTCCTCTCCGCCTCTCCCGCATCTGCTCGGCGCGTCTTATGAGTTCTCTCGAATCGAGAGCGCAGGTAGCACGCAGGCTCAGCACACCGTAGCCCATCGGGGACCCGAGAGAGCCATGACTTTGAGCTCCGAAATGTCGGATGCGTCTGTGCTCTCGGAGGAGACCGACATCGACGTGGTTGGAGAGGGAGATGATGGTGACGGCCAGACGCGCTCCTATGTGGACGAGGTGGCTCAGATGCACGACGAGATCCTCCTCGGCGGTTCGCCGTCTTGTGGGGATGCCTCTGCCGCACGGGACCCGTACAAGCCAGCGAGTAAAAACACCCTGGTGAAGCCCCCATACTCCTACATCGCACTCATCACCATGGCAATCCTCCAGAGTCCCAAGAAGCGCCTGACGCTGAGCGAGATCTGCGACTTCATCAGTAACAGATTTCCATACTACCGGGAAAAGTTTCCAGCTTGGCAGAACTCCATCCGGCACAACCTGTCCTTAAACGACTGCTTCGTCAAGATACCGCGGGAGCCCGGGAACCCCGGTAAAGGCAACTACTGGACATTGGACCCAGAGTCCGCCGACATGTTTGATAACGGGAGCTTTCTACGCCGCCGGAAACGCTTTAAGCGCCAGCAGGCGCCTGAACTTCTCCGCGACCACGGAGGCTTTCTCCCCGCGGCCGCTGCGTACGGCTACGGACCTTACGGTTGTGGATACGGTCTGCAGCTTCAGTCTTATCACGCGCATTCTGCGCTCCTCGCCTTTCAGCAGCAGCAGCCGCCGCCACCGCCCTCGTCCCGGCATCCTCACACCGGAACTCTCATCCCCGCGCCTTCCCTCATGCCAAACACTACGGAGCTCACCCGTTCCCGCTTCTATCCTTCTCTAAGCCCCGGGCTTTCTCCCCCCATACAGACTGCGGCTAAATCCCCGGTTCACCGCTCACCCTTCTCCATAGACAGCATTATCGGGAGCTCTTTAAGCCCTACGCACTCGCATTGTGCCTCACGGACTTCCCCGGTGGTCCCGGTGCTTCCGCCGACCCTCGCGTCTCAGCACTCCCCAACCCCACTACCGGGTGTCTTGCACGGACCGACGTCTTTACACGAAACCTACGCAAACCGGATTGTCAGTGGCACTAGCGGCTGTTAATTTTTTTAACTAAACGTCACATTTTAAAGCGATACACTCCTGTGTTTAAGGTAGGATTATTTTTGTACTGTTTTGTTTTACGCAGCTGAATGGTGGACATTAACACGTTCGTGCCTATATTCAAGCTGTGAAATATGAAATATATATTTATGTTAACATTTTAGTTCAATCTAATTTCCGCCCCCACGAACTTTTCGTTGTCGGTGTGATTGTGGTAATCACTGCATATAGGGCGTCTCAGGACAACATTTTTTTAACAGGCTATAAAATAAATTGTGAAATGTCTACAATTATATATTTTGTGTGAAAACACGGATGTTTTCTAGTTCGGCAAACTGATTTTATCATTTGTACTTTGTAATGAAAATTCACAAGAGTGAAAATCGAAAAAATTTTTATACAACGTGTACTTCTCAGTAGCCTAATAAACAATGTACATTCTTTGATATTGTATAATCGGAGTGTGATATTTTTTACACGGTCTGTTTTTCATTAATAATAAATATTGTTTTACAAAATAAGATGGAGTGGGAATGACCTCATTGATAGTCCCAATAGCTTTAAATGCTAATAGGCAGAGCTGGTAGTATTGTAATTTGTGAATTAATTTCTTTTTAAATACCAGTAATCAGACCACAGTTGTTTAGATTTACACTTTATTCACATAACAACAATACATTATATTTATAAAATAGCCTACTGCTTACAGGCTACCAGTTTATCTACACAAAGACCATGCAGTCACTAGTCAGGTGGCAACACAGCATTTGACTTCTGGATTTACAAAAATCAGTTCAGGTTACTTAACCATGTATTAACCATGCATTTTGGAAGGCTTGTTCACATCTTTCATGCACAAATTCATGTTAATTATCTAAATAAATATTTTAATAGTATAGTAGGCTTTCACATTTGCATTTCCACAGTTGTCTGAAGATGATTAATGGTCACATGAAATGCAGGTAAACAAATTAAACCTTGACTGTTGATTTTTATTTTAGTGTTTTGTTTTGCTTGATGTTGCTTTATACAAATTTAATTAACTAAAATAAATTAATTATTAGTTTTCCATTATACTCACAAACCTCCGGTAGTTTGTTTAAGAACACTACTTTGGGAAACCTAAAATTAATATAATGTTTAATGCACTTCATGTTGTTAATTACACTGAATGAAATATATTTTCTTACTCTTTATACTCTTCTATATTAAAATGGCACAAGATTAACCTATTTGATGCGGTGTGATAAATGAGTTAGGCCAAAAGTAATCAAAGCATCGTCTTATTATATTAGCCCACTTAAAATAATGGATACATTACTATCTACAGTTTTTGTCATGCATTTTGGAATTGGTAACAAGTTACAATTTGTAATCTATCCAGCTCTGCAAAAAAGGATAATATTGCTTTTACATCTTGCCTCTAAAACCAGGTGTTCACTTTGTCTCAATCCTCTTCTATCCTGAAAAATAAATACAACAAGCACAGGATTAAAAAGTATGAATGTAGCCACTTCTAACCATCAACTACTGCAGTGACTGCAGCCATTTAGGGCATATATTAAAGAAAACAGCAACAAACTACAAAAAGGAGTAATTGCAATTTTTGCTGTTGCAGCATTGGACAGCGTCATGCATTTGCTCAAGGATACATGACTGTGTGAGACACTCACACACACACACAGAGGGAGATAGTGGAGGACCAGTTGAACTCTAATGTAAAGGTCATCATGGGGACTGTTTTGAATTGTCGAGCAGCATCGAGAGTATTTTGTCTCAGCTATATAACGAGATAAACTTTGTCAGTAAAAGACTTGTACTCCCCAGGATTATTGTTCCAGGATGCATTTGGAAAAGATAGTAGCCCATACGTCTATATGGCTGTCTAGTTCAATTGAGGCCTCTGAGAGAATGACTGTGGCCATCTTTTTCAGAAGAAAACCTGACAGATTTCGGTGCTCAGATACTCCCACATTTATCATGAAATTGCAAAGTTGTAACACTGTACATTTGCCCGTTGCTTTAAAGGTGAGGACCGTGATAAAACTATGGAATACAAGTTGCCAGAGCACATTAGTAATTCTGAATTAATATTTTCAGGAATTATAATTTCCAGCAGTCAAAATAAAAAAGCACCTAAAATTAAAAGAAGCCTTATGTGGTTATAAAATAGGCTATCGTGCAGCCTGCACTTTAAGCGCATATTGGTGTTTAATAAATTAACTGTATCTGCATATTTCACTCGATCATCAGTGTGATGCTTTGAAAGCTAGGCCTGTGTTATTTCAAAGTGGATCATTTCCACCGCTTTTTCTTATGCCGTAAACATTATTCATTCCTCACTAACATACAACTGAAACGGTGATGTCGGTTTCCCATCACGGCCTACATATCTGTATATGTTGTTTCCCACATTTATCTCCGTAATTGCTACTCAGCGACAGCACAATGTCACATGGGGTGAGAAACGCGGTGTTTCCCTGCCCTTAGGTCGGTGATAATCGGCGTGATCTGATCCAGCTGGCCCTGTCCATGGGAGTACACTTTTTCTTTTTGTCATCTTCTGTCATTTGTAAGGACCCGGATTGAATATACAGAGTGGGCTAGAGATAGTAAAAGGAAATCGGTCAGTATCACAGAGGGCGTGCATGTGCGTAGAGATGCCGAGGCCAGTTTGCTGAACTTCACCAAATGCCATAGCCATCATAATTAACTGCTGCTGGGATGCTTATACGGAATAATGGCCTGTAATTATAGATAAAGGTCTTCAAAGAGACGACAATTAAGACCACAATAGACAATGTTCGAGACCAACCCAGATGAAAAATATTTTTAGGCAATCAAAGTGCACCACGGACGCGGTTCTAAACGAGCCGTGGGTCATCTTGATGAAAAATAAAACCAAACGTCTTATTTCTAAAGTTGTATTTGTCTGGTTTTTGTGACCCTAATTGAAATTTAGAATAGCCTATCTGGATTACGCAGAGGAAATGCACAGTAGAGACATAGTTCAGTAGGCCAATAGAGCAGGAAACGCTCGGACGCTTACGCGCGCACAAACACTGTAGTGCCACTATGATGTAACCATTGGCTGGAGATGAACGTGATGGAGTGACTGCTCTCTTTCCCCACTGCAACTTTCATTAATTTATGCATTTCTTTCTTTATCTATTTATGCAGTGAGAACTTGCGAGAACTCATAGATGAAATAGAAAGGGTAGCCTACATTTTCCTAAAACAATAGGCTAGACTATGATTTGTGCAAATATTCCAGGTAAAATAAACAGCAGAAGTACACGCATATATATATATATATATATATATATATATATATTATATAAACGCATATGTAGCATCGCTTAAAATTCTTCTGCTTTATTTTTAGACCGCTTTGAGGTCCAGGGTTTATTGTGCGCATCCATTCAGACTCTTTTAGCTCGTGCAAATTCAAGGACTGATCGCGTGCTAAACTCTACTATAGTGTTTTCATCTTGCCAGCTTCATGAATTATAAATGGTTACTATGCGTCCTGGTGTGTGGACAGAATGCTAGCGGACAAGCTTAAGAATAGGTTATTCCGAGTAGAACACAAACCCGACCGATTAAAACACAAGCTTCAAGACGACCATTTAAAATGTTATTATAATTAATACCAATAGGTTGCTAGAATCATATATATTTGCGTGCACGCGTACTACACACACACACACACGAAAAAAGCGGCAGAGGAGGGCAAGACTGGGAGAGACACCTCATCCCTTACTTCCACCTGCCTTTTTCTTCTTGACACAAAAAAAAGAGAGAGAAAATAATCAACACACAAGAATGCGTCTAGCCCATAACACTTAAAATAAAAAATAAAGGCTTTTTATTTATGTATTTATTTATTTATTTTTGTTGTTGCTTTTTTATTTTTTGCTTGTACGTTTTTGACCACCTACATCAAATATAATAAAGCAAAAAACTCTTCCTCCACACTGACAGTGGATGTTGTTCAAATTCAGACGCTATAATTTTCTTAAGGTATACATGGACTGCCTTGAACTAACTCCATAATCTAGATTTACTTTTGTTAAACATCCTCAGCACGATTTACAAATTGAGAAATGTGTGTATTGTGTAATCAGCTAAAGAATAGTTTCAAATGTACCTGTGATGTTTAAACACTGATCATCACGCAGCCGTTTTCGTGCAGTGCTGCGCTCACAATAATTGCCCCTTGATTCATATGTTTTTATTACGATTACAATAATATGCTAATCTAATGGCGTCTGAGCTCATCTTTTAAAAATCAAGCAGGGTAGTATTATGATCGTAATTTAATAATTGCATTGGGGTTTTTTTTTACCACATTGGCCTTTTAAATACGAAAACTACTGCAATTTCTGAGCAATTTAAACAAATCCGTTTCTGGTCTCAGACGCGCATGCTTATAAAATAATTACTAAATAGGAAATAATTTCTGCAATGTTTAAAATAAAATATTTTTGACAGTGACATAACAATTATAAGAAAATAATGCTAGATAATCATAAATAAAGAAATAATTATTATTTTTGTTACTAGGAGCCGCAGCAGTTGTTTGCTTGCTCATAAATTCATGAAAAAAAAAAAGTGTCTGATAACCAGAAAAATTGCTTCACTGTACAGAAATTAAACTACGGATCACGAAAAAGGCGCTGGTGCATATGGAGGGAAACGGCTCGTGCACAACTGCAATAAGCAAGAAGATAAAGTGTGTTTTAATATAAAGACATATAACAGTATTACTAGTATTATTTTAATTCGAAGTCTCCTGTCAATAACGTATTAAAATGCATTACCATCATCATCAATAATAATAATAGCTAAAAATACTAAAAAGGTGTTGAACAATTTCCATAATCAGGAGTTTTTAAACTGTTATTCAATTTTATCTCGTAACTTAATCCCACTTCATATATGTTCTTTCGACAAACTACAAGGAAAAAAGAAAAGAAAAGAAAAACAGGAAGTTGAAGATTGAGTGGACTACACAGTGAGGGAATTATTTTGTGGCCAGCATCAGACCAAAGAACAATACACAAACACTGGTGCTCATAATTTATGTTGTTACATCCACAATTCTAAACCAATTTAAATATAAAGAATAGAAAATAGGGCCAGTAAACCACACCAAGAGGCTGGAGTTTACAAAACTTAAACAAACTGCAGCGTACAAAACTGGAAACAATCAAAGTCCTGTAAATGTTCTTCTTTGTTTTCAAGTGTTTAGGATCGCGTGGCAATGCTGAGATTGACCCAAGATGCCCAGTTAGAAGTTTATCAAGTGAGGTTTAAAGGTCACGGAGATCAGGGCTAGAGTCATAACAAAGTGTCTGAAAGCTAACTGTCACACACTCCACAATGACATTACAGCCTAAGCTCATCATAACATCTGCGGTGAAAGTAAACTGCTTGTGGTACAGCAGCAGAACTTACAGACGATTTAATTGTGCAATATCAGTTTCACAATGCAAACCAAGACTAATTCAATCTGATTTCATCTTAAAGACAAGACTTTCTTCAGTCAGTTTGATATTTTCAATTTAAGATGTTATCACGGGGGGAGAATCTGTTTTAGTTTAGAAGCACATTGTAAACAATGCTAACCAATAAAATGGTTAATTGTCAAAAATCAAGGCGCTTCATGAAAATGGACTGGAATTTCATGTTAAAATACTACAAAATAAACAAGAAAAAGAGAGAGAGAGAGAAAAAAAGAGAAAGCTTGGCAAGTAAGTTTATGAATTCACCTGATACACACTTACACACACTATGTTCCACTTTGATTACATCCTCTACTAATGTAACTTTTTCGAATCCATTGTGTGAGCATGTGTGTGAATAAGCAAGAGAGGTATTACGAGGAGAGATGTAATAAGGCAGTGAATGCCCTCCACGGGAGGCGTTGAATCCCTTTCTGATCTATTCACATTGTAGCCCAGCAACACTTATCCTCTGTAGCTGTATAGAACCGAACGGTGTGTTTGTGTGTGTGAGTTTTACGCTCCATTAGCAAGTTTGAGAACTAAAGGCAGGTCTGAATACAGCTCCAATTAGAGAGTTAGAGAGCCCACTAACACACTAGTCCCTGCCACCCAACTTCAGTCAATTACTTCTCTCTTCCTTTCATGCTTTCTCTTTTCTTCTTCTCTTTCTTTTCCGCCTTTTGTCGATTCTGCTTTATCTCTTTATCCCTTTTCTGCTTCTGTTTCGTTGTCTCCTTTCTCTCTTTTCTGTACTTGCTTTTAAACGCTGTCCATTGCTATATTTTCACCATCCCATCTTCCTCTCTGCCCCCGCCGCCGGTGTTGACATTGCATTGAAGCGATTCCTGTGGAGAGGTTATGAAAATAAATCCAGTGGTTTTGCTTTACACTGTTGTTATGCTCACTTATTTTTCTTTATTGACAATGCTTAATATGTATAATGTACATAATATTGAACTTATTTCAAGTGTAAACCAACTTCCACAGCCATTATGTCAGACACAGCAGATAACTGCAGTTTTAACACGTTTTATAAGTAAAAGCTACAATTGTCTGTTCAAATCTGGCTAATACAGACCCACTTCCCTACCTTTCATGTATCCTATAATGACTGACCCAATCGTATTTCCCCAAACAGCCTGATTGTGGACGCCAGTTACACGCAATAACGCCACTGTAGCATAAACATTTTAGCACGCTGCGCCGGGCCATTCATCACAGTGACACCCATAGGTAATCTACACCGCGCACCGCACTGGATGTTAACCAGAGGCACACAACTTCTCTCTCTTATTTTCAGGCTTAAGGTTTGCCCTTTAATAGCCTTTGCTAAACACTGAGTCATAAAGTCCATTTCTATGATTAAGTGTGGGCATCTGTTAGCCTAAGGAGCTAATTCTGTTGGTGTAACCAAATGTATTTTTTTTTTACTTGAAAAAAATACAGTTCATTTAGATGTTACCACATTAAGCAGGGTATATTTTTAGGTTAACTGACCAAACATTTTCACAATGTTTGAAAGCCACGCTTAAGTTATCCGATATCTGTTTCACAGGCCATCCATCATTTTAGTTTTTTTTAAGAAGAAAGAAATCCAACAATCGTAGACATTGTTGGTAAAATAAGCATTTTGAGGACGGCTGTCAAAAATGTGTATGTGTGAAAGAAAGCGCACGTGCACGTGTGTGGCCGCTGAAAGCAGACATTTAGAGTTCCTGTCTATGCTTGCTCTCTGAACTTCGCATTTGCATGACGCCCTTGTCAGTCATTCAACTAAACCAAAGACAACAGAGGGAACCACCCATGAAGACATGCTCTTTCAGTCTGCCTCTTACTCATTGAGTTATACGTTCCCTCCCTTCTCCACTTCCTTCTTCTGGATCGAGCATGATGCTGTAATTTCATCAGTCACTGACGGTTTTCTCCAGGCGGCGGCGAAAGGTACAGTGTAACACAAGGCTCCTCGACTCACACCATCATTATTTGTCACAGCAGCAACTTTGCTCAGCACCGAATCATCGCTTCAAGCCCTGAAACAGATCGGGTTTTGGTTATGTGCAAGATTACAAAAAGGCATCACAAGGTTTAAGGTACAGCCCGTGCCTCAGTGTCAAAGTGGCTTATGTAGTATGATGGGGGGATGAGATAGGAGAGAAGTGTGCAAAGCCTTCTTGAAGCATTGCCAAGGTTACATGTTCAGCATTAGCCAAACGCCAAAGCATATACAGTGTTACTGCTGTCCTTGCCGACAAGCTAACTGCATTATTCAGCATGCATCATGATATGATCCTTTGCTTGATACATTCAAATGACAATTCTGTATTGTTTATGTACCTTTGTGCCATTCTAATCCTATCTGACTTACTTTTTTCTTTTGGAAATGAAGTTTTTGGACCTTTTCACTGCACGGGCAGTCATACAGGTTTGTAATGGCATGTACAAGTCTTGCATGTTCATTATGACAAGTGAATGGAAAACAGAAGTGGAATCCTGCAAGAGTAGCTCAAAGTAGTAATTTTGTGCATAATCTATGCGGAGAGAGAGCGGTATCATTTCCTTGTGGCAAAAACAAATTCTGCCTGCCTCGGCTTGTGACTTTGTTGACCCAAGTCTGCCGAAGAGTATCTTCCTTCAAATTCCAATCTTTGTCTGTTGATAAATTACTTGATCTAAACGAAAAAAAAAAAAAAAAGGTTTGTGTTCAATGTCAATTTCTTTCTCTCCTTTCCCTCTCTGTCCCTCAGGTAAAAAGTGAGCCTGTGCAATAACATTATGTTTCCCGATGTGGGCCAGATGAATGCAGGCTTTTGTTTTTCCTTATCCCCTCTTCCAAAGGGCCCGTTTGAAACGTCTGCATAAAGCACCTCTGACCGGAGCGGAATCTCCTCCTAAAGTAGAAAAAGATGCCGTTTGATTTGATACTTCCTCCCAAGGCAGCACATGCTTCCTGTGTCCTGTCACAACATGGCTGGAACTGAGCCGGTAGTTGGGGTCTCCAAGACGACTGAAGGTTGACGCTTTGGGGTGGTCGGAGTGTGCATGCGTGTCTTTGGATGTGTGTGTGAGGAGTGTAGATTTTGAATGGATCGCAGGAGGAGGTTGGAGTGGAGTCTGTGGGGGGTAACTGGATATATATGTGAGATGCTTTGTGGCTGAAGGCCTGTAGATTTCCTTGACTGCTGCTGCTCTCTCTCTCTGTGTCCTGTAAATCTATTTCTCTTCGCAAACAAACCAGCTGCCAGATTTCTACCCTTAAATTATATCCTGGCACTGATGCATTAATTTATCAATCATCAACCCCACCTCTTAATTTGCATGTCACACTATCACACACTGAAACAATTATTATTAAAATAAACAAATCACATTAATACACACTACCAATTATGTTTTTAATAGTATTAAATTAATAAGAAGTGACAGTAAAGACTGCAATATACAAAAGATTGCACACTCTAATAAAAGCTGTTCGTATGAACTTTCTGGTCATCAAATGTCAATGTTTCAATGTTTCCTGAGCAGCAAATCAGCACATGATTTCTGAAGGATTGTGTGATTTTGAAAACTGGAGTAATGGTACTGAAAATCCAGCACCGAATTAAAGTCATTTTGAAAACAAGTACAACAGAAAATGTTTTTTAGAGTGACTGTAAATTTGATCAAATAAATCCAGCAGTGGTAAGCATAGAGACTTCTACATATATGTATACTTGCAATTAACAATGTTTAACTATTGTACGTAATTATTGCGATTAAATGATATTTAACCATTACAGACTGTGTGTGTGTGTGAGTGCGCATGTAAAATTGTATTCATTTTATTCATTTTCATATAAGAAAATAATACCTTTTTCAAAAAGTGTTATACTTTTTTCAAACCACATCAAAAGTGACAATGTAGTACTTCAGTGGGAAAAATTTACATGTGCAGGCACACTCATATAAGTTAATGCACACAGAAACACACAGTTGTGATTTAGTCCACTCTCTGCAGCTTTTTGGCTGGAGGGCTCTATTGGTGGGTGGTGAGCATTAATTACACCAGCTGCCCAAAGTAATGCACTGCTCTTTAACCCACAGCTCTCTTTGAAATCTCTACACTCACATTTTCATTCCATTTTTTTTTATTCCTCCCCTCTGTCTCCCTACCCATGAAACATCCAGAGAAGGACAACTGGAATCTATAGCATTTATTACATTATCTGTTCTAATGGCAAATATTTATTTGAACATATTTTCATTCATAAATCACTTGTTTGAAGTTTGCATGTTTGTGAAATAGAGCCATCATATATCTGTTTCAATTACAACATACGCACTAAACTATAAAACACACTAAGAAAAATATGAAGCCACAGCCAGTTCAAAAAAGTAGTGTGAAATTAATTATAATCTTAAAAAATTTCTAAATTTTCCCCTTTTTTAAATAAAATAAAAAAGAGTTTTGGGTCAGAACAGGTAGAAAAAATAATCACTTTAACCTTTTACAGTGTGTTAAGAGAGTCCATTATTAAAAAAAACTGCACATAAAAACACAACGTCTGTGCACACTTTAACTACCTGCCTTACACACACCGTAATAAAATAAGTGTTTATTGGTTATATATTAGGTTGTAGACAAGGTCAACCTGGTTTACCATTTAATTTAACTTTAATAACACCAGCTATATGTCACAAGACAATATGATGTGTAATTATGAATAATCAGCCACCAAATGAAAAATGTAAAAAAAAAAAACTAAAAAAAAAAACGAATATATATATATATATATATATAACTGATATTGGCATTGTTGGTAAATCTGAGCAAAGGTGGCTGTGAAAATAGATCTGTATTGTTTATGTTTTTAATCTTTCATTCAAAAAAATTAACAAAATAGGGGGGTGGGGGGGGGGGGGGGGGGACTCATGATGAAGTAAATGATTTTCTCCAATATATGTTAAGACTCAATTATTGGCACCCGACTATTGCACGTCCTTTTCCTAAGATACACAGCTCCGAGTTTTCTCCTGCAACACCTGAAGTGTCTGGAGAACACCTGATAAGAGAAAAGAGACCATTCCTTCATCCAGAATCACTCCATATCCTTCAGAATACCAGCCCCATGATGGTGCTTCTCCTCTTTAGTTCACCTCACTCAGTTTCTGCAGGGTTCAGGTTAGAGGACTGGGAGAGCGATGGCAAATGCTTCATTTTATGCTCAGTGACTAACTTATTTTGATGTTTGTGTTTGGATTATCGTCCCAGTGGAAGACCCAGCCGTGGCCCGTTATAAGTGTGCATTTTTTGAATGAAAGATCAAAAGGATAAGCAATGCCGATTCATCACAGTCACCTTTGCTCAGATTTACCAAGGGTGCCAATATTAGTGGAGGGCACTGTATAGCATTTTTTTTCTGCATGTGTTTGTTGTTTTTGGCTACCGGATAAAGTAATGTGTCTTTCCTTGAGCATGTTCTCTTGCGACAGTTGTTTGCATGCAGATTATATCCACTATCCTGTGTTTGTTTTTGATAATTCATCTATAATTCTTTATTAGGAGGTTTCGGACCTCTGTTATTTGCCAGTGCACATGCCTCTATTCATCTTCGCATTGAAATAATATTTGCACAGCGTTTCTGACAGGTTCCACAAAACATATGCTTGTCCCTCACTAATAGTTCAGTACACCAGAGCCTAAGACAACATTCTCAGCTTTGTTTGACCAGAGTGTTTGTTGTTTTATCCAAGAAATCATCTAGACTGAGAAAGCGCAAGAAAATCCTTCACTAGGCATGACACCGAGCCGTACACGCAGACACAAACTACACACACGAATTTAAGCACAAACACACACTCGAACATAAACTCAACAGTTGTGCCAAAGGAAATACAGTGAACATGCAGTTTTTGTAGCCATTAAATGGCAGTTTGGGGGAATTCCACATTTCTCTTCTTATTGATATATGAATGATCTATTTATGCTGGATAAATTACCTTAAACACAATGTGCACACAAGCACGTAACATGAGCACAAAAGCATCTCTGACACAAACACACACAGAACATCAGGTCAAAGGTTTTATCAGTGTCTGGCGTATTGTGCAGCGTCTGTGTAAAGTTGCATGATTGTTTGAGCGACTTTCACTGCATTTTTTGACTTACTGGAAGAGGATGAGCTCTGAAACCATGAGAAAGAAAAAACTATAACATGCAATCATGCAATTATGAGAGACGCACGAAGAAAAATCATAAAACCGCATCTGATTCATACACCACGATGTGTGATTTTCCTGATCCACAATGTGTGACTCACACTTCACAATATGGTGATATCATTTGATTATCTTTCCATATGGCATCCCGTCAAGTTGTGTCAGTTATTTCAATAAAACCTGTTGTTTTCCTTTTTCTCTTACTGAAAGTTTTATTAGCTGAACGTCAAATAGTTTTCTATAGTGTCTTTACCGGTTTTATGATATACTGCCAATATGACTTAACAGACTATCGGTGTCTGGCAGGAGAACACACACACACACACACACATTCCTGACCCAAATCAACGTGAGACATTCATACTTTGTTTTTCCAAGGCATTCTCCACTGGGACGAATTACAACCCACCACAGCTTTATGGACCTGCAGAAAGAAGGACGAGTGAGAAAGGGAGTGTGTTAGAGAGAGAGACCGTGTCTGACTGATTTCCACAGTGGCAGATTACATGCACATTCTCCACAGTCATGAGCAGATCATTCGCTTTCTGTGACCCCCAAAGTCTTCCATCTTCTCCTCTGAAAGAAAAAGTACCGTGCCGGGTCGTGACCCGTTTACGCTCTCCCTCGCACACAGTCATAAAACTTTAGAGTGGACGAAGTGAAAGCGAGTCTAATTCTGCACAAACACAGTTTGTCCGAAAAGATTCGAAAGAAACGACCACATGTATAATAAAGCTCACACAGTGAAATGGAGGTTTCCTCTGCCTAAACAGAGAGTGAGGCTTGTTCCTGTTGCGCACACACACACACACAGTGTCAGTTTTTCCCAAAGGTTCTGCCGTGCGTCCTGTGACATTTAACCTGTTGAGCCTAAAGGGTGTATGACTTCCTTAAATGCGCTCCAACTTCCACAAACATCTGGATGAGTTACACCTCTGGTATCCCCCAGGGTCTTATACGCGGACCAATGGAGAAAGAAAAAAGCCTAGCAGCTTTCACCTCACCCACAAATTTTCTGTAGCGAGATTCGGGAACAAGCAGGAACGGTTTGTGCAGTTTTTTAATAAAATGCTGCAGGAGAAAGAGGTAAACACTCTCTGCTAATAACTCTCTGCTCCACACAGATGTCGGTTTGAAGGTTTGCCTACAGTGAATAACTTGCAACGCTTGCACAACTTTCCCCCAAGATTGGAAACAAAATACTGGGGTTGGAGGATTCAACAGCTCAGTCAACTGCAGACACTGTCCTGAAGTCAAACAGGAAATTGGATTTCTAATATGACAAGAGCTTCATATGTTGAATTTACATACCTCACTGACATCTTGCAGACATGAATCAATTAAGTCCCAGTTTTCTGCGGCTGTATAGGGTTTTAATTAATGATGGATCCTTATCCTTTTCCACATCTGTTTAACCTAGTGGGAGGACAAGCCATGCAATGCCTAACTATCCTCCTTACTGAAACTTGTATGTATGTGTGCATTTGTCACCTCTGAAGGCAGCCACCACACATGAATGAACATGTTTTATGGAGACTTTCCATAGACATCATTTTTATACTAGAAAAACTGTTTTCATTACACATCTAAACCACACAGAAAACTTTCTGCATTGAAAAAAAATCCTCATATTCACTAAATAAATGCTGTCACAAGGTAAAAAGAAAAAACCTACATGCACATAGATTTTATATATTTGCATTGTGTAAAAAAAAAAAAAAATTTAAAAATCAAATATTGCATTTAATTTTTTTAATTGGATAGTAGAAGCACACTTTTCGCCTTAATTTAAATTGGCTAGGTTTCAAAACATAAAACAATAGATGCTGTTTAAAATTAAGACATTTCCTGGACACTTTCAGGTTGTCAAACTTAGTGGAACATGTTTATTGTCGATATGATAAACATCAACGGCAGTCTATTCTCATTGGACAGCTGTGTGAGCTTTCATTCATCCATGAGTTTAGTTTTGAGAATATTCAGGCATTTCAACTGTCAAATAGTATGCAAACACTTTTTAGGCCCCACCGCATATATTTGTCAACGTAGGAAAACATTGGAAATATTTCATATAATACTGGCTTTACAAGAACGTATAATTACCCAAACTCAAAACTGTTAGTAGTGTTGAAAAGCAGGAGCGAGTTTGCTGTTCAAATTTCTGCCAGACGACAATGAGATCACATTCAGAATCAGCATTTCTTGGGGTCAGGCCCAGATAAGCATTGTGATCGAACGCAGTACACACACACACACACACACACACACACACACACACAAGAATGTGCAAGTTGAGCTGCAAGAGCACACATTGATACACATACACTTCAGAGCTTGCGTGACTATAACTGTGATCCCGGGCCACACTGAAAACACTGCTGTCCTGCGCAACTCTGCCATTTACAAGCGTCAGATATTATTAGGCTGCACTCACCAAACCAGTCAAAGTCAAACAGACAACTGGAAAAGGATACTTATAAACAGATAAAACGACAGGCTACAGGACACTTTCCAAATCTCCTCATTTACCTCATACATAGGATTTGGTTTTAGAATATCTTTCTCTCTTTTATTGATGGAATATGAAAGCAAATTTCAAAGCATTGTAAATCCAACCCTTTTGCAATGGTAATAGTTATTACATTTTTTTTTTTTAAGTTTCACAAAAAAAAAATCATTCAAACAGCCAAATAAGCAGAATATGGAGAAATATTTTGCATCTAGAGACTCTAATAATGACGGAGAAAAATAAAATGCATAACCCTGCAAAAACAACCCAAGGTTTTGAATCTGGAATTTGGAGTGTGGGTTAGTATATTATTGTAAGTGATGATCTGCAATTATCTTGTCATCTTTCATTTATGAGAGTTTATGTGTGTTTTTGTGTCTATAAATGCATGGACCATTCAAAATGTCAAAAAATGTTAACAAGCTGATTCGAAAAAGAAGTGCATGCATTGTTTGGAACTATTAAATAGAATACAGCAAAACAAAACCATCATTTGTAAACACCCAAAAACCGATGGCCACCAGGCTTCAGTCCCAACAGACTGGGCCTGATGACAGGCTCTGTCTCTGTAATGACGGATTCACAAGGGAGGGTGAATACTCATTATATCAAAAAAGACTGTATTGGGTGTTCTTTAATCTGATAATTGGCCAAATATAAAAGAGAGAGCCCGAGAGAGAGAATGCGTGAGCGAGAGAGAGAGAAGTGAGAGAAGCAGAAAAAGAGAGAGAAAAAAAGACCTCGATAGGCTGAGTAGATAGAGATGAAAATGAATAGGACACCATAGAGAGATCAGAGAGTGGGAAACAGAGAGTGAGCTGCTGAAGTGATGGACTGAAAGAAAAGCCCTTGTGGGGATTGTGTGCTCCCCTTCTTTGAAAGTTTGCGTGAGGCAGTCCGGGGCCGTTTTTCCACTTGACCGCTTTCGGCCTGAACTGTAAAACCGAGACGACATTCCCTCATTAGTCCCACCGCCCTGCCAACCACATGGCCATTTAGTGTACCCAGAATCCCATTGTTAGAATTGTAGAGGTTATGTCAAAGGTCGCCCAAAATATTGATGAACTTTTCCATGGAGCACCAAGGCTGTGAGCGGCAGGGATACAGGGTGGGGGCAACAACACAGCTGTATATGGGCAAACACTGGAGACCTTCTGTGCACACGTTATTATGCACTCAGCTACAAATAACACATGTAAAAACCAAAACCTTCAATCAGAGGCTCATTTCACTTTTCATCACTCATTATAATACTCTTTCTGCTTTTAAACACACACACCCACACACACACACACACACACTCGGGACTGTTAATTTAAAGTTTAGGCCCAGTCTTGCGCATGGTGATTGACTTGGACAGAGATTGCGCTTAAAAAGCAGACTCTCTTGCAAAAGATCTGCTCATGTGTGCACATCGAAGCTGGCGTGAGTCACACAACATTACCAATACACATCTGACCACCAGCCTCTTGGAGGACTCACAGCTCAGCAAAGAAAGGTGAGCGGATGTTCTAGCGCGACAAACACAAGAAAACCTAATGCTGTGTTCATTAACTAAATAGCTGGGCATAAAAGAACGGAACCCCCCTCCCGGCAGAGTTAGCAGCTAACCTCAGGCAAATTGTTTCAATTGCACGATGGCAGAGTGGCCCAGCCCGGCACACAGTTATCCTAAATCTTAACAGCTGTTTTGTTTTGGGGTTTTTTTGAGAGAAAATTAAGCCCCAAGATCTATTCTTGGACTAAGAATCTGTTTCAAAAGGATATTCATCATATGTTCACAATCTTAAAGCTAAATCTCGACAAGATAAACACAAAGGTCACCGAATCTACTAAACTAAAAAAAAAAATATCTTTGCAGACCTAATGACATCAGAGTTAAAAATCCAATTGTTTCTAAATAAAACCTTTATTTTTAATATGATACATAAGGAATATATGTTTTGTGTGTGTGAGGAGTGGATAACTGTAATATACGCTGTGAAAATCCCACAAGCATTTGATTCGTATTTAGTGAAAAAAGTAAAAAAAAAAAGTGAAAATTATATTCTCAGTCTTCACGCACGTGCTGCAGCCACTGGCCCAGAATAACTGCATTTCTCAAATGTTTTTCTTTCTTGCGCTAAACAGATGCACCACAGTTTCCTTACTGCCACTCTTTAAATTATTTTAATGAAGGGTGAGAGAGATTTGAGGATATTACTAGTTGCATTACCATTCTGACGTCCCATCTGGTTAATCCTGCACTTTCTCACGGATTCGCTTACAGCCAAAGCAGCCAAGACGGGGCTACATAAGTAGATAGATAAATGCACATAAACAAACTTAAATAACAATTAAAGTCAAAATAAATAAACCGTGACATGGCGTTAAATTGCCAGGAATGTCTCCAGATGTTCCAATATGTGTTCCGTACTGTGCACAAATCCACAAGTTCAAAGTCCAAAGTAAAGAGCTGGAGATAAGGTCAGGGAACTGCCAGTTACCATTTATGTTTGGCATCTGCCTGAAATAAACACTTTTTTCACGTTTCATTATTACTAACAAATCAGGTGTCTTTGCCAAGCATCGATTGGACTGTATAATGTGTAAATGCATACCTCAAGAGCTCCCATTCATTTTGGGGAACCTGTTCAAAGCAAAGGCAGTGAAAACATCCAATGAAAATTTAAACACTCTCTGTGCTCGTTTTTATGGGAACCTAGAACTTCTGGGAGACGATTACACTCACATGCACCAAAAAACAAAAAAAAAAAAAAAAAAAAAAAAAGAGGCTTTTGCCCCGGGAACTTTTCTGTGACATTTTGCAGCGTGGAGAGCTATTTCCTCCACCATGCAAAGCAAAATGCCCCTAATTGGTCTGGAAGTCTGCAGCAGTTTGGGAAAATGTTTGTGATATACCATGCGCACTTCTTCTATTGATGCTGCCGCCCTGGCTAGCCGAGTGTTTACAGTCCGGCAGGGAAAATTCGTTTATTTGGCCAGGATTTGCAACGTGACACCAAAGTATTCCCTTGAACTATTGCGCTCCATTAAAAAAGCTTTGTGCACTATAATGGCTACTCATTATAGGTGTCGCGATAAGTTTATGATGTCATTAAAACAGATTGTACACAGAAGCAAACATTTCACCAACGGGGACTTATCTGTTGGCAAAGCGTAAAGATACACCATTACTGAACTTCATCTGATATCCGGGCTGCCATCTGTGTTAGCCCAAGCAACACAGTGACTTATTTTGACGATTACAATCTAGAGAATTTTCCCTTTTGTATACGAAAGGCGAATTGCTCTTAGAGCTCACCCGATGGTCTCCCCGAGGACCGGTCTGGAATTTCCTCTCAGTTTATCATGCCTCGCTGTGGGTTTGTCAAGGGCGCGTGCAATATATCCAATACAGAAGCGGGAACTCCGTTTAAAGACGCGCGCAGATGTTACACTTCCGGTGCGATCAGTTTTGGTGTCAAAGGACTTTATGCACGTGATTGTTTTGCGCACAATATTACTAAAGCATCAGTACACTATATAGTTGCATTTAAAAGTGAGAATTTTTTTTTTTTTTTATCACTGATGACATTAGCTAATTTTGCACAAACCGCCGAAACCGTAGGACGCGTGAAAGAGCGCGCACGGGTCACTGGAACGAAGCGTCCGTTGGGAAGAGAACCTGGAGGGGCGAAGGGAAGGTTGTTCGCGCACGGAGACGGGCTGGGAGGCTAGCATGTGGCGCTCAGATGTTTGTGACAGGTAGCCTGGGGAGATAGAGAGAAAGAGAGAGGGAGCAAAGAAATCACGGTAAACCATGGTAAAATTTCCTGTAATTCACCCAAAGGAATATTCATGTGTCAAGATGAGCCTGCCGCCTAGGTACTTCCCCAAAGAAATGAGTAAATACACAATTAACCATCTCAGTCTGCATTAGGGCCGCTGAATGGCGGTAAATCAATTACTCGGTCTTCACATCTGGTGGCGATTAGGAGGATGGGGGTGTATTTTGGGTTCTTTTAAGCAGATGGAGATATGCATGTGTGCCGTAAACTATGATTTGGAGTATATGGTGTGTAATTATTAACAAGGATATCTTCATCCGGAGCGCATTGCAAGAAATCATTTAATGCTGGTCCGAAGATAGTCAAAGCTTTTTTTCCTACACTGGCTACAGTTTTCCATTGAGTTCTTTATAGTGGAAATTATTCTTAAAGCGAGTTTTCTTACTGGAAAGTGCAGCTGTGCCGCTAAAATAAAATTGGACGGTAGTTGACACCTAAGCATACAAATGACAATAATCGTCATACCAGGCAAAAATGTCGGTCCATGCTTACAAGTACAGAGACGAGCTTTTTAACTGGGAAGTTGTGGATTTGCAGAGCAGATTTTGCCTACAGCACAGGGAAATAATTCCTATTTTCTCCCACCCCTCTTGGTTCACGCGTGAATGAGATGTCTGTTGTCTTTGTCGTTTCAGGATTCAGACCAGCAGAGTCAGAATTACGCCCTCGTTATTTTCACAACATATAGGCACGTGCAGGACACATCTGTACTGAACTTTACCTCTTTACAAATGATCATCTCCAGGAAGACCGAGGCACCTTCTAATATAAAGAATATATTACATTTATTTATTTAGATATTAATTATGATCAAACCAATTATATACAAAATTTAATTGTTGGAATAACCTGCACGATTCGTTATAGCCTACAGGTAACATTTTATAATAAACTGAATAACGTGAGCAAGCAGCTTATATATTGAGTTTGAGATTAAGATATATTCTGTTGATTGTCATATTTGTTTATATTTGAATATTCGTTTAATTTCATTGGTCTGAGCACCGAAAAATATAATGCCTTTTGTAACATGTCTGCAGGGACCAGACAAAGCGAGTAACCTTGTGACAAGACTTAGGATTATGGAGTCGTGACCACTAACCCAACCAGACGCTTGTGAAAAAAAAGTTCAGGAGCGATCTTTAACTCCACAACGCTCTGGCAACCATAGACACGTCCCTGTCAATCTGTGCACATGTGTCCACTGAGCGTTTCGAATCTCTCACAGACCGGTCTTTGATTATAACACTTTGAGTCTGAGACTGTGAGGGGGAGATCATATGATCGATATCATAATAACCTTTTTTCTCCGAGTTGAAATATGAGAAGAATGCCCGTGTCACAAACTTCTTTCCAATCATTCGAGCTCTGAGCATCAAAAAGAGACATGATTTAACATCTGGTTTCGAACTCACAGACATGCTCCAAAACGTGACGGTAAATTCGAGTCAATTGCAGAGAGAAATTATATGTGTAATAAGAAAAAAGGAATTTCACTGTTCATATTAGAGACACGGCACATCTGCCACCTGCCTATTTTCGTTTTGCGCTTTGGAGTTAAAGTGGAGTTTTAGAGATTTTTTTTTTCCAAATTCACGGATGCACTGTCTCATTCTTCATCAGTGTATAATTATTTATTTTACATTACATTAGCCTATATAAAACAGTGTATTTAATATTTGAGGGACTATGTTAAATGTTTGCAAATTTTAGAGTGCCCATAAATTTATTTGTTTTGTTTTTAAAATTATTTTTTTTAGCCTTGTGATCAAATCTCTTAAACGTATTAAGTTTAAGTTATGATTAAACAGTTTGAGTTCACATTTTAAACGTAACATTAAAAAAAATGCAAAGCAATATTCTTAAATAGATTTAATTTAAAATTCTTAAAATAAAACATTTTTTATTTAAATATAGATACGATTGTTGAACAAATATTAATGGCAGAATTGCTCGTTGATATGAAGTGGTTTAAACGGCTTTAAGAAATACATTAAAATAAGGCAAAATGTTTCAGCATTCACAACAGGTTTAGCCTCCAAATAGTTTAATAAGACCCTAAACGTCCAAAACGGCTAAAAAGCAAAGAAGCACTTTTGTCAATGAGCTGCTGAAATGATTGAATAAATCGCAGGACATTGCTGATTTTAGTGGCAAAGAAATGTGCAGGTAAAATTCACACATATTGTCAAAATAATATATAGCACATGTTGTCCTAAAACCAACAATGAATGTCTTGGTTTAAATTACAGCAAGTAATAAAAATGAAAACATTCTTTATAGCTACCATTGATACAAACAAATCATTTGAATTTTCTAGCAGGGTTTCCATCTCTGCGAATCTCCTCAATAAACTAAAGTCACTAAGATAATCTTTATTTATCTTTATCACTAATCTTTATTTATTTATTTATTTTAAAGCCGCGGGGACGCGGTTAAATAATATAATTCAGATGTTTATTATTATAGAGATTACAATAATTATTTACATCATATAACATTATATTATATAGAACGAATACAATTCGAATTCATCCCACAATGATTTTCACAATTGGCACAATTTAACTTTTTGTTTGTTTGTTTGTTTTATACGTAGGATGTTGTGTAAAACCATTTTTGCCAGTCCTAGATGTCAATTAAAACTGAACAGAATGAATGCAACCATGCCATTCAAACCTTAAGTAGGCTATGTGATTTTCCTCCGTCTGTGTGTGGGCGTGTGTATCAAAATGTGTGTATTCAAATTTAAATGAAACTACAAGGGCAGTGAGTGATTGACCTACATTATAAAGGGAATCCACCTGTCGCTAAACTCTAAAAGGTTGGATTAAAAAAAAAAAAAAAAGTGGCTCACCGGAGCTCGTGAGTCATTCTGCACAGTCTAAATATACCGAAAAATTGGCAAACATCCCCAACAACTTGAAAGGCGCGAGTGATTTAGCTATGCCAGCCACTTACGCCTCAGAGGCCCACCAGAACGCCATAAAAGCTGCGGATGCCTAACCAGGCCCAAAACCTTACATCACTTCCAGCGCCTCTCATTAACAATAGGCTAAAGCTTAAATAACTCCCGTTTTCAATTCCACAAAGCTTTTTTTTCCCTGTTATAATTACCTCACTCTATCATCCAAGTCAAATTGCAAGCCTGAAAAGTTTGATTAACCCTTCCTTTTCATTTTTCACTTTTTGCTCAGCAGATGTTTCGGTGCAAATGTGATCCGCACATGGCAAATAAGTTCCTGAAACCAATTATATCCGACGACATAAATAACCCCCATAAAATCTCAGGTCGTCTAATTGTAGTTGTAAACTGTAACTAGATAATGTTAATAGCAGATGCCAACATACCGTATATTAACTATATTTCACAGCGCGTATTCATTGAAACCCCTGGCGTGGAAACCGAACAATGATCCAAATGATAGGCCACGAATACATTGGCTGCGCGACCGCCGTGCAACCGAGATCTTTAGGGGGGAAATGAAACGGGGAAAGTTCTTTTTAAACTGCGTGTGGTCCAAAGCTTTATTCTGACTGTAACTGTACCGATTCAAATTTGAGCAGAGTTCTAAAAAGGGGAACAGAAATGGCAATGGCAGATATGTGACATAGCAGGCAATTGGCAGGCAACTGTTAATGGTTGATGCAGTCATATTATTATTATTTTCAATAAAACCACTTTACAGATATTACATTTTATGTAATTAAATAATATAGGCTATGTATTTGTACAGGCTTGCATATATATGCATATAGGCATTATTTATTGATTTGTTTCTTTATTAACAAGTATGGACATTTTTTGCCTGCAGAACAGTAAAAGACTGATTGATTTTTTTTTCTGCTTCACAAATAGCGAATATTGGTTTCTCTGATTTTTAGGATCATTTAAATTGCATTACAGCCTATAGTCAGTCCCCTTAAAATACCATAGAAGTATCTTACGGGGGCATGTTTTCTGAGCAAACAAGGTCTCTGTATTATTTATGTACTATTGAGGATTAAGTCAAAGGATAAAGCGCAGGAGTTTGACCCGAAAGGCCGGTCAACCCTGCCAGCGGAAAAATTCTTCAAACGTCCACCAAAAGCAGGTCCCCTCTTAACGATATTTCTCACAATGGAGTTATGATAATATTTTTCTTCCAGATTTCCAGGCGCTTTCGCTGCACACAGATCGAAACTATTTGCGCGGCGAAATCCCAGAGTGGTGCTTTGAATGATGAGTGTATTTCGAACGAGAATGCTGTGCAGAAAGTCACCAGTGTTGTCCTACAAAACCCAATTAGATTCACTTACATTTGATCTCCTCCAAAATATACACCTTTATTAACCCACCACTTCATTTATTATTGTAGAAATAATATTAGGTACACATTACATTATTGGTGGCACGATCTGCACAAGAAACGCAAACGTAATTTGTTTACATACAAGTTAACTGGTTTAAAACCGTTAAGAGCTTTAATTTTAGGCTATTTCTTCTCTTCAGCACATCTTTAGAAATAGTTTTTTTATTTCATTATTAGTGACAAAATTACATGACAAATAAACATTCCAATTAAAACGACCTAGTCCATATATATAAATAGCAGCCGTATTTCTGATATTGTAGAGTTATTTTTTGTTTGGTTAATTCAAGCACACACACCACATATGTAGCCAACATATGTGGCCCCTCGAGAGGCTAACAGGAGCAAAGGAAATGCAGCCACTTGAACTCCTAGTCAGCGAATAAGCTTTCGGAAAGGTGATGTCAGACTTTCTCCACATGCGTAATTAACCTCTCGCGCTCTCAAAAGGCGGGCTCCCTACTTTGATTAGCTAACCGTCATCAGATCACCTCCACCTCCTTCGCTTTCTCCTTGTCGAATAAGCACTTATGTCCACATACTTATTCTTTCAGACCAACCCATCGCCAATTAACACCTAGGCCACCGTTAATGAGACAGAGGAACCTTCCACTCCAAAACTTTTCAGGCGTCCGGACATTCAAGAGGCCGCCCTCAAACCAGCGTTCTTTGCCGTATGGGTTCTATTGACGCGACTTCAACCAAAACACTTCAATCAAGACCCTGAGTGGATGCTTGAGAGGTAAAAGGAGAGGAGATTTTTGAGGCTTAATTTCAACGCTCTATCTACATCCCACATACATAGAGTAGCTTCCCATAGAGTGCTATGAAGTTTGATAACCAAAATTCATCAAACATGCTCCTTAATCATATTTTAAAAGTTGCTGCTTTAGAATCACCTGGAGAAGTACCTGTATACAATATCAGCACGTGATATAATAAACAGCAGGTAAATCAGTCGTTATTAGAACCTGTTGTATGGGAGCTGCCAGCCCCTGAAGTGCTGAACTTTACATTAAAAAAAAGAACTACTCAATCTCATGCATGTGCGTATATATAGTACGCGGAATAAAAACGAAAACTTATGATATAGATACTCAAAAATGGACTTTGCTACGCGATGGGTAGGGTTGTGTTTGAGGGGTAGATGGTCATCATGTGCAAGCCAGCATATTTCGTATCATCGCCAAACACGTGCGTGTCAGAAACGCCAAAGTCAATTTTTGCGTATCAATACCAAGTGTTTTTATGTGATGTACTACTTATACGCATTTCAATGACAGGGCTGAAAAGAAACATTCTTTATTGTCATCCATGCTTCTGCGAAGAACCGTAAACATTCGTGGAACCTTTTCTAACCCCAGATTTTAAATGGTCAATGGAATTTTAACCTTTTGATGAGGAAGCTGTGCCAGCCACAAGTGTATCTAAGTCAGTATGAGAAAGAGAGACAGTGATTAGTGTGAAAGGTGCATGAGCTATATGTAAGCGGTCATGGCTCCACATGTTTTATGTTACAGACCTGATTTCCCAGCAGACTAATAGATCACACCTGTGCTTTAAATAACTGCATATGTTTTTATTTCTTGGATTTTTGCACCAGTATACACTATTCTTCCGAACCAATTTTGATCTGTACTAAGGCTAAAAATGGTCTAGAATGGATTTACTAGTTTTACTTAATTTCTAAGCATACCGAAATCCAAATGTAGATTTTAGCTGTATATTAACCTGTAGGCTAAAGATGTTTTGAGAAAATTGTGTGCTCAGTTATCACAAAATCAAGCAAATATGATAACCATGCACACTCAAAGGCTATTGCTTGTACAAAAATAGAAAAACAGAGGGAGAGCAGTAAAAATATGTTTCTTGTTTTCAGTGAGGGGTTTCTAAAGTGATACAATTTTGTAAAAATTGCAGTAAATCAGTTTCATTGGCTATGTTGTGTGTTGCTGGAAAACCACAGTAATTCAAATTATTATACAGAAACTGAAAAGAATCCTGGATACAGTGGTCTAAAGTGTATTTGTGTGTGTGTTTACATCACAGCAAACACGTACAGCACAAAAGCAGATAAACAACATCAGGCTGTTCGCTTCTCACGCGAGACCTCAAGTAATTCAGGACTTCTGGCAATCTGTGAATAATCTGGCCTGGAGGGGAGATACTGATGATGTGCTTAAGAGCTTGGGTTTCAGCACAAAACTGGAGGCGTGCAAACATTTCACAAAGCACAAGAAAATGTATCATTCAACCACATTTACAAACAGTTATCCCAACACACGGGGCAAAACAGGATACTAACATTCAATTACTTCGAATGTCCCCCTGCTTCTGCCTCAAACACGCATTTACACACTTGGAAAGAGATGAAACCCTGCACATCAGTGTGCATGAGGATGTGACTCAACAAGAGAAGACTCGAACAAAGACTCGTACTCAAGAGCACATTACATCGAAAGGGAGGGGTTGCTCGGGCTAACAGAACTGTTAGGCTTACCTTATTTTCAGGGAATATAAATATAAATATTTTTAAACATACAGTGAATTTTTCAACCAAACCAAGTAAAATGCAGTAAAATAAAAACATCTGGGAAATCCAATCTGAGGGAAACCTCACATTTGGAATTTCCAAAGTGACTTTTGCTATAGCCAAACGTTTTTACATATTTTCCTGAATTGATGTTTATTATGATCATAAAAATCCCTGTCTAAATGCTAAAGCCTGAACATTCTTTTCTATAAATATACAATTGTGCTTATATCAGTTTCTTCAAAAAAGCAACAATTTGAACTGGAAAGTGCAAATCAGCCGTTTGTTGCCAGCAATAGTGTTTGGATTAACCACACAGCAACATATCTACTTATTTTAGACTACCTCTTTGGTTTCAGAAGGTCAATAGTTGCTTGGGCAGCTTTGAGTATGTATAGTGGAAGAAAATGTGGCAATTAACTGAATGGCACACGTTCATAGCAACTCTACCAAATACACACACACATGCACAAAGCAAACATGTTGATTCTCTGTGTTTTGGAACCTCAGAGTCGGGACTTTGAAAAACAATACACCTGCAATTCATTAAGTTTCAAAATTTTGTTCCCTGTTCTTCATACCTTTAACAGTTTTCTGTAAATTTCCTTTTCAATGTAGTTTTTATTTTCATAAGCCGATCTTTCACTTTTTTCCTATTACTTTTTATGGTTTAAGGCATTTGCAGGGGATACATGGCTGCTGTAAGGAGCTTTGTGCCTGCTTCAAGAAAAGATGCAATGTCGTATAAATATCGTATATACATTGTATTGATGAATGAGCAAAAAAAAAACGAGAATATACGCAAGTAGAGACAAAAATAACAGTTCCACCCTCACTGATGTTTTGGAACGCAACAATATGCAGGTCTGACCCATCCAACTGATCCATCGCAGAGATGGTTCTGATGCTGCTTTGGTTATGTGCAAATTAATTGCAGCTTTAGACTGGCTTACTGTCATGACAATAAAAATATACATACAGTATGTATACATTGCCCTCCAAAAATTTGGAAACGCCCTAGAAAAGTGGGGTTTGAACAATATTGGCATGAATCCTTTTTAATTTGTGATAATTTAACAGAAACAGTTTATACACTGAAAGTACTTACATTTTCTATTCATTACATTTCCAGCAGCTATTATAGCTCTGCATAATCTGGGCAACCAAGCTGTCAGTTTATTCAAACATTGACTTGATCTGCTGAAGCTATCAAGGTCTGCTGACCCAAAAATCTTTTAAAAAACTGGGCCAAGTTTTAACCAGTAACCAGTCATCACAGCTGGGAAAGGGGCATGTCTGACTTTGACATGTATATATTGCCATTATTATGTAATCAAAATGAAAATTATTGTCTTCAATGATAATGTTGAGTTTCTTTAATGTATTTGCACCAAAAACTGATGAGAAGGTATCATCCAAAACCACAATTTGTCAGAGGTGTTTCCAAACTTTTGGAAGGCTGTGTATATTTGTCAAATGTTGACTACTGTATACTGTATATATGTACAGTATATGTATATATATATGTTAGTCGCTTTGGATAAAAGCGTCTGCTAAATGAATAAATGTAGATTTATATATATATGTGTGTGTATTTTTTATTTAAATAAATCAAACAATACAATGTCCACAACTGTAATATCTGGGTAAATGCAGTATTAACCATCTTGTGTGTAAATGCACATTTTGTGCCTCATACAGTATATGCCATTTAGGACATGCAGTCACAAAATAAGACATTTTACATCCTGCATATTTATGTTTTAGAGATAATGTTTTATGCTCTTCAAAAGCTTGAAACATTTTTCGAGCAAACTTGATAAATGTCTTGTTTCTTAAACATGCATTATTGTTTCTAGTTACACCATGAAGGAGAAAACTGCTCTTGGAAATTGGTTTATGTTACGGTCGGAGAGCTAACACCGTTCTCTGGTGTGGGGTTCCCCCAACCACACACACACACACACACACACACGCTCTTAAGAGATCTGGGATGGGATCATAAGTGCTGAACACTTTGCAGACCTCTCCAATTTTCTCGGTGATTTGCTAACTTGAGAAAGCCTAAGCTGGGTGAATGATGGTGGCCAGCTTCACGCTGCAGCGATAATCATGTTTTTGCAGAGGGGTGAATGTGTAGCAAATTTGGGGGTGAAAAGGTGGTTCAAGAGAAAAAGAGTTTCAACACCATCGCAAACCCTGCATACGCAGGCTAATGTAAATCACAGATGTACCTAGCCTTTGGAAATTAAATTACATCGAGAGGGAGAGTTCTGAGGAGCATTCACTCTCAGCCTAGTCAAACTTGTATAACAAGAGTCATCTCATCTCTGTCTATTGTTTCCTTCTTACCAGCTCTTCTACTGGTTTTCATTGAACCTTAAAGGCCATGTTTAACAGAATATACCCATGACAAAATAAATAAATAAATAATAAAGTTACAATATGTATATATATATATATATATATACACACATGTATATGGAATGGCTTATGAGGTAAATCATATAAGCTATATATGCAGTATAAATAAAATTTAACCATAAAGCCATACCCCAAAATTTTGACCATGATTGTAATAGTTAGAAGTTACAATAAGAACAATATGAAATGGCAAATTTAAAGTTAAATCACAGAAAAAGCAAGAAAGAAGAAGAAGAAAAACAAAAAGAACCATAAAGCCCTATTCCCTTAAATTTGACCTTAATGGTTGTTGTCACAAAAGAAGAAAGTAGTGTAAAATTAAATCTGTTTATTATTCATTTAAATACATGTGAAGGGAAAATGGATGCATGCTGCTGCCCTGAAACTTATTTTCAATCGTCATTCAGCTATTGTTAAAGACCTTCTTTTTGACCCCGAAGTGAAGGCTACATGTTTATTAACAAACAAAACAATCATGACAGCTGGGACTTGTCAAATTGAAAGCACATCAAAGAATCTTAGTAATGGCCGGTTAAAATGTTTTACATTTTTCATCAGCAGCAAATGGCAGACATGACATAGCTTGTGCCTGGGGCTGCTCTCAAGGTACGCTTTCCTTCGCTTGAACACTTTCTCTCACACACAGGATTGATGACTGGGACTATGTCTTATTGAACTCTGTGTCCCGAGAAACACTGGGTTTATAATGATCTTGGTAATGGGCTCCCTAGTCTCTGATTTCATACACACACACACACACACACACACACACAGACTTAAGTGCTCCTCTTTGGTGAAACACATGAAGGGTTAATGTTCTCAATGAAAACAGTCTAAATATCTTTCTTCTGTTCCTCAGAAGGTTAAACCTTTTGTAATCAAAGCCAATAGCACTGAGTACCACCCTCACCTAAAACAATAAACACACACATGCACATACACGCATATTCACACACTCAAGAAGTCAGGATCAAAGAAGGCAGGGCCACGCTGCACCTTAAGCTACAATAATAAAGCAAGCTGCCGTTGAGTCAGGATCTGGGTTACTCATATTTTCCTATTTGATTAAGCCAATATATCATCCCGTTACAGAGACACACACAGATGGGTTACTCTTGGAATTTCTGAAATAAATTACATCAGGACAGGAAGGCCCTTCTGCTTCTGCTCAACATAAACACAAACACACACACACACACACACACACACACACACACACACACACACACACACACACACACACACACACACACA
>JAUMHQ010000053.1:8929639-8943678 GCA_032361165.1 Enteromius paludinosus
TACGAATTAGTACGAATTGGCACAAATTTGGCACCTCGTACGAATATGTACGAATTGCTCGTGAGACTGTGTTGGTTAAATTGGAACGACTTGGGGCTAAGTAACTGAAGGGATAGTTCACCCAAAAATGCAAATCTGATGTTTATCTGCCAACCTTTAGAACATCCAAGACTTTATTTCTTCAGTAGAACACAAACAAAGATTTTTAACTAAACAGACAAATCCAAACTAAACCATGCAGCTTGTGACGATACATGATCAGTCTGTGCAAGAACACAAGGGACGGAGTCCTGGGAGTGAATTTGAGAGGGGGGCTGCATTTCATTTCCAAATGGTTAGGCTTATTTTGAAATTAAAGTGCTTTCTATATTTTATCCATTCAAAAGACTACGAAAGCGATCCCATCAAAGAGTATAGAGGCTTCTATACTCTTTGTCCCAGTTCTGCACATCAATTAAGCGATGTGCCGTCTTTTGCCTTAAAAACCTGCAGAGTCAATAGAAATGCTTCTCTATCGTCGTGCTCCTCACAGCACAGATCTGCAGCGCAGAGTGCCGTTTTTGTCATTCATGGTAACAAACAAAGTATAGAGACGATGTAACTAATAGATTAAGTGTATGGTGTAGAGAGATTCCTTCATTAAAATGGTAGTTTTTTCTGTAGTTTTGCTCAAATAAATGCAACATTTAGTGAAGAAATTATCTCTCCCATCCCAAGCATTTGAACAGCACTACAAAGACTTAGACCTAGTTTGCCCAAGAAATCTAAAGATGACAAAGCACCTAAAGGTGCCTTTTTTTCTCTTTCTAATATGACAGACAGTAACTGAACTCGGTCACCTTGCCAGCCACGACCTCTCTGCCTGTGGTCATTTTTATTTTATCTTGACTCTTGTTAAAGCTCTGTTCCTCCCTTACAACTGCTTTAACTTTATGAATCATTGAATATCTGTCAGATTACCCCCCACACACAAATCTAAACACATAGTTCATAAAAAGAGAGAAGAGAAACAAAAATCTGATGAATCTTATATTGTGGAACATTTGCCATGCAGAACAAAGGGATGAATCTACTAAACTGGTTTGATTTATTTGCCTACTTGAACTGCTATAAAAATGACATACAGTAAGTCATCACAGGGCCAGTATCTGTTCTTTTCTTCCTGTTCATGTAGGACGTGTCTGTATGACAGCAAATACCTTTTTTGTTCATGACGGTGATACTCTACTTCTTTTTCCTCCCTTCAGTCTCCTCATTCTACCTCACAATTCACAGTTTTTCAATCTGTATACGAGCTCAAATATATGCGAAAAGATAGAAGAGAGAAGGAGAAGGTGTGCATATGTGAGAGAGAACAGGCACGCTCTTTCAAAGCAATGTAAATGTAACCCAAGCCGCAGTCTAGGCTGACTAAACACTCTGAGCCCAGGTGGCTAATGGGAGACCAGGATGACCAAATGACCACCACCATAGTGGATCCATTCTGATGTCTCTCTCCCTCTCTCTCACTCCCAGTGACTCCTGCTCACTCTCTTTTCTTTTCTCTCGATCTCTCCATCTGCTACGTATTACACCCGTCAGCTCTTCTGTTTGTCCAGGCAAGACTCGGATGGGTGGTCTTCAGATAACAGAACGCCAGGGGCCTCCCGTGTCACCAAATTACCCAGACCTCTATGTTTTTCCTTTACTCCTTTCAAAAACACGCAGGGCTTTGCTGTAAGGGCTAGAGTGGACAGCAGACACACACTCATCATCACTCTGTGACGTAAACCTCACTAGACTATCACACTGTCTCTGTGTGTATGTGCAAGAGAGAGACCGGAAGATAGGGAAATGAAAGGACTCCCTTACTCTAATCTTGAAATGCTTTCAGTGAATCTGTACAAATGCACAGATTTAGTAGAGAGATAGGCTTCCCAAGGGAGCATTTTTTATAAACAAACCCACAATGCTCAGTTTTACGGTCCATTTAAAGATGAAAAGATTTCGTAATACGCACAATGAGCATTTGGAAAAGTCGAGGAACAAGAAAGGTTTATTCAGAACTTGTAACTTGTTTGAAAGATGTTTGTATATTTTAGATAGAGAACACTCCTGAAGTACTGTACAAAATATTATCTGGTACCCTAATAATGAATAGTGAAAGTATCTAAAAATATTTTGGTTAAAAAAATGTTACACATACATTTATTCAAATGACATGTTGTTGGTGGGATTGAACAACTATGAAGATCTATAAGGGCTCAAAAAAAAAAAAAAAAAAAAAAAAAAAAAAAAGAGACAAGCAGGAAATGGGACAGTCTAGTTTGCTCACAGTCAGTAGGGGGCAAGAGCAAGCACAGAGACACAGTTATTATGTGGTCCTAGACAAGTATCTCTTCAGACTGTCAAGTTTTAGAGCTTATTTGCATGTAATCCCACATCATTGTCTTGCTTATAGGTTGGTTTAAGAAACTGTGAAGAAATCTTAATCATAATAAAAAAAATAAAATTATATATATATATATATATGTGTGTGTGTGTGTGTGTGTGTGTGTGTGTGTGTGTGTGTGTGTGTTTATAATCGTTTAACACAGAAGTGAAGTTAGTATTTTGTGCATGAAATTGCACAAAAGTGACATTATACATTAATGTCAAATATTTCTATTTAAAATAAATGCTGAAAATGTATCATGCTCATGAAAAATGTATAACAATTTCCACAAAAATATTCAAATAATAAAAAAAAAGCATCATAGGAATTAAAATACATGAAAAATAGAAAACAGTTTAAAATGCAATAAATTGAATTTAAAAATCGTACCTCCTTCAAACTTCAAAATGCTTTAGAAAAACGCTAACATGCGATGGCTATAGTTTTAAGAAAACCAGAAAATTCCTTATAGACAATCAAAAGAAGGAGATGAGTCCATTAAGAGGGTGTCGTTGATTTAAGTAGCCAATGACAGGCTCAAAAGAGAAGCCTAAGCCTCATTCTATCTGCATACGTACATAGACTCATACACACAACAAAAGAGCATAGGTCTGAGCTGCTGTAATCACTAAACTGTGTGCTCATGCAGACAGAGAAAGGGTGAAGGGTCATGGGTGAGAGGTCGTACTGCTTATGGCTGGGAGTGATTGGAAGGGTTAGTGACATACACAGATCATCCCTTGTAATTTAGGGGAGCTAATCTAATCTCTAAAGATCCCGATTAAGAAAGTCTGATAGAGAATGAGTCATTTAGTGCAACAAATTTCATCTAGGCAATGAGCACACACTGCTGTTTATGTGTGGAATCAGGATGGCATCTTTAGCGCGGCTCGCAGGTGGCCGTGTCGCTGCGCTCTGGGCCCGTGAGCTCTAGTTAGGTCGCAGGTCAGCTGCTTTACTGGAGCCTTACACTCTTCTCTTCTGTCTTTCACAACATTAATACTAGACTCTCAAATCTGCCCCCAACAAGACACTCTCACACCCTGCCATTATCCATTATACAGAGAGCGACAGGCACAGATAGCACATTTCAACAGAGACTATTTTAATAAGACTACATGATGATGATTAAAGTCGCATCTGTGCCAAAAACACTGCTTTAAACTGCTTAGCGAAATGTTCAGGATGTGGATGAAGTAATACTCACAGGAGGAGAGTATGACAGAAAGAGAGAGACATTAAACCCATGAGCTTGAGGCGAGACTAAAAAAAGCTGGGGTCAGTGTGTTTGAAAAACTTTCAGTGGGTCATTACTTGCAGGTGGAAGGAATAAATGACAGCACATGCTGCAGTGTTATATTTTTCTTATATTTCCTCTTCCTTTCCACAGTTTTCATCAGTAAAAAAAAACAAGGAGGAAAGAACATTGCTAAGTATAATCTGGGACCACCAAGTAGAAAGTATTTGAAATTTGCCTATATATAATTCATGCCATTTAAATGAATAAAAAAGAAATTGCTGAACAATAACGGTAAATTAAGCAGTGCCTGCAAATAGTTCCCAGCAATTTTAGGCACGGTGTAATATCATTGCACCTGCTGCAACCATGGTACGGCAGGAAAGATCCTGGTCCCGGGAATTAGAGTATCAGACATCTTGGTACATGATGTAACTACAGAAGAGTCAAGTTTTAAATAGGACAAAATCTAAACAGTTTGGGCATTTTTGAAGGATATGAGAAGAGACATGGGCAGAAATGAAAGCTTGAGGATGGCTAACCCACTACAACCACACTGAATATCTAGCAGAAGTTTCTTTTAAAGCCCAGAACATATAAAAGGCCTGCCATCAACACATATAATCTCTTATATAAAAGGCCTGCCATCAACACATATAATCTCTTAGCTAAGCCCATTGAAAGCCAGGGCTTTGGGGTTAATTCACCCATCGCTCTGTGTTTGAATCAACTCCAGACTCACATTGAGATGAAAGCCCGAGAGTCCCACGGACGAGCTGCACCATGGGGCCCGCTGGGCCTCTTCAACGAGGCCAGATTATTGCTTGTTGGTCTGGCTGGGACCTCCATCAGGACAGGGAAACTGAAAAGAAAAACAATAATTAGAGATAATTGCTTGTGTCCAAACATGAACATTAAAGCCCCCTTCCTTTCCTCTCTTTCTATCTCTCTCTCTCGCTTTCTTTCTTTGACCCCCCCAATACACCCCAATCTCCCAGTCTCTCTCTTTTGGTAGTATATCGGGTGCAAAGAGAAAAACACACCCCTGTTTTGACAGCTGGGCAGGCGAACATAATTTGTGACAGCTGAACTGAAACGTCTTTAAACAAGACGGAAAAGGAGAAAAGGGGGGTTTGAGTGAGAGACTGTGGAGAAGAAGAGGGAAGAGGACGAAGGAATGTGGAAAGAAAGTGAATTATTGAAACAAAAGAGAGAGAGAGGACAAAATAATAGTGATTCATCCAAGACTTTATATGCACCCAGAAGATAAGAAAGTAGAGGAGGGATGAAAGGGGAAACAAAAGAGAAATTAAATGACGGGATAAAATGTACAATTATTTGTCCATTTTTGAGAGCAAAATCTTTTACTCAAAAATCTCACTTGAACATGGTGTCACACAAAGTTTGACGCATTGGGTTAATTTGCTGCTCAGCAACTGTGACCTCTGAACTTTGGGGTGCAAGGGGGTCAAAACCGAACTCAGAACGAGGCAGCCAAAATCATGTCCATCTGAGGGAGCAATGTCAAAGGTCACTGGTGAGATCTTGGGGAATATGGGCCAAAACAAGGAACATATGTGAATAGATACACATTTGAAACCAAAATAACCCCTTATTTTCCATCCCCTCTAACCCTTCTGTAGGCACACACAGCCAGACCCACCGCAGACATACTGCATCCAAATTGAATTAAGTCATAAATAGAAGTGCTACACTGATGTTAGAGAGGCACTGATGGAACATTGGCCGACAGCCCTGCGAAATTGACAGTGACAGAAGTTTTCCCTGAAGGAAAATACTAATGTAAACAATGGAATACGGTTTCAAAATATCCGCACTCCCAATGCTGCTTCTGTTTACATTTCCTCACCAAAACTATTCCAGTTTGAGGACAAGGCAGAATTGGACGAAGAAGAGACGGGATGAGGCTGAGGCTAAGATGCTAAGATATTGTGAAAGGGAAACATTTCATGAACTGTTACGGCCCTTCCGTCAGGTTAACCCACATTATCATAACATCCCAGATGTACCACACATGCCATTCATTAAAAACACCAGTCTCATAAATCTAGTCAATTAAACCAGTATAACACCTTTACTGCTGTAACGTTCCTCAGACAACCAGCAGTGTAATCCTCTGGACCAACAAAGCTTTAGTGAGGAACATGAGTGTCCTTCAAGGCTTGTCAGTGTTTGTTTGTGTACAGTGTGCACATCAATAAAAAGTGAGCGAAAAGGAGGAAACAAAAAGGAGCGATCTCGCTGATGCTCCCTGGATTGGGCTGCGTTTCTTTTTCCAGACATCTGCAAAGATCATCTGGGCCTTCATCTGAGCCTCATTAGGCCTCGCTCTGTTTTATTAAAGACAGGGAGATGATTTCTCCATCAGATACATTATTACCACTGGACCGCAGCCTAAAACTGGCAATCAATATCCCACACAGAACATATATGTGATCATGTACTGCTCACGAGGGTCATTGCTTTGTGCGTTACATTATGACATTTATTGAGGGGTAATGAATTGAACACAGGAGGGCAGTTTTTCTGACCAAAATGAAGTCTGCTTTGCAATGAAGAAGTATCTGAAGACAATCCTGACTTTAGTCCAGGACCATATAAATGAAATGGATCTTGAAACCTTGGCATAATTTTTATGATTCCCAACCACAAATTACTTTTCATTACTAATTGTTTTATGAAAAGAAGATATTGGTCTAAGAATGACATTTTCATTCATTTTCCACTCCTAAAATGTTTTCCACAGTCCAGCTGTTAATAATCATTTTATATATATATATATATATATAATTCATATTTCTAAAGCCGTTATATCGTCTTATGTTCTTTATCTGAATCGGTGGAACACCTGCTTGGTTACTGAGGCCAAAGAGTAAAAGTCCAGACAAGGGCGGTATTAAAAACAGCGTGAAGAGGAGGAACCATAGTAGCTCCAGAAGACACAGTTACAGATGAGTCAATGGCTTTCTCAGGCTGTGGAAAGAAACAGGCGGCCAGAGTGAATAAGTCTTGAACGGGGGGCCTGGGGACTGCTGATAGATTTGCCATCAGAGCTACTTAAGGCCCTCACACTCACACATCAAACGTGCTGCACACAGTAAACATTCATTTCAGCACTCGCCATATCATAACTCAGATTCTCAAAAGGTAGCACTCTACCCTCATCGATCACTGCATTGAGAAAATGGCAATGGGAAAAAAAATGCAATAACGTGTGTGTTGGGGAACACTTGTCTCAATAGCAGCCTTCCTGTTTCACAAAAGCAATATAAATGAGCAGCGGTACAATATGTTCAGCAGATCCGTTTGTGTGCATGTGTTTATATATACGTACAGTGTGTGTGTTGAGGCTTCATGTAAATGAGCTGTGAGAGTCTACAGTGTCTGTGAATCATTTCCTGTTTGCCATATTGATCTAATCATCCTGGGGTTTTACTGTCAGATGCGCCCCAAACAAACTCTCTCTTGGTGTGTGTGTGTGTGTGTGTGTGTTAACATTCAGTAATATGGTGATGCATATGATCGCTCGTATGTACACCTCATGTGTGTGTAAGAGTGCATGCCATTAGTTCGTGTCTAGGTATAGCATACGGAATATGAGTTTTTAAACCTGTATGGAGCAATAGAGAGTGTGTGAGTGATGCTCTCTCTAACTGGGTGGCAGTACCTCTAGAGGGGCGGCTGGCTCTGCGAGCAACATGAACAGCGGGAGGATAATTTGGATTTGATTGGTTTCACATGTTTTTCATAAACAACAAAGCTCTCTCCCTTCGGTTTGCTCCGCTGTGTTTGGCTGAAAACGTGGAATCCATTTGTCCCCTTCTCCCCTTCTTGCTATTTAGCATTACTGAGCAGTATGTCACGTATTGAGCAGACCACCAGCACGACGGGCATCTCGCAGTTATGGTGACAGACTGTAACACCAGTAAACTGGCATTTAGCAAAACACACTCCTCACAGACTCAGATATTTAGCAGTGGATTTCACATATGCTCTGCTTTCTTTAGTCTTAATAAATTGCATGTGCATAAACAGTATCAGGTTAAAGATGCACCATCTGAATAAAATCAGAAAAATAACAGAGGGTAAGTCTAAGCAATTGCATTATCTGTCTACAGAGACCATCCTTCTGATTAAAATATTTCTGATGGACCACCCCACCCCTCCACAAGTGAAATATATCTCAATGATAATATCATATTTTATCAGTGCACAGTTTTCAAAGGCTCCTAAAAGTGTGACACTGACTTATTTAATAACAATAATAATAATGCTACCAACAAACCATTTAAAACATGGTTTACATTTTTTTTTATTTGTTTGTTTGAAATATAGGATTTTTCACATCACAATACAAACAGAAATGAATCAATGAATGAACAAAAAGCTTAGAATTCCCCGGTTATTAATGTCACTGCTTAAAATGCTGGTTAGTGAAGGGTTTGGGACTACAAAGTGATTTTCTTACGACTAGAAAAGAAGGGAAAAAGCATGGAGTTCCACCCCTGACCACACCCCTAAGCTGAACTTCAAACGAACGAATGAGATGCACTCACACGACTTAGGCACCAAATTGCCAAAACGTAAAACCATTAAGAATTGCCATGAGAGGGTCTTGTCTTTCTTTGTTCTTTTAAGAGCCCTATAAAAATAACCCGTCATTGGTACATCTGTACAATAATATAATTAAATAATAGCAATTTATGCTTTTTGTTAAAAAAAAAAAAAAAAAAAAAAAGGGTCAATGTGGACCTTCTCCCTCAACATGACGTAGCAAGTCAAGCGTGGCAGGGTGACACTGAGATTTAGTGGCTCAAAAACACCTGGCAACATGCGCTGATTCTTTCAAAAATTTTAATTTAATTTGTATTATATTAATGGTATATAAACAAAGTAATTATCCGTTACATTCAAGAAAAAGCCCACAAACTAGCATAATAGGTTATAATATCCGGGCCGGCCAAACAACAATACTGCTCGATCAAAGGACACGCTTGGTATCCTCAAGGTAATAGGCTATATAGACCTTCTCGGTGTAAAGATGCTTTCTACTGCATCGTTTTTTGTAAAGAGTGAATCTCACACAAACTGATAAGCTTTTAACAAATAAGCGAATAAACAAAGCCTGCAACCAATAAGGTGAGTTAGAAGCTCTAAAAGTGTCATATGTCGATCTAATGTCCAGACAGTTAATGGAGACATATTGTGAGAGTTATACTCGTTCACTTGCCTCCTCGTTCATCTGGACAAGTTCAGATGTTGGACGTGTTCTGTAATAAAAAAGCGAAGCTCTCCAATAATGAGCTTTGTCGGCCACCCGCGTTTTATTGCTCAGTGAAATTAATGAAATTCACATTGCACTGTGGTCACGATACAAAGGCACAAAATCAATCCTAGGACACTGTTTAAAATGTATTAGGTATAAAAGCACTTGTCGGCTGATTTTTGGAAGCAATTCTGTTTAACGTCAGGTAGCCTAGGATTTTTTTTTAATATAGGCCTATATATATGGCCTAATTAATACTGCATTGAGCCTAAATAGATAGGCTATACGATTAGGTCAGATTAGCCTAACTATAAATGAAGAGTGCGTTTAATGAGAATAATTACAGTAAATACAGTAAGAAAACAGAGGAAAACATGGGATTGCATAAACTGTATATGTCAACATTTACAACAAAAAATGCTGCACATAAATAAATAAATAATCGTGCTTTAAAAATGGTATTGAACATTAATAGGCGCACAGAACTGAGCACGAGGACGTTATGGCTTATAAAAAGTTTTTTTTCTCGATTCATTTTATTTTAAAGACTTTCTTTAGGTGGGTTGAAAGTCAACTCAAAAGTAAAAACATGAACTGGAACGGAAATGGTGATCGCCAGACTGCTTTCTTTCTTTAATAAAAAGCAATCTCGCAATTTACCAAAGCAGTCATTTATTATTATGCATTTTGGTAAGTTGAAGAAACTAATTATAGGCTATAATAACATAAAAACAAACAAACAAAAAAAACAAACATATATATATATATATGTATGTACATATATATATATATATATATATATATATATATATATATATAAGGCTATGTGCTCTGTAGGCTACTAGAATACGCCTAGAGCTAAACTTTTTAGACATATAAAAGGGTTTACGATTTTAAATGTAATATTTCTGACATCTAGTTTGCAAAATACGAACTTCATCACGGGGCTTAAATTTAGGCATTGCCCTTGGCTCGCTCACAACCTATTATAGACTTTCAGTCCTATTGGACGAATGTTGGCTGAGCAGATGCTGTTACACTTTGAGGCAAAGATGGCAAATGTTAAAAGCATGCTGCACAGTGCGAAATTGCTGGTTCCAACTCCTCAGTTATTCTTGTTTAGAAAGAAAACTTGTATAAGTGCTTGCTTTCATGTCACTCTCACACTGAACAAAAGCGTCTAAATAATAACACCAATTATTTCATTAAGAAAGGCTGTTGGAGTATTGTTTATTTGTACTCGCGTTTGTTATTTGATTTACATCAAGAAAGTTTAAAATATAATTTATAATAATAATTTAATATCTTCACTGTCATTTAAAAACAAACATATAGGGTCTGCAAAACAAAAGTTAGGCTACTGTTTGTATTTCGAAACAGAATAAAGAAAACGGAATTATTGTTTTCATTTAAATTAATTATTTTTTTTTTTTAAATAGAAAAGGTAGACTAAATTATAGATTTGGTATAAATAAGCAGGATTTCCTGTTAAATATATTTTAAGAAAACATCAAAAGAAGCCTTTTATCGTTAAAAACCTTTGTACTTTATTGTGCACTTGGACCTATACAGTACCTACACACATTGTGGCACACACACACACACACACTGAGAGCCGTTACATGCATTTCTATAAAAATAACAAAAACAAAAATCAGTTTAAAAAATTTAAAATATATATATATATATATATAAAACGTAAAGAATTACAATAATTTATGTAAGCTATATGTAAATAATACAAGCTTTAACGATTTTAACAAACATCATTTAAACGCTAAAACAAATTAAAAATAAATTATGCAAGCATGAAATAATTAGTTTTTATTTCTCTTTTGGTTCACGCTGATCGACCATTTTATTGTTGATTTAGAAAAATAAAATATATATTTTGTAAGGCATTTTTGTTAGATGCAGACTGATAGAATGAGTTTTTATATTTGAAATCGATTTAAAAAAATCGACCCATTAAACTGTAAAGACAAATAGGCTATATAGGCTCACATTGTTGTTTCTACAAAAAGACGCATGTAGAGCACATCACAATTTAGGCGTAACTGAACAACCTTCCACTAAAGACATCCTTGCTCACGTAAGAAGTAAAACTTTGTTAACACACACTGGTTGCTGTTGTTGCACTACAACGTGATTCTAACTTTAATTTGTCAAATGTTCAGTTATTAAAACGAAAACGCATAAAAAAACACCACCTTCCCCAGTGTTAGTGAATTAGGAATTTAGTCGTACTTCCTCACTCTTTCTGCCCCCATGTGGCCCTCACCGGACGCTCACGTGTGCCATGAAGTTCTCAGGAGCCCGAGATGACACGAGAGAAATATCCTGAGTAGGACAGCACACATTACTGGTAACGTGTAAAAGACTCTTTACGCTTCGAAAACAAAATATGGAAACTAATTGAATAATAACCTATCCCAGTCTAATCTTAAATTATTCAAATATTAAAACTTACTTAACATTCTCCCAGTCTTAGACTTATTTAGCTAACGGATATCTTAAGTAAACATATTAACTTTATTTGAAAAGTAATTCGATTGATCAGGAGTGGAAGAGGTCCTCGTATGCAGGTGGAGAGGAGGCGCTGTCTGCTGTACTCGCTTTCTCCTCTTCTTCTTCCTCTGAGACACTGCGACTCCTGCAACAAAACCCGCGAATGTATAATTAATCCGCTTTCGTCAGCCCTTGGCGCAAATAACACCGTTAAGTTGCCTATAGCTGACTTTACTTTGTTCACGTCATCTGAGTGTTACTTAAGCGTAACGAATCAGTTTACATGAGAGGTTTGGGCAGACCGGTTAGTGTTGTAACACATTGGTGCTCATTTACGTCTATAATTGTGTTTTTCGAATCTTAAACTCTGATATCATACTTACATATTCGTATGCTTCAAATTAAAGCAGTTTAGAAACAATTTATCCCAAGGAACAGTCGTAGCGCCAATAAAAAACACTGACATTTATTGTGGGTTTTACATTTACGTGTTTAAAAATACGTCATCTCCATAAAAACAACCCACTCCCGGTCATCGATTAGCCTCCCACATCGGAAAACATCGAATAAATCTTATTATAAAGCATGTCAAGTTATACAATCTTACCTCAAAAACAGGCTTATGTTCTTAAATCCTTCTTAGTTTTACATAGTTTAAGGAGCTACAGTTGCCTCAGGCGGTCGGTGCTAAAATAATTAATTTCAAAGCGTTACAACACTTTCCGGTCTGCTCTATGAACTTTACCATTTAAATTCAAATATTGGCTCGAACAAAACTGTGTTACATTTGAATTGTTACCATGAATGTATCAATAAAAACTTCTGCACACTGCAAATAAGAATTTAAACGGATGTACATGATTTGTTACGGTAATTATGTTTTCTTATGGACTTTCAAGTTGTTTTCTTTGCAGTATTACATACAATAAACCCATCATTTATGATACTTAAAACCAAAAAGTGATTGGTTATTCTTTTTAAAATGAGTTCAGTGCTGTTTCTAGACTTCATGCTTGTGATGAGTGTTTAAATTAATCTAATGCACACTATCATCCATATTATAATCATTACCTGTGTTCCCTTTGCTCTGCTGTAGCGTTGTCCCGTTCCCCAGAACTCAAACTAGGGTTTTCTGCTGGATATATGCTGTAATACTGTGGCGGTGTGTTCACTGAGACTGCTAATGGCTGGTGATTTGAATGCAAACCATTAACTGGACCCAGATTTTGGTCTGGTACCTCAGAGGTGCACGGTGGTGGGATGTACTGGACCACCGTGGCCCTGTGGAAGGTAATGGGCTGGTTGAGTCTAGTAAAGATGAACGATGATCCTGAAAGGGGAGGCAGAGGGTCAGTTTCAGGTGTTCTTTCTTCATCATTCTGCTTGCAGCGTAGACAGGACATCATTCGGAACTTGCAGATGCTTATCAGCACAAATGTACCTCCTACTGACAGCAGAATTGGCCCCAGAAGCTGTGTCCACCCGTAGCTGTGGCTGAAATCATTATTTGTCCACCCCATAGCCATGAATGTCATGCCAACCAGGCCCAAGAAGACTCCGGAGAATAGGAGCATGGCACCAGCCTTGTCCCCATCTGACACCTGACTGTCTGAAGAGCTCTGTCCTTGGCCAGGCATCAAAGAGACAACATTCACAGGGGTATCACCCTGGTTTCTGTTTGTGATGGTACTACAAACACCAGCAGGTACAGCATCACTTGACCTGGCAAGAGGATTTGTTCCTTGATAACTACTTGCCGTTGTGCTCTTCCAAGGATCTACAACACCGTGATGTCTCATCTGGCCAGAACTGCAGTGTTTTTGTATAGCGGCTTAAGGATTTAGACACTTGTCTGACGAAGGTCCACTCATCTATGCCCGAAGGACCTTTTAAGAACATCGTTTATCTATTTTGGGCATTGGCACAGAAGCTTAGTTAACAGGTAATAGATCATTGCTCTTGTGCTGTAGTCTTGAACACTCAGTCATCATGTTGGTGCGAGCACTGAAATGTGAAATCCGTGGCATAACAGAGTACATCCAGGAAACTGGCAGATCCCAAAGCTAAATCTAAAATGACTTTTTTGAACAAATATTAACATTTTACTAAAATACATCACCAAAACTTACTGCCTTTTTCAACAGAATGAATAGATCAGTAAAACTAGGATCTTCAGTAAAAACAGTTATACAATAATATATAAGGAATAGCTCACTCAAAAATTCAATTATATTTACTAATAACTCTAGTGTTGTCCATACAATAAATATTCAGGGGTTGAAAACAACATTCTTCAATCCAAATAAAATAAAAACAAATTTTCAAAATCTGTTCCTTTGTGTTCAACTTAAGTAAATGATCACAGAATTTTCACATTCAGGTGAACTATCCTATTAATGTATCACTAAAATCAAAAGAACAAAGTCTATAGATAGAGAATATGTATCAACTATATTATATATATATATATATATATATATTAGTGGTGGGCCGTTATCGGCGTTAACGCGCTGCGAGACTCTTATCGCGCGATAAAAAAATTATCGCCGTTAATCTACCGACAAAGTTGTCTATACTACAAGCTATGGTGACTT
>JAUMHQ010000053.1:8948805-8975224 GCA_032361165.1 Enteromius paludinosus
AGTCACCTACATCTTGGATGCCATGGGGGTAAGCAAATAAACATCTAATTTTCATTTTTGGGTGAACTATCCCTTTACATACACTGCTTCTGCGTGCCTCAGTCAGCGATTTAAAACTGCATATTTATCTTACAATTTTTTTTAACTACTCTCTAATTAGTTTTTCAGACAAAAATTGCAGATTCTGCATTATGATTGGTCAGTCCCTGTCAGTTCCCTGCAAGACTCCCCACTTAAAGTGCCCCTATTAAGCCTTTTTAAAGGTTGCTAATATTGCTTTACGAGTCGCTTAAAACAGGTTTACATGTATGCAAAGTCAAAAAACACTTTAGTTTTCTCCAAAAATAGATTTAATTTGACCCCATTTCTAAACTATGCGTAAACGACTCGTGTGAAGCAGTTTGAAGAATCAGTCTAAACCCCTCCTTCCCGTGAGCCCTCACTGCGGTGATTGGTCAGATGGCGCAGTCCTTTATGATTGGTCTACCGCGTGTGTCAGAAAACAAAAAGCCGTAACTGAATGACAGCGCAGGATACACCGTCTTCATGACATGATATAATCCACATGAAAATTGTACTGTTTGGGGGCGGGGAAAGTTGTTTGCGAGGTATAACGGGGGCGGACATTATGCAAATATCTTAGTTCTTGACGTGGATCCGTAACAGAGAAAGATTCGAATTGATGATGACTTGTTTAGGCGAATGTGAACCGACTCTTTTTTTGATCGTCATTTATCGTGCACTGTCGGCGTCAGAGTGAAAGATCAGTTTTGAAAAGGCATAATAGGCATAATAGGTTAATATAGTTAAAATTACCTTTAAAGGGTAATAAAAATTTGTTTTTTACTTACCATTGAAGCATCCAAGGTGTATGTGACTTTATCATTGCAGTAATTGGGTGGTTACCTTTAACAGTCAAAAACATGTTAAATAAAGTGCATGCAAACTTAAATCGTCCCTTACATGGCTCCAGGGGGTGGATGAAGCCTATGCGCCTTACATTATCTGCCTGCACGTCTTCTGGTTACTTCAAAGAAAAATATTTATTAAGTTTGAAATATGGATTTTTACGCATGAATTCAGTACAGGAGGCCTTAATTCACCCCCTGGAGCGGTGTTTATTTAACATGTTTTAGACTGTTAAAGGGAACCACCCGCCCACTAAAATGATAGAGCTTAGAAGTGACAGGAACATTTTTTAATATAACTCTGATTGGATTCTCCCCAATTATTTATTGATTTATTTTCAGTTAATTAAGTTCATGCATGGTCCCCACAATAGCGTGAGCACAATATGCTTAAACTGTACACTACACATGGCATAAAATACTGCATAAGCATGCAAACCTGGATGCATCTTTGTTTGATTCCTGAATGAGTGCAAGTCAGTTAACTGAATATTTCCATGACTCACTCATTAAGACCGTTACTCTACTAGTTGGAAAAAGCGACTACGCTGCCTGTATAAAAATTTACTAACACCGAAGAAATTAGAGGACTGAAAATAACTTGTATAAAAATGTCTAAACAGTGCAATTAATTCAGATAGTGATTCACAATAGTGTAATCAGGATTAAGCAGGTCTGATGTAGATCAAACTGTGAAGCGCAGAGGCCTTTTTTTTGGGAAAGGGTTCATGAAGGGGTCTACAACCCTGACACATATGTAAACACATAAAAGACACACACATTAGGTGCCTAAGAAAGCCGGATGGCTAGCACATGTGGGTAAGTTTTATTCCACTTTGCAAGGAGCACTGGAAGTGCAGCAGATGTGTTCAGAAGCATGACTGTGTAAACATCTGAATGTTGAATTGCTTTATCGTTAAATCTATCCATACTCTTCCAAAGCAGAAATCAACCATCAAGTGCACGAAAAATGCTTGAATACATGGAAACAATACTGAAGAGCTAAAGCGCAGTCAGTGTTACGTTTACGAATCAGAGCCGGATCTGTCATCAAAATAGTGACCTGTTACTTTAAAAAAATCAAAACATCAACCTTTCTCTCAGATGAAGCGTATGCTGTGAGCTGCTCATTTTCTTCACTACAATTGTGACAAAAGAGAAGGTATTGCTGATGGGAAATTGAGCTTTTGATGAAGGAAACATAGATCTATTCATAAATTAAGCTATGAAAACAAAAAAAGAAGACAGACCAGTTAGCATTCTGTAGTATATCTTATATTTGTATAGATTTATATATTACACATTTATTACTGACACAGAGCATCATAAAGCAGAGAAACATGGCAGAAATATTTGTAAAAATTTACATTAGGTGGGTAAAAAAAAAAGAAAAAAAAAAAGACACAAATGTTTTTATCATGCCGCTGAATGTGGACATAAAAAAAAAAGAAACTTGAAAATGCTCTAAAATGACTTTGAATATTGACGTGGCTGTAGAGGCAGCAAGAACCAGCTCGCTTACTACACAATTAGTTTATATTCACCAATATTGTATTGTATTTGGATGCTACATTGACCAGGATGTTCACCAGTTAATTTCTGCCTCTGTATTGACACCAACACCACATTATTTACTGAATACACATGAATTTAAATCATATATATATATATATATATATATATATATATTTAAACAAACAAACATGTACATAAAGACAGTGATGATTCTGAATATAAAATCTTTATGTTGTTACTTCACAAAACTGTTAGGTTGCTATCGAAAAGACAAAAAAAGTTCCTGGTGAAACAAGACGTAATTCAAAAGAATGCCATTGTTTTTAGATTCATCCTTCATTGATGGCGTTTAGTGTTTATTAGTGTTTTTCATTTTAAGGTACAAATGGTGTTGGCTATCGCTGGGATTGGGGTAGCCCTTGGAGATGTGGTCCTCTGAGGAGGACAAGGCAAATAGCCCTTGTATGGGGGACAGACCCGCTTAAAGCACTGTTAATGCTCACCACTGGGTTCCAGAAAAAAACAAAAAAAAAACAAAGAAAGAAATGAAGAAAATCTCAAAATGAAGAAATCTCTTGCGTGGCAGTCGGACCCTGCACACATTTAAACTTCCACTGGCTCATTGCATCATTGTGCTTGTGATTTGTTTTTGGCAAACTTGCTCAAAGCAAAAAAAGATCATTTGAGGCATAATTTTAAGAAACTAATGTGTTCAGGTTATTATTCTTAACATTAAACACTCAAAAACAGACGTGACGGCACATTTGGTCAAAACATATACACACAGTGTCCCTTAAAAATACATTTATCTAAACATTGGTAGTCCATTGTTAATAAACTACACTAAAAAGTGTGCATGCTTGTAATTCATCTTGATATGCTAATATTCAAAATATTTTGGTCCGTTTATCAACGAGGATCTCCCCAAATAGGTCAGTTTTTATAATTACAATTTTCTCACAGTGTAAATTTTCTGTGGCTGTTTTGGTATAATTTCTGCACACATCTATAAGGCATTACAGAAAACACCTGGATGACATCTAAAATGGGAACAGCACGTTCCTTTGCAGTGAACTGTTTAGGTAAAGCACTCTCAAGGGGTTTGAAGGACAAAAGCTAAAGTTTAGGCAGTGTTTTCCCTTCAGTATCCCATCAGGAAGCATAAAGAACTGAACTGGCACTTCAAAAATTTAGGAAGAGGAAAGGTCATACTATAAAAAAGGGCAAACGTTTGTTTTTTAGATTTAAACATGCAAATTTAACTATAATTGTTTTAAGTAGCAAATAAGAGGCACTGAGGTCAGTGTATACGTTTCCTTTTGCTGTTAAGTAAGACAAAACTGAAAAAGTAGGTTCTCTTGAAAATGTTAAAGTGAAAATGGCACTAAACTTTAAAAACAATCCGTACATGTAATTTTGAAAGCTTATACCTTCATTGCACATTTAAAAGGAAAAATATAACTGAAAAAAAAAAAAGACATGAAACAAAAATGTAAAAAATTAATTAATTTATCAGATGAATGTGCAATGCTCAGTTATGGAAAACAAGGAGTAAGGCTTTCTTGTGAGAACGAAGCGATCTATTGCTGAGGCTTTTCTCTCGGTCTCCCCATTTTCCTTGTTTTTTATTTCACTTTTTTGCTCACCTCATTGTCATTGTGACTGACATTTGGGTGAATACAAATAGAGAAATGAATGCTCAACTATCCAGAAAGATTGATAGTGCAGTTTTTTGTCCTTTTTTTGCCTAGATATGCTGTATGTTCATACACAGTTAATTCATCTTACAAATAGTTAACTATACATTTCAAAATAACAAATACTACTGTTCTGACTTTATAAAAGTCTGAATCGATCGAAAGGTATCAAAGATGAATTATTTAATTTGCCAATATCCTGTCATTCCTCATTTTTTCTTTTCTTTTTTCCTTTTTTTTATTTTTCTTTATACACAGTGTTTGATATTCAGTGCTACGTTAATATAGTATAAAAATCTCCAGAAGGTGCCTCACTGGAACTGGATCGTTCAGAACGTGGAGAGGAAACAGAAGCATGAGAGGCCTTCACCCAGACAGCTCTCTTTTTCCATCCCCCCTAACGATCCTCCATGAATATCATTGCGAACCAGTGACAGAATTAATGAATGAACAGAAATTAACCTCCAGATTCCCTGCATTCGAGAGCGGACAGGCCTCTGCTCAGATCTCAGCAGTCAGCCATATAGCGGCCTGTGAATGTACACAAACAAACATCTCTGGTCAACGCTTTCAATGACAAAACTGCATGCTTGTGCATATGTTAAGAATGTGTTGAAATAAACGGTTATAAAAACACCATCTAAACATTGTCTAGTAAATGTTGCTTTGGTAAAGTCTAAATTCATCCTTACCTGTGGCGAATCTCTTCTTATTGAGGGAGAGACGGTAACCGGATCCGACCAGTTCCATATCTACACCAGACAGACTGCTGCCTTCACTGAAGAACTGAACAGCCAGGGTGGCAGGGATGGATGGACCATCAGACAGCTCAAACTTTGCTCTCAAAGAACCAGAGCCTGACAACATACAAACACAGTCAATACCCAAATACTCTGTGCCAGGTGATCTTTTAATCTCTTTAGCACAATGTGGAAAAATACACTGTGGTATCTGTGCAATAACAACTTTCTGAAATGGGAATTCGTATGGGAAATGAGAAACAATACTATTGGGCACTTTCTCACAAGCTTAAGTGTAGAATATTTTTTATCTTCCCCAGAAGTACAGAATGAGGTTTTATTCTGGGGTTGAAGTTTTAAAAATTACTACAATAACCATTTATTTCAAACGATCTTTGAAAATATAATTTTTCATAATATGACCCTTTTAAATAGGTTCCACACACACACGCTATTTAATGATCTGTGGCAGTTAATAAATTATATTATTATTATTATATAATATTATATATATATATATATATACACACACACACATACATAAATAGACATATACATATTATGTATATATTTGGTCATACCTTCATTCTCAGACTTGTCAGAGATATCACTCAGTTTCCATAATGACTTACTCTGTTCTGCATTCCTATTCAAAACAGTAACAATCAAATGGTTAGAGTGACTCTATGATTATGTAAACAACGCTGTTTAACAGTTTGGTGTCAGTAATTTATTTATTTTTTCTTTTTTTAAATGACTTACTGCTTTTATTAACCAAGGGTACATTAAATTGTTCATTAAAAGTGAGGTGAAGATGTTAAACGCTATTGTTTTTAACTTTATATTCAACAAAGAATCTTGAATTAATGTATATTGTTTGCCACACAATTTATTAGGCAGCACAACTCTCTTCAACACTGAGAATAACAGGATATGTTTCTTGAGCACCAAATCAGAATATTAGAATGATATCTGAAGGATCATGTAACACTGAAAAATTAGCTTTGACATCAGTAATAAATGACATCTTAAAATATATGAAATAAAATACTGTTATTTAAAAAATCTGAGAAAAAACAACAACAACAACTTTTAACAGTAGTGAATATTATGTACATAACTTAAATGTATTACAGTAATTAGGTCCATACAGCCTTGTTTTTTTTATCACAAGATATATTAGGTGTTTGTATATTTGTGTGCATACTCCCTTCAACTCACCAAACGGCATTGGGAAGTGACTGCATGTTGGTGACACCACCATTGACAGGCACTAGCACCTGTACATTGGTGAGAGCTGCGGGGGGCTGCATGGACTCTGGGTTGAATCGGTAGTCCACTCGGAGGTCTGTAGTACTAGGTGTACATTTCCAGTACACCACAAGGTTCAGGGGAGTTGACTGAATCCCATTTGAACATACCTGAGAAAAGACAGCCAAAGGATCTTTGATACCCACCAATAATCAAGCAAACTAAATATCAACAGTAAACAGCTAGTATGCTTTACTTGTACGTTTTTTGAAGAACTCATTGACTATCCCCAAGATAACCGGATGGAAAAATGACAAACCTGGTACTTTAAGACGTCCACGTTGTAATAAGATGCGGTAGGGTTCTGCTCAGAGCTCTTCCTGAGGTAAGCCGTCAGTGCAGGCATGTTCAGCCAAAAGTCTTTAGTGTTTGTATCGCCCTGGGAGGAGTCACTGGAGTCACACACACACATATAGAAAACACTATTAAGAGCTTAATAATTCATTGCTGTGTGTCATTGTAGCAGCATGGAACAACTAACCCTACTGCAGCAGCTCAACTATTAAATCAGAAATCCCTCCTGATTTGATTAGTCATGCCTGGGAGCTGCTGGCACGAACTCGCACAACAGCAAAAAAGGATGTGGGTGAGTGAGAGCAGTTTGAGTTTAGCCGGAGCACTTGATGCTAATATGTGACCCTGAGCCAACAATCCATTGTATGGGTCAAAAATATTATATTTTACTTTTATGCCAAAAAATCATTAGGATATTAAATAAAGATCATGTTCCATGAAGCTGTTTTGTACATTTCCTGCCGTAGACATATCAAAACTTAATTTTGCAACTTTATCTAAACAACTTTAAAGGCAGTTTGCTCAGTATTTTCATTTTTTTGCACCCTCAGATTCCAGATTTTCAAATAGTTGCATCTCGGCCAAATATGGTCTAATCCTATACATCAATGGAAAACTTTCAGATGATGTATAAATCTCAGTTGTAAAAAAGAAACATTTCTATATTTCGGCAGTTATCAACAGGTCTGCTGCTTTTTGGAAACTAAGATATGTGATTCATAAGAATTCAAACGAGCAACATTTATTAGAAATTTCAATCTCTTGAACATTAAAATGTTTTTACTGTCGCTTTTGATCAATTTAACACATCCTTGTTGAATGAAAAATTTTACATACTCCAATGTAAACTGTAAAAAATACAATAAATAAAAACAAGCAGAAACACAAATTCACCTGTGCAGTAGTTGCTGGTTGGGCATGATTTGCTCTAATTTACTAGTGTTTGAGAGTTTGAAGCTGAGTACAGCAGGAGATGGAGTAGAAGTGAAAATCTTGATGATGCCGCTGGGGAAGGACAGGGTCATGTCTCCAGTGATCTTTACAATGCACCTAAAAATTACATTTGAGAACTTTTTAGTACTGAATTCTCTCTGTCAGGTGTATACAAGTCTGTCTGGTCTTAGAAGGGCAGATGATGCGAAACTCACTTGCTGGGATCTGCTCCTTTGAAATAGGCATTAACTGATTCAGTGAATGCTACTGCGATGGGCAGTGCATCCTGGGAAGCAAGTGTCACTGGACTGGGCCCACGAGATGTCCCTAAGAGAGAAAAGAAGAGGAGAAAAAAAACATTTAAAAACAGACATTTAAGTATTAATCCAAAATAGTAGGAGTTTAGATTCAAACCTTCACAGTCACAAACACTGAAAGATCAACAGGTAAAAAGAAAAGACATCTTTGAGCAATTTCTGCCAAGCTGATGAGGATCAGCCACAATACAACACAGCAGCACAATAGTCAGTCTTACGATTAGAGATCATCCACATTAGTTTGAGGAAAGTAAAATCCACTGATCAAATGGCGTGTTACAGAATGGGAAAAGGGTGTGGTTTAGCAGATGGGGCAGTGCAGTTGGTTGATCAAGGACAGATGATCATTCATGAGTTTGTTAGTAAGTTAGAACAAAATGTTCTTCTCGGTTCTTTCCACTGTACCTGCAGGAGTCTCACATCTCTTCTCAAATGTGGGCAGTTTCCCCACGAACAGATCGTCCTCTTAATTCAAAATGAAAGGAAGGAAACCACAAAGAGAAAGAAAAACAGGCCGAGAGCACAGCCCAACATTGAAGGGTGAGGATGGAGTGATCTGGTAAGTGATGTGCTGACCATATCATGAAATAAAATGTGTTGACTATTATTTGAGGATGTTAGCTTTATTTAGATGTGGACATGAGTACAAAAGACATTTAGAAAAAAAAAAACTAAAAATTTCAACAATAACCCAATACATATGAATTTTATTTGTTACTTTATTGTGAATGCAGTTTGTGTGAGCAGCTTGTGTTCATCTTCATGAGCGTATAGGAGTGTGTGAAACCGAAAACTCACCGACAGTTGGTGTGTTGCTGGCGCTCAAGGAGGTGTTGGAGCTGAGAGAGGAGGAGCTCTCGGCACGAGCCAGAGGAGCAGCAGGAGGAGGGCTGGAGTTGGACATCTTAGGAGGGCTGAATGGTCGGCCCTGCAGAAAACAACTAACTGTAATTCACTGCATTCAATCTTCATTTAGTTTGGATTCAGTCCATATAAAATAGGCTATGGAATCAGGGAATATGTTCTTTACTAACAGCCTCATTGATGCCAGTCAGTTTGCCTGCAGGCAGTTTGGGCCGTGATAAAGGTCTTGGAGGTGGGACAATGGTTGCTGTGCCCAGGGGAGTGGTCGGCCTGTTTGGAGGTGGTACTGTGCAAAAAAACAAAAAAACGATATTCACAAATGTTAGAACCACTAGATTGAAAAGTGGACAATAAGGAAGTTCCACACTCTGAGCCTTTTTAAAACCATCAATACTGAAAAACATAAAAAAAACAAAAAACGTTGCTACAATAGGTTCGACATCACACAATCTTGCCGAAACAAGCTAACAGTCCAATCTCAAGATTACACCTAGTGCACATGCAAGAGCCAACATCACAATATAAACAAATTATAAATTATGGACAAACACAAAGTGCATACAGAAAATAATAAAAAAAAAAAACTAAATCAAGTAAGGAAATTAAAAGGAACATCTGCACCTTTTAAACCATCTTAGTCATACTGTTTTGGCATTAGAAAATGCTGGATATGACTTTTCTGAGGAAATGGGCGAAATTTTATGCAATGAGATTTCGAGCCGGTGAATCAAAAAGCAGCAAACCAAACCTACAGTATGCCAAATCAATGCAATGTAGATTTTCATATTAATTTGATGAACTTTGCTGACTTAAGTTTGGGTAGGTGAAAAAAAAACAAAACACCACAACAATATCCTGACAAACAAATCAAACTAAACTCCGGCCAAACATTGTCTTACTGCATCCAGCTAAACAGTAATTATGACTATGATGGCTTACAGGTTTGTTACATTTGTATTATATAAAATGCAAAAATAAAATATACATTTTCAACAATCTAACAAAAAAATTGCACCAAATCAGTTACAATAAATGAAAACAAGTTACATAAAAAATGAGGTTGGTTAAATGCACAGTACACATATCTCACTGCCATGTAGCCATAGGGCAGTGTTTGAACATGCTTAAAAACTCTCATTCCTCAATATTACCATCCTGTATGGGTCGAGCTGGTGCTCCTGTTAGATAGGGGACACTCTCCTCTCTCCCAAAGCTGCCAAATGGGTCGGCAGGATCTCTGTAGAAAAGCTTGGGCTGCTGAGAAACGGGCACTGACCGAGGTCTTGCTGGTTGATGGGACAGTCCACGACATGGCACAAAGTCATCATTAAAGGCAATCCACTGGCTCTGGGCCCAGGATGAAAGTGCGTCTGGACCAGTGACGGGAGCACTGAGAGGGGGCTTATGGGTAGCATAGTCCTTAGGAGCAGCCTGCAGGGCTGGAGGCACACTCATAGCTCGAGCTGGGCCAGGGTGGAGGGGAGCGACAGCCTCATCGGGGAGCTCCCAACGAGAGGTGGAGGGAGGAGAGGATGGAATAGGGAACGGCGGAGCGCATGGCTTGGCAAGACCGCCGGGAGGAGGGAGCTTGGATGGAAGGGGAAAAGCAGGAGCCTCTGCAATCTCAAGACTGACTGCTGAAGGAGAGGTGGGCTCTGATTGTAAATCCACTTCTGTTACAGGGGTCATCAGAGAGAAAAGAGTAATGCACGGTTGTAAAAAAATATACCACACACTGACAGGCACTGAAGATCTAATCTGAATATGGAGGGCAACGCTATATTTCACAGAACTACACTTAAAATAAATAAATAAATAACCCAGAAAACACAGACCTTTAAAAAAATAAAAATAAAATGAAAAATATACAATGTAAAATAAAACCATAAGTAATAAAAAAAAGTAATTCAATAAATCAAAGAAAAAAAATACAAAACTACATTTTAAAAAATTAAACAATACTATAAGTGTGAATAGAAATGGTCAAAGTATTGTCAAATCCTATTGAAATATGTACTTTTAAAGATCCCTAAAAACATACAATGAAAGCAAACTACCAGCTAAACTTCGTGCATCTCTGTCAGTCACAACTATTACAAATGCATCAAAAACAGTTAATTCATTAGCTAAAATATTTCAAATGGCAACTTTGTTAAAAGGTCTGAGTCAACGTGTACATTCTGTACTCACTCTTACGTCGCTTCAAACCGCCATGACTTTTTCATGAAATTGATTAAATGGTTAACGTTTTTCTTCTTTTAAGTAAACTTTCCTAAAAGCACAATGAAGTGTGGCTCTGTTGAATCCACTAATATTCACACAAATATCTCTTAGAAATATTAGGGGTGAGTTCAAGCAAAACATTCCAAACGTCATTCACATTTTTGCATTAGGGTCAGCGTCTGTTATGGAAAGAGATTTATTCTGACGGTCAAACCGCAAGCATGGGCAACAGCATTACCTGGGTCTTCAAAAACCTCATAATTTAACTGCAGTGGGAGAGATGTAGGGAAAGATGCTAAGAAGAAAGAAGCCAGTTCTAAAAAACAAAATAAGTATGGAACAAACAAAGAATGAGAAGATAAACGGAAATTAATATAAAGATGGCTCAATTAAAACACATGAAAGTAAAGAAAAAAAAAAAAGCAAAATGCAATACGTCGCTATGTTACTCACGTCCTATATCCTCTTCACTGCTCTTTTTGTTCCTTTGCCAGGTCAGACCCATAACAAGATCATGTTTGACAATGTCTGTGACATGGGGGACTCCAAACTCCGCCCTCTGACCTCTGAAGGTGCCAATTAACTCTGGATTATGATTGGCCTTCGCAGCTAAGGTCAGAGCTTGAATGACGGGTTGGTTTTTTTGTCGTGACTGCACTGAGTGGCTTAGCAAGAAAAGCGCTCACTTGTTTGCAAACGCATTTAACATTCACACTAGAATTACAACATATAATAAAAAAATCGAAAAAATTCTATAAAAGAATTAATAGCCACAAAAATGAATTTGTAGTATATGGCATGCTGTAAATTCTTTGTAAATTTACACTGGGATAAGACTACTCTAAACTGCGCCATTTTCCAAGACATGGAAGCTTCTAATTCCCAGATGTGAAAAAAACATTTCATTTCAACAATCAAGGTCAAGAGGTAAGGAGCACACAGACTATACTCACGGCATACACTGGGGGCTTTTTTCGTAACACAAGTGCACATTTTTGTGTAAATGGCATAATTTGTGTTAAGAAACAACAATTGAGATATATATATTTTTAAAAGCCTATTCTATAAATTCCAAAATGTGGTACAAAGAAGTACAAAAATAAACAAACAAACAAAAAAAATAAACCCACAAATTAAAAACGAAGAAACAAGCAACAACAAAAATTTCCCATGGCATTCACAAAAGATTTCATACTAAGGAAGAGAACAGAGTGATATATGAAGTCGCTGTGGGATGTGAGGGTTTCCGTGACAACAGCAGCCTGAGCAAGCTCTCTAGAGGAGACTGTTGTGGACTGGAAAAGCCCAGACACTTTCACCAGTCTGTAAGCATCATCAATAATGAAGGAGGTCAGCCCTAAAACAAGCCTCCCAGAGGCTGGGGGATGGAGGGGTGAATGACTTACGACTGTCTGCCTGTACAGTGTGTGTGTGTGTGTGTGTGTGTGGTCGATGAAGAACGTTCTGACTCCATCACTGTCAAGATGAACTCTGTCATTGAGATGCTGACCCTAATACTTGTTTCAAATATAAATATTACTTGCAAATACTTGTATACACATACATATTTTGTGCTCTTTTTTAGAGGTCAGGGGCGGACTGATTTTACCAGATGACGATTAGATTATAAATCAGAATTTTGGTGCGGATTAACATCTTGGAAGGTAGAGCTGGTTATGTAGTTTTAATAAGTCACTATTCAGTTACTATTTTATATTCATCCTGTTTTATGACAACAGAAAAGGTATCAATGAAAACAGATTTATTGTGAATTTAGCTGCATCAAAATGCAGTATGTGCACACAGAGAAGCGAAAATGTAGCCTAAACAGGGTTGTGCCATTAAATATAATAAGTAATACTAATTTTATACTTCTGTTCTTCTTAACCATCTTAGTCATACTGTCTCAACTTTAAATCAATTTTGTGGTCTGCAACATGAAAGAATAAAAGTGTCTGCTAAACGAATAAATGTTAATGAAAGAATCCCATAATAATATGCACATGAAAAATGTAGAAACACTGGACATAACTATGTGGCACCATTGTGCAGCAGCAGGGGACGTTTTGCAAAAAGTTTCGGGAGGAGCGTAACGATAATCAAACACACCTGGCATCGCATTATCTAGTCAATTATCCTATCTCACCGGCCAATCAAACCATTTCTCCCACAATAAATAAACCTGTTTTCCTCCCTACCGTTTCCCTACGAGCCGGAGTATGCTGTCCTCTCGGCTCGGCCACCGCATTGCATTTATTTTGATATGAGGAAGACAAACTCGTGAAATAACAGTAAATTTGTGCAAATATAGGGCCCCGTTCCAATATTTGCCTGAGGCCCCAAATTCACTTAAACTGCCCCTGGTAGAGTTTATTTAAGATATAACACTTTGGATTTGGAATTATAAATAGTGTCTATGTGCTGTATTACCTGCTGAGTGTGGTATAGAGGAGCTGGAGCTGGTGCGGGTTGGGCCAAATGGATCCAAAGACAGCAGGTCATTACTGGCTAATCTACTGTTTGAAGAAGAAAAAACATGACAGTTGTACAATAAAGTGGTTATAATGTTTTCCAAATAAAGTGACAGGGTTAACAGCAAAGCTTTTCTTACTCATTAAAGGATGTCTGTGGTATCTTGGGTCGTACCAGTTCATCACCTGTAAAACAATAAGAAAACACGCAAATGAGTCATAGGGCAACTCTTCAGGCTTGAAAGAAAACCCTTAAATTAAACAAAGAAATCCCTTAGCAAATATAAGGGTTTTCTCAATCTAAGAGTTTAAAGTTCTTTCAGCTGGGAATTGCTCATTAGGCCCTGATTCAAAATGCAACACATGTGTTTCATGAAGTAAAAAGGACATTAACACATTTTTAAAAATGAAATACTAGATTGTTAAGAGAAAAGCTATTGTTTAATGCCAGAAAAATACAATAGGGAAGCCAGTAAATAAACTGCAGCAGTCATGTGGTTGAGTAAGGATAGTGTTTCTGACCATGAAGTGCTATGTCAGGTGGTTTAAAACTAGTAGTAAGTTGAGTTCTACATGAGACACATGTTCTTGCAACCCCATTTCTCACAGGTCAAGCATCAAATACATACATTTAAAATGACATGCTATAATTCTGCATAATACATTTTAAATGGCACGTATCGGAGATTAAATCCCAATGACATACAGAACAATATACAAAAAGAACAAATGACAATGTTAAAAGACAACAGATTGAGTTAGTTACCAAGGGTAATTTTTGTATGAATAATTAATTTTGTAGATTGCACATTCTGTTTCAATTTGTTTTTTAGCTTCAACAAAATCCCTGATTCCCACCAACACAAACGCAACTTTGGACCAAAAGAGAGTTTGGGTACGCTCAACAGACTCACCTGACTTTGGTTTTATAGCTGGGAATGTTTGTTGTCGTGTCATTCCTACAGTAAGTATGTGTGAGATCCACATTTACAATAGCATTCAGCACTGAATATTCTTTCGTTATCCTAAGTTGCCGCATAGGGTTGCCAGATTATGACAACAACCATAATAGTCGATTGTTCCATTGAAATTGTAATTACGATTATAAATTACGATCATCGCAATTTTCACTGAATGATGTTTATACCATCGCTTGAAGCAACACATGCCATATTTTTAGATGAAAAAAAAAGAGGTAAAAACAACTGAAAAACATATTGAGTATAGTATTAAGCCTCAGATGTGAACTATGCATTGGTTTCTTCTTTAAATGAAAAAGTTAAAATATTCATGCTATTATTATGCTATACTAAAACTACAATTAAAACCAGATAACATGTAGAAAGAAAAGAACACAGAACAGCATTAGTGGATTTTGAACAATGATGTCCATCTATCAAAACAGTATCACATCTTAACATTGGCCACTTATCAGTTAAAAGCCATAACCTGAAAAAGGACATTTTTGCTCAACACCAATAAGCCATAAAATCTTTTTGTAAAAGGAAATTGAACATGGTTGAAACATATAAACAGAATGCTTTTTCGACTATTTATCTTTAGTGATTCCTGAAATAGCATCTTAGTAAGATTTCAGATCAAAATAACAACTATCGGATTAAAGGACTTATCGGCTAAAATTATCTGCCAGACCTTATCATTCTCAGCACGTGCAAGAGGTTTGTGGTAAATGCGCTCTTTGATGAAATGTTTACCGTTCCAGTGCAAGAATAACAAAACATTTCTACTGTAAGCTCAATTACTGTCTTATGGATTTAAAGTATGTAAAACTTTCCTGGGAGGTTGAAATCGTCGCTCTTGATGTGAGAACACGCCGCAGTATAAACACTACATTCTGGCATGCATCTGTGTTCGTTTAAACCACAATTTACTGGAAAAATGTAAAATTATGATGGATAGAAAAACATAAACACACAATTAAGCAGTTAATCTTGCTCATGGCTTAAGGAGGCAACGCTGTGCTACTCAGATGAGGAAAAAAATGGGAGATGATGTTTATTTTCTCATGGGATGAGTTGGCTTTGGAGGGGTCACCAGAGCGAGATGAAGGAGGCTTGACGAGAAACGTCACGGCCAAGAAAAACTAAAAAGAGAAGTCAAAATGGCAGGCGCTCTCCAGAGCCAAACCTTCAGAGTGACAGAGGGATGGAGGGAGGATGGAGAAAAAAAAAAAGAGAAAAAAAAAGAAAGGAATACTCACTGGATTGGTTCTTCTTCATATGAACCTGGAAATGAAAATAAGCTTTTATTAATGAGTGTGAGAGGAGTTATAAAAACAGCAGAAGACATGAAGTGCTTCATCCACACATTCGTTCAACAGATATTGGCCTCACAGGACGACACACACACACACAGAAGAAAGAGCAGAGAACCGCACTATTGAGATTACATATTCAAACCTTAAGTTCAGCATCAATATTCTGCAGGCAGTCTAAACACGAGAAAATGAGTGGCAGAGAATCCAACCAAATTCACTACCAGGATTGTTTTGAGGCTGAGAAATGTCAACAAGAGTCAACTAGCAAAACGGCAAAAAATGCACAAAGATGGGAAGGCCTGGTTTATTGTCTATTCAAAGTGAATCATACTGTATGCAGCATCTCTGCCCGAAACTCTGTCAGAGTGGATGGGCAAAAAAGAAAGAAGAAGAGACGCATCAGAAAATCAATATATGGACCATAAATGTAACTAAACGGTAAACTGCGAAGGAAAAACTGTGGAAACACAAACAAACACACACGTGCATGCAAACAGACATAGATGCATAGACAAAAGTGAAGGCAGGATTTAGTCCCATAGGCAGAGAGTGGCAAATGGGTTCAATTACAGCACCCAGGCCACACACCCGGCAACGAAAAAGAGAGAGAGAGCACACATGAAGAGGAAAGAGACAACCAAAAGACTAGGGGAAATGGAAACGGAAAGCTCAATAATACCAATAATCTACAACAGATGACATGGTATTCGTCATCACCTAGATTTCCTGATTCAACCAAAACTACCATAAAACATATCCGCCTAAAAAAAATGAAACAAACAGGGCAATGAAAAGAAATGAGACTGAGAGAGAAAGGAAACCCAGCTCTGATATGGGACACAAAGACAAATGTTCAGTATGGTGAACCGAGTTTTTGAGACGTGTAAATATTTCAGAGGTTAATCTGAGTGATCACCGAGCAAGCCTGGTGAAATGAATGATGAAGAGCCTCTCTAAAAGATGTGTGTTAATCCATCTCAAACTGAGCAAACAGAGGCGGCAGCGAAGGTGTCTAATGTAAACTGTCGCCCCGGCTGTGCTCACTGAAAACACAAGCTGGCACTTGTGAGGATGTGTTATTGCAGGAATACATCACTCTGTCATTTCAAAGCATCACAACGAGATGAAGAGCGAGGGATGAGGAGAGAGAATGTAAAATACACAAAAGGGTGAAACTGAGACAGATGAAGTCTCAGTTACAAACGATGTTACCGATAACTAAACTTGCCGAATTGTTTTTATTCTGTCCATAACACAGTAAATGTTTTTCAGCCAATACGCTACCAATACGCATTCAAAAGTTTGATTAAATACATTTTTTAGAAGAAGGCTGAATTTAACAAAAATACATTAAAAACAGCAACATTGTGAAATATTGTTAGAATTTAACATTTCTATTTTTTATTTCTATTTTAATTTGTGTGATTTAATGCAACGCAGCCATTACTTTAGTCAGTGTCACATCATCTTTTCAGAAATCATTCTAATATGCTCATGAGATACTTCTCATTATTATGATTAATTTTCAAAATGTAGTGACAATGTGTCGAATGTGGATAAATTTGATCTTTGATAAATAGAAAGATAAAAAAATAAATAAATAAATTTAACAGAACAAATTAAATGCAATTAATGCACCCTCAAACAATAAAATTAATAACTTTCTTTAAAAGAAAAGGAAGAAAGCTTCAATCTGTTCACAAGAATTGGTGACGTTTTGCTTATTTTTAACCAACTATGTCTGAACTAAACTTTTCTTTTACAGACACAGCTTTTGCTTCCATGAGCCTCTGTGTGTGTGTGTGCGCGTGCGCGCGTTTACCTACGTGATCTTACTCATTAGAAACAGAGTCCCTTCCGTGCTTCCTGTGGTGAGATTTCAGGCAGGAAGTTGCATGGGTTTGTTTACCAACAGCACACACACACAGATGGTCCACAGACTCACAGTGTGTGCAGGAGAAACTGCTTGACCACACAACTGTGCACGCTTCGTTTCTAACATTAACTGACAGAATAGCAGGTTATTTTGGTCGGATGTCACCCATTACTGTATCATTGTCACTATCTCAGTCAACTTACAAACACTTGAGATGAATTAAGCATTCAGCTCCTCGCTGGAAAAGTCTAACGTCCTTTGGGCAGACACATCAATTTCAATGAGCTAGTTAAATTCTAATAATAACCACAGGTGTGTAACAAACACACATGCAAAATAAAATTGCACTCAGGCGTAAAAATTAGGATGGAGAAAAAAAAAGTGTCAAAGCATTTACAGCATCTCTATGGACTGCCTGTAACTATCATTATCAAATAGTGCCCTCTAGTGTCTTCCGGGCCAATAGAGGTTCTTGGGGCAAGAGATGAAGTGTGGGAAGCAGAAACATAACTGTAAATGAAACAAGTCTCCATGATGACGGTGTACAATCACTTTTTATAGAGGGAGTATGCAAGGTCTGTATGTGAGGATCTTTACACTCGGTATGTGTGTGCTTGGTGCGTGGCGTCTCTTACAGCAGGGGTGGGCGAGAGCGTGATGTTTCCAATGGAGGCCTTCAGCTCGTCGATGGTGGCTTTGTGCTGGTGTGTGCCGTTGTTTGTCTGCACAGGCTTGATCTGGACATGGAATTTTCTTGGCTCGTCCTCATCTTCTGAGTCACTGGATGAATAAAAGGAGTTCTCTTTGGCATGTGATCAGAACCGTTAAGGAAAATGGTTTTGGGGGCATGAAAATTTGTCTATAGTATCATGGGCTGAGAAGTTCAGATTGTTTATTTTACTTTATAATTTTTTTTACATATTCTCATGCGATGACTTGGCGGCGATTCAGAAAAATGTGCAACAAAGAAAGTTATCACACTATGTTCTCGAGCCAAAAAAAAGTGTTCTGAGTTGACACTGAATAGAGGCGATGAAAGAGATAAAGGAAAATGTTTCTGTGGCTGAGATGAAAGTGTGTGTGTGTGTGTGTGTGTGTGTGTGTGAGGAGAATGGAAGAGATGGATCTGGAACAAGGATATCATTCTCGTTGACTTCGGGCCGGATACAGAAGCCCTCCTCGTCCAGCTGAGGCACATTCTGCAGAAAAACACAGAACACACCACAGACAAATCCAATTATTCACACTCTTCCATACATCACAACACAAGGAGAGTCCGACTGAGGTAAAACACACTATTGTTAGCAATATCGCAAGAAGTATGTACACTATGTTGTCTTTACTTAACATTGCAAGAATTATAGACAATCCTTCAACAACATTAGGTCACCACTCACGGCGTTATGAAGATCTATAGCACCATAGAAACCCGGGGGAGCACCGTTGGAAGCGTTCTGAAAAAAGGACGAACAAAAGGAGCTTTGAGGGTGTGACAAATGGAGTTTCTCCAAAATAACAAAAAAAGATCATACTTTGATGAGAAGAAAATGGGTTTCATGTTATGAAATGACAAAGAAAAGCATATACTCACAACTGCTTCTACTTCAGCCGATTCACTATTCAAGACAGAAAAAAGGTTTATTAGAGAATAATACTTAACTTGACCACAAATGCTAAATTGCTATGTAAATATTACTCAAACAAAATAGTCGGTTAACTCTCCACAGCAAATAAGTTTACTTCTCTCAACCTGAATTTACGTCTAATATAAAATTAGAAAAAGTGTTTCACAAAATACTATGAAGAACAGTCATTTTGAGAATTAAAGATGATTGACCGAAATAGTTTAATTCTTTAAATGCACAAAGAACAAGTGATATCATATTCAAGTAAAAGTCAACACTTACGTGGAATCTGTATCTTTATCTTTCCGTCGGCCTGGTATGGCAAAGGTTTTCCTTTTTCTGGGTTTTGCACCTGAATAGACATAGCAATGCTTATTACAAATCTAGACAAATATGGCTGAATCTTAAGCATATTCTAAAATAGATATTAAACCGTTTAACAGATCAAAAATTTTAAATGTATTATTTGAATTGCATTAAGTAAATTGTCATAAAAAGACGTAATCAGAAATATTAAAGAGGACTAATATATTCTATGAAAATGAGAATTAATGCAGACCTTCTGTGGCGATTGAGACATTGCATTCCTCAAATTCAATGGGCCCTGTAATGACAACAGACAAACAAATACAATTCATTGAAGAGATGTCATGCTACGGTTTCTTATGATATGGTGTAATATTAAATATTAAAACTTCATTGTTTAGTTTTTACATTTTGCAGTTCCATAAAATCATGCACATAAATCAGTCATCAGTGGGTCTGGTGACAATCAGCACGGTCTGACTTTCCCTTTAAGCCAGACTGCATTTAGTTCACAGCCAGCACACAACACAAACTAAAAAATGCGCACACACCTGGAAGCACTTGTGATTTAAACCTCAAACACAAATCCAATAAAATGACGAGTAGCATTGATAACACTCAGTCAAATGCTGCACCGAAAATATGAATGTAACGCAGACTTGCTGCAAAACACAACAAACTGCATGCTTGATTTCTTGCTCATCAATTTTGCATATTTACCTCCAAGCTTTTACACTTTCAACATGACCCATTTCCACACTGACACATGGGTGATAAGATTTGAGCAAATAAACTCATTTTCCATTTCCCCTGTATTTTGCTTCTTAGGGTTCTGCAGTAATGACCTAACAACATGTCAGCCAAGTTTGCATTTCAGAGTGAAGTTAAAACGCAGAATGAAATCTAATTTTAATCTTACTAACTTGAGTTGGTTTGGTTATAGATTCTCAATAAATACCCTGAGCAGCGTATAAATATTAATTCTGTGCTTTCGTGACTGGCTGTAAAGAGAGGAAAGATGCCCCTCAGTGCTCTAAGAGCCCTTTAGAGCATGTTTTCTTTTGTGTTAATGCGCGTAAAAGCTAATGCTTGTCCAAGAAAACGAAAGACAGCATTTTACAACCACCAGGCCTCAGCAAGAGAGCCCGGGGTGCTACTTTCATTGCACAGAAAATGCCTTGACCTGAAAAAACAAAAGCGTGTGATATTTAACTCGAGCAGTTCAATAGAGTTTCCCTGGAGAACAGCGGCTGCGAGCGGACCTTATGTGCACTGTTCAGAGCGGTCACGACAGGCACACATCACACTCGCTGACGCAGATACAGTATGACTGATTTACTCTACTGCACCAGATCACTTCACCCTTTTAGCTCTCTGTTTTTGTTCGTTTGAGATCATCGCTGATCAAACAATCAGAGCTAAAGGACACATACTGTCACTTGCTGCACTCACATACAAAAATGAAAGGTCCACTTCTATTGAAATCGTATTAAATATATCAAATTATTTTGCTCATTTGAATCACATACTGTCTAATTACGGACACAACACAGACATTTATTGTTGTTGCTGTTATGTAATAATTAGGTATAATATTTATATTAAAAAAAAACATTTTGCATTTTTAGAAAATAACTACACAAAATCAAAACAACTGCAAAAGAAAATGAAAACAATAAAAACAAAACATTATCCTTCTGACGACTTTTAAATCAGATTTAGCTAAAATTTTCATCAAATATGTTTCCAAATAATAGCCACATTAGAAAGATGCACAAATCTTCTATAAGCACAAATAATATTGAACACTATAATATTTCAGATGAATTACAACAAATCAGTAAGTCTGTCCTTTATAAAAACAGACAATGGAGATGAATCTCCATGATGTCAGGTAAGGGATGGTGCATATGACAACACTTCCAGTCTCCATCGAACAATATTTATTTACAGAAATCCAAACATCAGACACAACAATGCCATCTAAACCTGGAAAAGGATATTAGGTTTTGTTTAAACTGGTGTAAGCAGACAGGCTGCTTTGTTTACATGAACACATGTGTGTATTTATGCATGTGTGGGTTTACAGCAATACTTTAAGGAAACATTGCTGTAAAATGTCCACATAAGTTAGCTAAATCTAACAAAATCATTCTTTTGGTTGTCACCGATAAGAAAAATAGTTCAAAAAGTCAGTTTTATTTGAAAGAAATCAGTCGAGTTGAGTTTCTATTATGACTGGTCTTTAGTAATTACTTAGATTTGTTAAAAACAACAACAGCAACGTTTAAGGTTTATTTATATAGCTAGGTAAATATATGCTTTTGTGAATGCTCATGCACATGCATGTTTGTATATGAAAGGCGCATGCAGTCATGCGTTAACTGAGGATGTTTTTTTTTTAAATTGCATATGCTGAGTATCGGCTCTTGGATGGCACAGCAAGGAGAGTTTGCGTGTCTGGCCGGCGGCCAGTTCACAGCCCAGCTGGATATCGCTGAACTGCTCTTGCAACCTCCCTACAGCCCAGCGTGTCACTTCAGAATTGTTTCCGTGGTACAAAGTTTGTTCAACCTCTCTCTCTCTCTATACTGGTTAGGGCTGCTCTGATTTCATCAGCGTGCCATACAGGTTATTGCTCTGACAGCGGCGCAATCCCTAATGAACAGCTTGATATGGGGGAAGGAATGTTTTGTTGACCAAAACAGTTTTTAGTCTCAATTAATTCTGCTGTCAAAACAAATGAAGGGCAATCAAAAGCCTGAACCTCCAGTCTAGACCCCTGTGGATACATAGTTTAACTGGGCTACCTGTGTATGGAATATTATACATATTATACATACAACATATATATATACAGTACATATGTTCCAAAAAAACAACAACAACATATATACACTTTTAAAAATTTTATTATATTTATTTTTATTTAAAATAAAAATTAAGTTTTATTTTAAAATATTAATTATTATTAATTTATTATTATTAAAAATATTGATTTTATTATTATTATTTTTTTTATATTGATGATAAGACATGTGTCTTGATCACCAAATTTTCATGTGACACTAAGGCATTGAGCAAATACATTAAGAATAAATAATTCAAGAATAGGTTATATATAATAAAAAATTACATTAAAATATATTCAATTAAAAAACAATATTACAAAATCATTTTTAAAAAGTTAATTTAAAAGTTAAGTGTTCATTTGTATTACAATTAGCTATGTAATATTTTTTGTTATTGATAATATAATACAATTCAGTATATTATATAATATAAAAGAGAGAGAAAAAAACTGTTGATTATAGCTTAAGTGTGTAATTTCAGATTTCCATTAGCCTTATCGTTAACAAAAAAAAAAACATTGATGATGTCGGGATGTTCAAGAAGCACACCAATTGTTATGAAAAATCACTAAAAGGAGAGAAAATGTCATACAAAATGTCATAAAGTCCAGTGTACAACATTTATATTGTTAATATAATTACTGTCTTGCTGGTTTAGTTACGCCCCACACCCCTTTAGCTTCAAGCAAGATTATATTCTCTATGTGAAATGTGAAAAAACTTCCACCCTGTGAAAGGAGGGAGAAGCAGGAGGTTAAACGAAAGATCACGGAAGAATAAGTGAGGAAAAATAGCAAGAGCACAGGGGGAAGTGTAGCGTGTCAAGCTCTATCAATTTCTAGTGGCTTAATCTTATGTAAAGGTGGGCAAGCTTGACATTCCACTTAGCATGTGACGCTAGCGTTAGCATGTGACGGCCAGTGCTTGCTGAGACCAGGGCTGAAAACCCCTTGTAAGGGTCAGAGCTCCACAAATCCTTCAGTGTAAACTCCACTGGGCTACGGCGGTCAAGTCAAACAAACTCCTTTTGTGGGTTTACAGCCCAGACTAACGCTCTTTCTTATCATTAAGTCAGTTGGTTATGAACTCATGACCAGTCCTGTTAATAATATCAAGAGCAAAGTAGTTCAGTGGCAGAGGTTAATGCGGTGTGTGAGAGATTTAGCTGCGGTACCTGGTCTCTCTTTGCCTGTTCCTTTGCTTTCTGCCAGTTTCTGTACGAGGCTCTCAACGGAAGTGTTTTCCATGTTTTTCACAAACTCTTCTTGCACCTTAAAGTAATAACACATAAAAAAACATTATATGCACTTATTCAGTGTGTTAGGATATAACAGAATATATAATAAAAGTACATGTGTATGTTAATGCAGTAGAGTAGTAATGATGAAAAGCATAAAAAAAATTATTTGAGATTTATTAAGTGCCATATCTCACATTCGGTAACACTTTAAAACAAGGCTTAGTTTATTAACTTTAGTTAAATACATTTTATATCTTGAACTTTTAACATGTTTATCATTCATGAATTTTAGGATCAATTTATGGCAAACTTATGTCCATTTAGAAAATTTAAATGTACTAATACACGTAAAAATAATAAATGCTGTCAAAGTATTAATCATTTCATGTTACGATTTACATTAAATAATGCTGATGAATCTTTACCTTATAGTGACCACACATTTTTTGTTTCAACAAGAGACAATAGAAAGATTAAAAGGGTTTCTACCACAGACAGTATGTATGATTATGTTCAATTGTATCAAAGGGGCCCTGTAATCTCTTTAAAAGCCAGGAAAGACTAAGTGAAATTGACTGTACAACTGTACTAAGACTTTGTTTAGAGTTGGCAGCATTTGACTGGGCAAAATAGGTCACAGACTGCTCATTCTTCAGAGCAGACTTTATGTCATTTGATAGTATGGTCATAACATGATGGCAATGCTAAATAATGAGTTATTTATGTTGCACATCATACATGCAAGCTGCAAAGATTTTAAATGTGAGCATCTCTCTGACACGCTCTCATGTCATTAACTGCTGTGCTCCTATAAGTTCTTTGGATAGAAATGAATTATTTTACTTAGTAGGAATGCAGTATTTCAGGATCAAATATAACACTGAATTATATAGTCCTAAACACTACATAATGTGTTATGTTTACTGCCTTCACTCTCAGCGCTTCACCGGCACTAGAGCTGTATTCCATGCAAGGTTTCGTCAAAGGATAGGTTTGAGTGCAAGGCCACGAAATGAGGATGTGACTACTGATGCTATTTCCTCAGGTGATCACTTTGACTGTCTTTGTTTTCATATGCCTCAAGGGATGGTGACAAATGCAATATGTCTTTCACACATCTCCACTGCTGGCGCAAGGCTTAGCTTTCATAGCTGATGTGTTTTCATACAGAACTTCATAAAGCGTTTGTCAGTTTGATTCAGTATCCATGTCCTTTTGGACTGCTTGTGAACCAGAGGAGCTGATTGAAAGCATGGAAAGCTACGTAAAAAAAATAAAAAAAAATCTTCAAAAATAATTTTTGAAGAAATGAACCGAACCAAAAAGCTCTTAAACTGGGTTATTATAGTTTACAACTAAAACCAGAAGAAATATTGATGTAAATGTTATCTGACGCTATCATTTAGTTTAGCTTCATGTACTAAAATAACAAAAACTGAGGAAGAAAAAATAAATAAATAAAACTAACTAAAATAATGCAAATAGCAATATTTTAATAATAGTGCTCTAAAATTAATCACTTCACACACACACATTTTTTGTGACTTATGGGGTCTCTCCATAGGCGTAATGGTTTTTATACTGTACAGACTGTATGTGGTACTTCCCAACACTGACCCTACACCTAAACCTACCCCTTACAGGAAACTGTGTGCACTGTTAGATTTTCCAAAATACACTGTTTAGTATGTTTTTTAAGCCTTTTGAATTACAGGGACACTGACAATGTCCTCATAAATCACCTACATATTGTAATAGCTATGTCATACCCATGTCATTATACAAATTTGCGTCCTCATAAACCACATAAACCAGCCCACACACACACAAAGGTGTAAGCTTTCAAGCGTCCTTTATGAGGTAAAACTATCATAGACTAAAATTAAAAAAATGAAATTTTATATATATATATATATATATATATATATATACACACACATACATACATACACACATAATTAACAGTTCTTTAAAATGTTATAACTCTTCTCATTTTCACAGTTATAACTTCATTTATTGCATATTATTCAGATATTTAGAATACAAATACGAAAGTAATCAATAGTGTAGCGAAGGTGCTTCGTGGGAGTGGACAGTTGGTCCTAGGGTTGTGTAGTATTTTACTGGGGATTTGGCAAATTACTAAAGAAAATGTTTTTATGATGTTGAAATCACAAACCATTAACTACACAGATGCTTATACCATCACTTAACTGTCACAAAGCGTGTCTTTCTTAAAAGGTTTAAGTACAATAGCATTCAATTTGGCCTGATCTCTTCTTTCAAAGATGCTTGCCATTATGCCATTTTTTTTGCTCTGCCATTCTGCACTTCTAGATCATTGTTACATCAAGATCTCAAAACTATCAACTATGTTACATATAGATGAACAGTGACACTAACTGTTGCTTGAGCAGATGCTGCAATGCTTGAAAGAGGATTCGACTCATCATAACTCAAATCTTATTTTTCCATGAGCTCAAATCTGAACACAAGAGTATGTGTGGTTAGGAGGAAGCCCAAACCAGAGCATGCTACAGTTCTGTGCTCAATAACCAGTACAATGCCAAATAAAGACAGTTTTGCTGTGGGTGCGTAGAAATGCACATTCAGCTGGCTTCATGGAAATTTATTTTTGTATGTGTTATAAATCACTCGGAATTAGTGGCAATTGGTTTGTGGCTGGATAAGTAAGGACTAATTAGACAGTTCATTTCTGCTTATTTGACCTCTGCACATCTAGGGGTCTCTGGTGCCCTCTACAGCTAAACATTGATACAACAGCCAGATCCCATAGACTAAGGCCCAATCCCAATTCTATTTTCTACCCCTTTGCCTACCCCTCGCCCCTTGAAATAAAAAGGAAAGGGGAAGGGTGAAATATTTTCCCCCAAGAAATGGGACACCACTACTACACTGTTATACGTCATCATCCATTTTCACTAGCTCCTAACGTTACGTCAGAGGAC
>JAUMHQ010000053.1:9008888-9020002 GCA_032361165.1 Enteromius paludinosus
AGCAGTAGGTCATCCGGGTATTTCTCGCCTACTGAATTTCGGATACTATGAATTCGGACATACTACTCGCCTTGCATTCTGTTTTTCACATACTATATAGCAGGGAAGTAAGCGGTTTCGGACGCAGCCGAAGACTTTGAGCATGCACATAACCTTGCGCGCTGTATACAAACCAAGAAGAAGAAGACGAAGTTGGTGAGTGACGCAGCCGACACGTGATTTGATGACGTCATCGTTTCACAAAATATACGGATTGGCTGTCCACACGAAACCGCAAAGGTGTCGTTTTCAGATTTATCCACTTTGGGACCCGGTTTAAAAAAAAATAGCGGTTTCAGTCTCCTAAAACGCCGGATCCGGGTGGACGAAACTCCAATACAAGAAAAAATGTATACGTATACAGCAAAACGCATCTCTGTGTGGACAGGCCTTAAGTCTGTGAGAAACACTTTATATATCTGTCCATACCTACAAATGCAAATACATGATGTAGGATTTCATTAAATATTGAAATAAGCATAATTGCTTTATCATTTTTAATCAACTATTTAGAAAAAAATAAATCTTTGACAACAAACAACTGCCTATGGTAAGACCAGCTGTGCTCATATATCAGCCAGTGTGGGCTGTGGCCACTTTAAGTCAATAAACTATGATTCAAAGGTCAGGAACACCTTAGCCATACAAACAAGATAATGTATGCCATCTCTGCAAATTAAACCCATTACAGGGAGCATAAGCATTCCATGCCCAAGCTAAAAGAGTCATCCCTGACATTCTGGAAATGTCTCTCAACTTCTAAAGACTCCATATAGCAATAGAAGGACCCACATACCGAAACCAAACCAGAGGATGACAGCAGTGGATGGATGCTTTCTCAGCACACACACGCCTGCACAACGCAAAGATAGGTTGTCTGCAGATTAGGTTACCACTTATGTGTCATGACCTTGTTCAAAGTTCCTTCAAGCCGAGTCAGGTCAATCTCGTTAATGCTCCATGTTAATGTATTGACAGACGCACATCTAAAATATGTCAATAATATGTTTTAACTAACCAATACAATTTTCCAAATCGCACTTTGTTTTAGACCAAAATAACACTGAAGTAATTGCAGACTTTAGCAGTTAACGCACGTTCTAGAATAAATTAACAATTAAGGCTAAAATTATGACCTTAACATTTCCTTAAATCAAGGAGTTGTCCATCTCCTTTCCCTTGTAATGTGTCTGGCCTTGCGCTCAGCATGCTACAAACAGTTAAGCTGGAGGTGAACATTCATGGCTGCAGAGGACTGACTTATGATACTCTTGATCAGCATGCCATCTGAAGACGGTGTGGGCGTGTGAGGGTTTCCTCATAAGTAACTTTGATGTAACTGCATTTTCAGGTGCATACACACTTCTACTAATTATAGATGCATATTCTACATGGTCAAACCACATGCTGTCAGAGGATTTGCCAATCACTACAGGCAAGAGGGTGTGACATTCCACACACACCCCGGGAAATGTAATATGCATGTAGTCTGACATCAAAAATCTAAAAAGAATATTTATAAAACCATAATGAAGTAAAATCTAGGTAAAACAATACATTGGTAAATAAATAAGTATTTTTTTTTACATACAAATAGTTTGAAAGAGGTTCTTTATTTTGAAATGAGTAAATACAGTCTTGATCAGTATACTGCAAAAACACCAATACTGTGACTTGTTTTCAAAAAATTATGTATTTTTGGCAACCATGGTCATTTTGTAGGATTCCCTGATAAACAGAAAGTTCTTACTGTTCGTACTTTTGATAAAACGAATTAATTCTTGCTATATGAAAGTATTAGCGCTTCATAAAAATATCTTACTGACCGCAATTTTTTGAACAGTAGTGTGTAGTTAAATAAATAAATAAATATTACACTATGGGTTTCCTATTCCTAAGCTTCATTTGTGGGTTTAAACTGGTCCCATTCACTCAGATATTTAATTGGGGCTTCCGAAACGCACTGCGCACTTCACAACGCATCGCGACAGTCTCAAGGCGTGCACAATCTCTAGACATGTCTATGATCAGTTGTGATCACATCTGATCTCCACAGTAGAAAATAACTGACCTCAATCTGTGCTAACAAGTCTACTCAAGAGCCTCGCAGTCACAGAGGGCATAGCACACTCAGAGTTCACACTCTCTTTGTTCGTGTGTGGGTGAATGAGACCGAACTTACTTAACTACTACACCAAAGGAACATCTACAGATGATGGGAATGTGTTAACAAAGGGTTCACGGACCTGTATGTCTGCTCCACCACCCAAACAAAACACTGCCTGGGAAGCTGTAGAACTTACAGCCACACAAAGCTCCGTATTTTACCAGCCAAGCCTCAAAAATGCAAACTTAATATGGAACATCAAAGAAGAAGTAGGTTTGTGTGTGCACAGGTATATGTACTGATCCAACGGCAAGACTTCACCTTCATACTCTCATAACCCAGTATTTAAAATTCTAACAGTAGTTGGCACAAATGATGTTTGATACACATTTTTCTTGCTTGAGGTTGCCTAGAACATCTTTTTAATGGCAGAAGCTGAAATTTAGTATTCAGGGATAATATTAATAATAATTAGGGTTAATTCAACCCAAAATAAAAATTGTGTCATTAAATGCTCGCTCCCATGTCCCATTCCAAACCTTGATTTGTGACAACATGAGGGTGAGTAATTAATTACAGAATTTTCATTTTTTGGGTGTACTGTCCCTTTAAGAATGATAAGGTTTTTATATAGCACTTGACTTCAATTCATGGGTGATTAAAGTGTTTTTTTTTTTATTTAGCTTTAAGACAAACCATTTGTTTCTTTTTTCATAATGGTACAAAGTACCCTAGAATTAAGGCCGAAACCCAATTCTATTTTATAACCCTTTCCCTGAAGTCTAAGTATTGAATCACTTCATTATATTTGAAGAAAGATCTGAGAAATACCCCTTTGTTTGAAGTGTGGTTACAAAAAAATCGTCATTTGAAGGACTATCTGGCCTACATCTACCGCTCCAACCAAAAGAGAATCGAGACAACCCTATCCCTTCACATAAACGCTAAAGGGGTAGAAATGGGATTGGGCCTGAATGGACTATTTTAAGGACTTATTGCTTTTGCCCACATTACTAGGCTGAATTGTCCATATATTGTTAATCCTGGTTAATACAGCATTCTAGCAGTGCACAATATAGCATATGATGCAGTCACATCCAAACCATATCAGAATTACTGGTAACACTTCACAAAAATGTGTCATTTGTTAACATTAGTTTATGTATTAACAGTAAACAATACATTTATTACAGTATTTACTAATCTTTCTTATTAGATCTTATGCAACCAACACATGTTAGCTCACAGTGCATTAACTATTGTTAACAAACACATTTAATAATGCATTAGTAAATCCTGAAATTAGCATTAACTAAGACTAATAAAAGCTCTAGAAGTATTGTTCATTTTTTGTTCATTTTAACTAATGCTGTTAAGTAATATTAGAATGAACCTTATTGTAAAGTGTTACTGAATTATCAATATCCCCCAATTATGAGAAAGGACAAATATGTGAGCTTTAACTTGTACAGTAAACTCATTTGATGTGCTAACGGAATTTATTTACATTTTTATCAAAATCAATTAAAGTAATTCTGATGAAAAGAAAGTAAATAACTATTTGACTTTGAAAACTTGGTGATATCACTAAATGTTTTACTTTTTGATTTAAAAAAGTATAATGTTCTTAAAAATCAATCAATTATTTGCAAAACAAATGCAGTAACCGTTTAATAAGGCTGTGCTGCACAGTGGACATTAGCATGCGAGCTGTGACTATATTTCACTGTTGTGAAAACAACTGCATGTTTTATGAAAGCAAAGATTCCAATTTTGATTTTACATAGATTAAACAATTTTCCAAATTAAAATTTCACATGAAACAAACTTCAGCAAAACATTGAACCAAACATTCAGATAAAATGTAACTAAATCAATGGCCCAAAAAACCAAAAAATAAATAGCTTTTACACAATGCCAAGCAGAGCGACCACACTGTGGAGGTATGTTGCAACACAAATATCACCAAACCTCAGTTATATTACTGAGGGCTCAAACGATGAAGCTTTGAACTAGGCCCACACTACAGTTTTAGACAATGAGTCAGCAGCATGCATCATCTCACAGATGCACTTAGAGGGACAAAGAGAGAGAAACATGAGATAATGTGAGACTGACGAGAAGAAACATGACTGAGAAGAGAAAGGACATTAGAAATTGTGTGTGTTTGTCTTACTTCACAAGTATTATAGTCCTCTGAGTCCAGCAGTGAACAGAGTTTAGGTAGAAGCTCCGGCCAGTTCTGTAACTCTCCTTTAGAGGCTATTGTTGTGATAAGAATACCTGAGGAACGCAAACATATGCACAATAATGCACCATACAGACCACTTAAAAAAAAAACTGCAGTTCACTTAACCAACTGCCAAAAACAAAATTACAAGCTGTGACACAAGTTTGATATCATATCTATCAAAATATCACAAACTGTAGAAAAATTATTAAACATTTTTTACACTATATTAATCACTGTGTGGAAAAACCTAAAAAATAAATGTAAAAAAAAATAAAATTCAAACCAAATAAACAAAAAGAGGAGTAATGATATATTATGCTGTTTTGTAAGATGCCTAGCTCATTACAGTCTAATCACACTCATAAAAGGCTACTTTAAAAAAAAGAGTCAATAAATGATCTTCGAAAGCAACAACGCAAATCCAGACACAGACCCTAAAGGCATAATATTGTTTGTCATGATGGCAAAAGCGGTGGCTCAGAGCCAGACAGGAAATGCTTTGTCGGTCCACACTCACCCACTGTGGCTCTAATGAGCGGTGAGGAGTCTCCAATGTTTTGCAGGCACTCATTTTTGATGAAGTCAGACACACCGTTCGGGAAGTTCTGGTAATGGGCCTTAACGTTGTTCTTCAAAATGAGACCACTGAGAGACCGAGTGGGCTCATCTATAAGAAAAGAAGAATGAAAAGCTTTACTTTCAGACTGGGTCGGGAAAAAAAATAGCCCTGGGCACAAGACACACAGGAAAGAAAGAAAGAGTCAGACCACCACAGAAATAGCTATGCTGTAAATACAACAAGAAGGCAAATATAATTAGACAACGAATACACAAGAATATAAAAAATGCCACACTTTTGCAAATATGATAAAATAATACAACCATGCAATATGACAACAATCTTGTCCATTCCAAAAAATACGCTGCTATAAAATTTCCTTGATAATAAAATACATAAATAATAAATTACCAAATTAAAAATTCAACAGCCCACAAAGAGAGGGAAAAAAGGTTTCTATGCAAGTACTGGTACTTCTCAATAGCTTGAGGCTGGGATTTAGTGCACTTGAATTATTTGAACATTATATTAGATTATACGTCAGTTGGACACATTTTTGCCCCTTTTAAAAACATGTTTAGTGAAAAATATTTTGCTTCAAAAATAAATAAATCTACACCCCCACACTCGAAAATGCTTTTTATTGTTGAGCTCTGTACTGGTTTGGTGGATGATAAATAAAGAACCTTCTGTTTTTAAATTGACCTCAGGCTAATTCAGGGAAAAACATTGGTAGATGAACTAGTGTTCTTTCTAACCATGTTCTGTGACCTGGGGCCTGACAGAGGACACAGATTCAAAAGGTCAGTACAGCTAAGCTCCCAGTGCACTTGACAGATTACCACTGACCTGAAGTCACAGTAGCTATACAGCCACTGGCTTCAGAGAACACCATTGAGACTAAACACGACCTTCTGCTCAGCTCAACTCCCTTCCGTTCATATCCATCATATCATTTTTCTAGTAATTAGAATATAGATCATCTGTAAGATCAACAAATCACAACGCAGACAGACAACGGACAATTTCCTGCACCAACTAGCTCCGCCTCCCATCACAGTGCGTCTACAATACACTAACATCATCTCACACACCAGATATCCCTACTAAACAAATCAGTAATATCTCAAATTAAAATGCTAAATCTAGTGTAATACAATCATTTACTGGCAGCATGCACACCTTACCTTCTGTCTTTAGCTTTGTGAGCACAAATATCAGGTAGTTGTTGAAGTCTGGGTATTGATTGAGCTGCTCAAGTTTCTGTGGTGCACATTAAGAAAAGACATACAGACCACAGAGATACAGAGGATGTATCTTATTGGTCATACTGCTTGCTGTTTACATTAGATGGACAGTTACACTAATGAACTCACAAATATATCAGCCATTCAGGTCTCATTTGACAATGATGTTATAGTTAAAGCTTTGATACAGTTTATCATCATTTAGGCCATGCTCTACAAAACAAAGAAATTAATTCATACAGGTTTGAAAGTATAATTTACTGGTAATTCAACAACATGTATGACAAATCGGCTATTTATGTAGCTGATATGTTGTAAGATTCATTTCACCTGTACATGTAGTATATACATGTGTAACGTTAGCGTTTTGTCATCTGCTCCTTTCACATGCAGCTCTATTTGATGGCCAAAAAAGAATGCATAATTTGCTAAATTAATAAGGCGTCATGCCCGCTGCCACATGTTTCTGTCCCCTTATTATGTGAAATAAAGACTGCAACGTCGCGAATGTCAGAAGTCTTTGTCTGAGCGGCATCTGATTAAATGCCAGCAACGACACGATAACAATACTCGCACCTCTGCAGCAGGAGGTCCGTCTCGTAACACACTGAGCTACCTGCCTAGACAACACTTCAATATCAAGTGTTTCAAACGCGCCCGCAATGCTGTCTAATCTAGATTTTGCACGCAAGCAAATGGATCAGATTATTGTTTCTAAATAATCTCAGAGACTGTGTGCCGTAGGCAGTTGACATAACAGCTGGACCCGCAATCTGATCTAAAGCTTAAAGAGATAGCTCACCCAAAAATCTACATTCTGTCATCAGCTAACGTTACTCACCCTCATGTTGATCCAAACCTGTGTGAGACGTTCTGTGTCCTTTTAGGTGGATATTTTGGAGAATGATGCTGATCAAACGGTATCGACTCCAATGAACGTTAAAGCATTGCTCGAACGCTCAGATGTTTTTCTATATAGTTTATGTCCTAACTTAGTCATAGAGGTTTGCAATAACGTGAGGACGAGTAAATAATGACAGATGTTCATTTCTGGGTGAACTATCACGGAGTTAAACACTCACCGAATGACAGAATACCTGCTGGCACCTTACAGACATCATCTACAGATAAAATATAACGTAAACAAACAGCCCCTAATCTCCCCAGTGTTTTTCAGATCTTAAGCAACGTACACATTAGAAACGTTTGAGCTAACGTTAACGTTAATCACAGGCCAACTCCTCCATCCCCTTGTTCACCGCCCTTCAGATCTCTGGTTAAACAGCGAGGTAAAGGATACTTGTTGGACGGATCGTTGCGTGGATGTGTCGGGGGACTGTGATTCCTTGAGCAGCTGTAAGATCTGCTGAAGTCCCTGCTCGTCGGGTTTCCACTGGCACTCCATCTTGTATGGCTGGAGCCTCTCTCTCTCTGTGTGGGCGCGCAGATCTACACCCTTTCACGTGAAATAACGGCCTCCACCTTGACCTTCAGCTTCAAGACCTGCTGTTATCGAGCGAAAGATGAGGAAGACGCCTCTGCGGGAGTTTACCGTGGAGAGACCCGTGTGAAAACGAGCGTGTTTCGCGGGCGTCGTGCTGCTGGTGACGCTAGGTTAGCTTACATACATGGACTCGGTCTGGTCCGGATCACCGCTCATCGACAGCGATAAGCCTCTGTGCTGCACTGCCCGCCGGTCCTAGCGCCTGTCTGGTCGCTGGCAGAATGGATGTGGTGGGGAAACTCCACATCTGACCCTACATTCGTCGCGCTCAACGCCCGGCTAGCTCAGTCGGTAGAGCATGAGACTCTTAATCTCAGGGTCGTGGGTTCGAGCCCCACGTTGGGCGATTAGTTTATTTGCAGTCTACACTAGGAGTAATGTTCTGTAAACAGTATTTACAATGCATAATAAACAACAGAAAAAATCAGTGCAACCAAATGAAATTTAAAAGGAAGGATTTACCCGATACTTATTTTTTTTCCGATGAACTGTCCCTTTAAGACTGTTTAACTTTAAGAAAGTTCTAGAGACTTGAATGAAAACCCAAACAAAATTTGATTATCAATTAAAATTTTTAATTAACTTCACAATGAAAATGTAGGTACAATTTAGTTTTTATTCAAATGTCAATTGCAGAAAGTGTCACACAATGTGTGACCCTGGACCACAGAATCAGTCATAAAGGAATACGCTCAATAAATCATCTTTGCAGTTGTGGCCTAATGGATAGGGAGTTGGCTTTATAACCCAAAGGTCCTGGGTTCGAGTCCGAGGACAGGAATTGTGGATGGGAGTGAATATCCAGCGGTCTCTCCATCTTCAATACCACGACTGAGGTGAGACCCTTGAGCCTCAGCAATGGCTGCCCACTTCTCATTGCGGTGTGTGTGCGCCCTTGGAAGGGTTAAATGAGAGCACTAATTCCTAGTATGGGAAACCATACCTGGCCACATGTCAAGTATGACTTTGAAGTTGTCCAAATGAATTTCTTAGCAATGCATGTTACTAAGTTATATTTATGGCTTGAAATGTACAAAATATCTTCATGGAACATGAATATCCTAATGATTTTTGGTATACAAGAAAAATTGATCGCCCTGACCCATGACCCATACAATGTATTGTCGGCTATTGCTGCAAACAAACCACTTACAACTTGTTTTGAGGTCCAGGGTCTCATATTAGCATTTATATGTCAAATTTATGGACAGACAGTATGTTTAAACATCAATAGTATAGTATTTCAAAAATAAAATGGAATGACAGCTTAACTACATAAAAACACATCGAGACTATTTTTTTGTGTGCGTTTATTAACCTTTCAGTTATTCTACCTAGATGCACAGGGTTGACAAGTAAATACTCTTATGGAAATTCAAAGTCATCACCTGACTGCTGCTCTATTCCCATTTCTTACATTTCCTCAAAAAGGAAAACAAAATATCACTTTATTAAAGTGATTTGATTCCTTCCTTGATTTTAACAACTGAAGATAACAGTAGCTGGGATAAAACAGATAGAGGTAGATGATGCCAGGGCCTGCTTCGTCAGAGTGTTCAGGTCAAGAATATATCTTTGCTTCTGTAACATTTAAACACTAAATCTGAGAGTCTTGAACCATCTATGGACTCACTCTAGCAGTAGAGTGGACTGCAGAGTTCTACAAGTCCTTCGGCTAGTTTTTCTTTCCTGCTCCAGTGTTCCCAGAGGCCATCTTCTTCTAGAGGGTGTGTGACACAAGAAATCATCTATGGTCTGCTTGGTGATCTGGCCGGCCTCCTCTAACCGTCTCACCACCTGCTCTACCTCCCTCTCCCACAGCCCACCAGCACTCTTGTTCTTCAATACATTAACCTAAGAGAGCAGAAAGGAACAGAATACAAGAAAATTAAAACGTGCTTTACAATCTGTCTCGGCTTAATCTAATAATTGTTTTTCATACAATAGGTGCTAGGCTTCTATATTAAGCTAAGGGTTTGATGTTCCATATTTATGTTTTTACATAAATTACCTTTCTAGTTTTTGAACAGCTAAGCAAATAAGTATATATAATATAATATAATATAATATAATATAATATAATATATATATATATATATATAAAAATGTTAGAATGTTAACACAATAAACTCGTGGCCATGAGAAAAATATGTCTATCCCTCAACATAAGAAGTCATGGCCATAAGAAATTGATGTCGTTTCCTCACCATAACATTTCGAGGCCACGACATAAGGATGTCATTACCTCCACAAAACTAAGTGAACCGAAGATGTCCCCTCCCGGTCACCATAGTTTAATGTCTTTCTAGTTTGGCGTCTTTACAAAACTAAACTTTTAATTCAGTTTAATATTTAAATGAATGAAATGGACCATTTAAAATGCTAAGTAGATGCGTTGGAGTTTTGATTTGCTTACATTGGTGACTGTATAATTCCATTTGTGTGACTTTACTATTATCCTTAAATCTGGTGATAATTATGAGATTTAAAGTGTAGGTGTGTACAAACTTGACTGCTGTATCAGGTATCTTACCACTTCCTGAGAGATCTCTGGTTTCTTCACAATCACTGGAATCTCTGACACTACTGCTGTTGTGAGGGCAGAGACTGCTTCTTTCATGGACCCTTTCATAGCCAATATGAAAAGCTAAAAACAGAGCAGTTAGCATATGCAAGCTTTCTTTTAAAAGGCTGATTTAGATAAACACACACACACACACATACTTACCCGTAGGTTTTGGCACAGCCGACTGTCCGTGCTCATTATCCGAGAGTAGAATGCCTGGGCTCTCACTATATCATTCTTCAACATATATCAGGTAAAATAAAAAGTATCTGATTTTCTGATTTTATACTGTTTGTAATATAGCATACTGTTAATATATCAAAGATGCAACGTTGTCAGTGATTAAATAATAATTGCACAATATCAAAATTCCATTTAACAACTAAAATCTGATATTACAACCACCTACTCGATTTAAGGCATTGCATACCATAAATTTATCCTTTCATTTGAAATTAGATATTTCCGTCAGCTTACCTGTTTGAGAGAAAGAGCAGTTGCAAAGCAGTAGGCATGTCGAGGGATGAGGCTGCCTTTTGTCTGACCTTCTTCCAACAGGGTCAAACAGATATGATACGACTTTGAGGTGTTCTGTCAATCCCAAGATAAAGAAATGGTTTATAAATGATACTTAATCAATTCTATCGTACTTGACATTATTTGAAATTCCTAAATTAATAAAAAACAAACCAAAGCATTGTACCCCGTTAGAGAACTTGCAGATATGTTGCTGTTTCGAAATGAGCTTGTCTTTTCTGCCATTAAAGTAACTCTAAACTCAAATTCTTAAAGGTGCCATAGAATGCATTGAGAGAATATTTTAAATTGTTCTCTGATATGTACATAGAAGGTATGTAGC
>JAUMHQ010000053.1:9022437-9059878 GCA_032361165.1 Enteromius paludinosus
GTTATGTCCATGTACTGAACTGTTATTATTCAACCATGCCAAGGTCAATTCAGTTTTCCATTCTATGGCACCTTTAATTACTTTAATACAAACTAGCATACAATACTTGCTTCTACGTTGCCTTTACCAGTTTATAACAAGCTGCAAAGGCTAGCATGAAGGTGTCTTTGTTGAATGGCACTCCTTGTTTTTTCATTTCTCCCACCACCTCCAGGCAACCTGTGAGAACACCAGTGACCCGCATCACATAGACTGACACCATGGCAACAGACAGATAATTTAGCATTTTTGCAAATAGGAAGCAGCGTTTGTGAAGCTGATTAATTCACTCATGAATCTCAAATCAGCACTTTTTTTTCCCAAAAACTTTTTTGAGCCAACAGCAAATGCATAGGGAGCAAAATACTGATCTTATTGATTGTTTCATACTCCAGCAGAATGGAGAAATAAGTAGAAGAAACTTACTTTCGTAAGACTGTTTAGTGAAAAGCATGTCAATAGCAATATTAAAGGATGTAGAGTCAGAAAAGAATCCTTTGAGAGCCTATGCGAAAAAAACAAAACAAAACAGAATGTCAAATCTGACTACAATTCATGTTCACAGTCATGGTGTTAAATCTGTGTTCATGTTTACGCACTGGATCTGTCAGAGTTCTTGCTCCCAGCTCCTCTAAACCCATCTCATAGCATAACCTCATGAAAAGAGGGCCAAACTTGAATTCCCCAAATGCCATGTTACGATTCTCTTCATGGTATCTGTAATAGACAGAAATCAAAAGAGAACAATGTTGTAATAAATACAAAAACATATTCATATGTTGAAATGATATGTATATTTAAGTAACCTCTAACACAAACAAAATAAAATGTAATTTATTTCATAAATAATCAGATGAATATTATGCTGAATGCAATTAAATCACTATCAATTTAAATAAAAAATTGGGGTATTTTTACCTGTACATAGCATTTCTTGCCATAAAAACATCTTCAACAGAATGGCATAAATACAGAAGTATTTTCAATTCATCCTTTAAAATTAGCTGTTTCTTCTCCATTTTCAGATTCACCTTATCAAAGTAATAACCTGTTTAAAAAAAATGACATTCAAGGTAAATGAGAAAATGACAATTAAAGGTGCACTCATTGCCTTTTGTTCATGTTGCAGTCTGGCCAATAGGACAGTTGCAGACAGGTGAGTCAATAGAATCATGCATCATTACCAGCCACAATTCATTAATTTCATAAGTGAAATTATCTGATTACAGAGATACATATATATAAATGTGACTGCAGTCTTAATGCAATCTTATGCTGGTGTTAATGTTTTAAACAGTTTTGATAAGTTCTACTGATTTGCCTTAATTGGACAAATATGACAGCACCTTTGAAGTAACCTTGAGTGCACCTTTGAAGCAATGATATTCAAACTTCGGAAAGTGGTGCCAAGTTATTTAAATCGTGCAAAATGATGCCTGCCTTTTGATTCTGACACTTGGTGGGCAACAGCAAGTTTCCTCTGCTGAAAATCCTGCAGCTTCACCACATCTTCCGACAAGAGAAAACGTTTAGCTAAAAAGAGCATTTGTAAACAAGTCAGTTTCTCTCCAGTTGTTGGAAAACCCAAATGTAAAGCGGTGTCATTTGTTTGCCCACCTTCATCAGATTTAAACCCTGCAGAACAAAACATTAAACTAGCTCATTTGTTTAGGGCACATTTTACCTGATGAGGTTAGGGGTAGGCGTGTTTATGGTTATTTCCAGCAGGACATAGGGTAAATAAAAACGACAATACAGGTACTCAAAAGAAGGGTGACAGTGACAAATTCGTCGGCCGTCATATTTTCTACAGTGTTATAATCACACATTTAACCGGGGGTGTGCGTGCGTTTGGCTAATGGCTTATATACTTCTTAATGACCCTGGCCTTGACTTTTAGCGCCACTTTCTATAATGTTCTCAGCCTGTTGGCTAAAGCCAGCCGAAACTAATACCATGTACCTATGCGCATATTACCTCCATGCTGACATTTTAAGCAGTCTGATTGAATGGCTCCTCGAAGCACTGCAGCTCTGGACGAATCGGTCAGCATTACACGAGCGCAGGCATTCAGTGTTCGCAGCGCCATGTCTGTCTGAGCTCGCGCAGGCTGCAGCAGTCAGAGTCTACACTAATAGTCTTGAATAGAAGAGTGAATATTTCAGCAAGGAGAATTGTTTAGATATATTTGTTGAACAACACATATTTTTCATTTTAAAATACTTTGACAAATGGTATATACTATTAGCAAGACAATCAATCAAAAATATTTTACTAACCCACGCACCCCCGTTTTTTTAGGTCACAATGGAACATTCCAATGTGGCGCCCTCCTGCAATCCGGTATGTTTACAATGTGAGTATTACATTATTTATCTTAAAATTAGGAAAGACAATGACAATGCGACTGTGAATGTGGATAAACTTTTTCCAATAATGGTTTAAAACGCTTTGCATTCTTTTGACTGTTGGGTTACACCCTACGTCTAATACTATATATATATATTTATATATATATATGGTTATTATTATTTTAGCACATAACTCTCAAATATTATATATATATATAATATTATAACTCAAATATTGTTGTCTGAGGTCGATGCAAAGCAATACAATACACTATCAGAATACAAAGTAATCTGGTCAAAAATAAATAAATAATAAATAAATTAAAACTAATAGAAAGCTGAACACAAACATTTTTAAAAGATAATTCAATGAGAAAAATATCAGGTCAATTTAAAAGAATAACCTGTAACATTAGCTATTAGTGTCTGTTATGGCAAGCAGCAGATGGCGCTATTGACCACAGAATACAAATTCCTTTCAGATAATAATTAGATTTCAATTGAGGAATACAGAACTGTTTTCGAGTTAAATGACTAAGGCAATTGCATGTTTGACGGTGGCAAACAGATTTGGCTGTCACTGATAGAAGATGATTAAATTAATTGTTTTAATATGAGCACTGATAGTTGGAAGACAATGGGACGTTGATTTGCGTTAGATTCCCTAGTCAGGCATCACACTGTCTTTCTGTCTGTAGTTGTGTTGTATTGCAATGAAAAGAAGTAAAAGATATTAGTATAGAAATAAAAGGCTAAAAATGTCTTTGCTTCCCTTGCTCAGCTGTTCTAACCGCACAGCAAGAGATAATCAATTATCAGCTGGATAATTGCCCAGCTTCTTTTCTCTGCATTGAAAGGTCATCATTAATGGCTGCGAGACAGGGAGCTGTTCTAATGCATATGCCAGAATAATGCATCATGTGTGACAAATTGTTCAGTTGGGAAATTTTGTCGAGGCAGATTTGTTCTAAATTATTGCATGTCTTATGTATTGCGAGTCATGTCACATCTAGAGTCATCCTGCGAGTTGAAAACTTGAAATGCACAATTATTAGTCTGATGTGAATGCAGTTTATGAGATAAAAAATCAGAATCCTCGATGTGACCCTGAAAATCCTTAGATGAGCATTATTTTAGGGGTGTAGGTCATTGAAGTTGGCTCTGGGATTTATGACTACAGGATTGTCAGGGATTGAATTTGTGGCTGTAGCCAAGGGCATGTTCTTTGTTAAGCTGGACATATGCTTTCTGGTATACAAAGGTACACGCAAAGACTAGGACAAAAAATAAAGACGTGTATGTGAAGCATATAAAGCTCACAGCATGACATCAACTTTTAAAGGGGGATGTTTCACATATATGTGTGATCAATTATAGGAAGTGTTGACACAGCAAACACAGAGGGGATTTTATTTTATTTTTTAAGAAGAAGGGAAAGATCTTCAAGTATGCATTAATATGTAGCTATAGGGACAGTTTTACCATCAGACATGAGCTAAATCTGACAAACCGTCCTTTATTGGTAAGTTACTCCGAGAGTATTAAAAATGCAATATATTGTATTTAGGGGTTAGTACTTTGTAGTGTAATTGTGTAATAAGGGTTATAAAACTATAGAAGCCTATACTGTGCACTTTTATATAAAATGTACGTAAGATGTTAAAGATAGACGGTAAAAGAACACTGATTATGTTATACTTAGAGTCCTTGCGTGGTCCTGGTGGGACTCTGCTGAGCGTTTCCTTAGCAACAGCACCTCACCCCATTCAGCTGAGACCGTCTTCTACCCAATTGGAGGCTGACTCTCAAGTGCACTGGATTATTGATGAGATCCAAGATGGAGGTGTTCAGATGACGCTATGGGAATAACGTGTCCTGAATTCATGTTATTAGCCTTTTTTCCCTACTTTACAATAATACCATTAGAAAGTTAGAATACCAAAAGAATAGTTTCTTGTTCATCCTTGTGACTCTTTTTTGTTTTGTTTTTTAAACAAAAGCATAGTGTGAATGACCAAGTTACAGGTTTAAATGTAGTTCTTTCTTTAGCATTACCCAATGAATATGATGTTGTTTAGCATTTATACATTCTTAACTGCTAATATTACAGTTTTGTTTTACGTTGTTTGTGTGCATTTCTCAATACCTACAGCATTTGACATTTTGAAGTCTATAATTAAATTGTGAATATTGGTTTCTTTGTCTTGCATCCAGTGGCAATTTCTTTAAAGTTTCATGAAACCTTTTGTCACTCAGTCAACCAATAAAAGCATATTTTACTCATTTTTACATATTGACTCTAAAAAAATATGCCCAGTACACTACATATTTTTTTTTTATTTTGTAGTTTAAATTTTTAAAACTGAAAGATATTGAAATAGGAAATGTGGGTTTACACTTACTACTTAAATATCTGTTGTTAGCCTGCTATGTTATCGTATTCAGTGTTTTCAGTAATTTTGTTATCAGTGACAGTTTTTATTGGTGAGATAGTTTGCTGCATAATTTATATGGTGATACAGACAGACAGACAGATAGATATATAGATATAGATAGATTTCTACTTCCTTTACTCCTTTAACATTACTGCACACAGTTCTTCTGAAGTCACTTTAGGTTCCATGACCCGTCTGACCTGCATTGATCTGCTGACATCATACTCAGATACATAAAAGTAATAGCATGCTGTGACCCAGAATTCTCAAATTGAGCTTCAGCCAATGTTATTTCTCTGGTACTTTTGCCGGTAGACATTTCCATTTTGATTTACCGCTACGGTTCTGTCTGGGTTTGAAAAATGCCCGCAGTGCCCAAGTCATCATTAGTTAATGTCCTCCGTGGCATAAGGGCAGTGATGGCATGGTAGACTGCCAGGCCAGTGGCCAGTCTGTGTTCCCTCAATCAAATAGATGTTAGTGCAGACCAGTCTTGATTTATCATAAAAGCAATGCATACTCTATACAAGAGTACGTTATTAGGGTTTTCTGTTGATGTATATATAATCATGTAATATTGCTCTCCTTTTATTTAAATTAAAAGCTAAAGTTATTAAAGCTTTTTGCTTTGAAGTTAAAAGTCTGAATGCACAAATTACTTGTCTAAATCCTGTTTGTTTTGGCTAAATCCGGTAAGAGCTAGACTTCTAACCAGAATCAGACACATGATCCCTGGGGGTTCAGGCCCGTTTTGTAGCCAGTTAATCTCCCAGAAATGCCTGTGAGCAATCACAAGCACACAAATCCACACACACACACACACACACACACACAGCCACATTTTATGGACTGTATGAACTAGCACACTCTACAAAAAAAAGAACACAAAGTATTTTCCACAAAACTATTTATTGTGGACTGATTTACCCCCTTTTTAAGTTCCCTTTACATCAAACACTCCATAGTTGAAGAGTTATCGCACACAAACATCAGAAAAAGCACAAGGTAATACTTTCACTGGAGACTATCGTCTAGATATGGGATTAGGAATGAAAAGAGGAAAGATGCATGTTCACAAGATATATATTTCATACACAACTGCAGACATATTCTTACTAGCACCCGAAGGTGAGCGTAGAGAACCAGAGGGATAGTGAAGTTTTGAGAGAAAGTGAAGTGTTGTGGGTCAGAGGAAAGAGGGGAGTGATAGACTGGATGTGTGTGTTGTATTTAGTATATATACGTCTTGCAGGTAAACAGCAGTGCACTTTGCTGAAGCATGTGGCTAGAAGAATCTGTTAACTGCTGCTGTTAGTATGCATGGAGTATTAAGAAGTGTCCAGTTCTGAGTTAAATGTCGTTTCTGATTCTTATTCTGAGCTGTTGAAAAGGGTTTGTTCCCCAGTAGTACATTTTGTTGACGTGTTGTATTAATATTTAAATCACTTGTGGCTTTGAAATATTTTAACAACCTATGGTATAATTCTGTATTGTCATGTAGGTTCTGGTAAACTGTAAAATCTGTATACTGTGGTAGCTTCATAGGAATTAATGATTATAATTCAAATGACTTTGACAACCTTCAATGAGATGGTACAATTTTCATGACTGCATGGTTATTGATAGAAAGTGACCTTAAGATACAGTAAACCTGATCCAAGTTCATGAATTTTAGAATCGTGAATTATTTGTCATATCCTTGCAGCGGTTTGTTGGCAGTAAAGTGTGAGTTTCCCCTCTTTGTGAAAGAAAGCACAGAGAAATGTCAAGGATAATACATTGCACATGCACATATCATCCGACCACTCACTCCGTCACTGAGCTATTTATAATTATAGTACAGTGCAAATTTATAAAAGATTCCTAAGGAAAGGAAAGTTTTAAGTTTCTCATCTTTCAATGCACCACAATCTTGATGGCTCTTCTTGGCAACATTAACAAGCTAAGAAAATAAAAATCATAAATGGATAAGATTTGGATGAACAGTGCATTCAGAAGAGCTCTCAACAATGAGTGAAATGTTCAGTTAAAAGGATATTCAACTCCATTTGGAGTATGAGCAGAAAGCAATAGCTATCAAAGAAAAACAATAATGTTGAACTTTGACACAACTCCAAGTTCTCAGTTTTAAAGATCACTTTCATAGTAAATGCCTAATCAATAATTTAAGAATTAAATAAAGCAAATAAATATAACAACTGTATTGCTCAGATAAAAACATTAACAGAAATAAATTATGCAAATAAGAACTAGTGCAAATTGATGAATAACAATTTTTGGAGTTCAAACATTTCATATTTTACCCTATTTAAAAAAAGGCTGGTGTGAAATTTGTGAAATTTCAAGCTAAAGATGGGCTTTGACAATATAATAATAAATTCTTTGCTTGTCCAGGAAGAAGAGGTATGGGATTTTTTTTTACTACAGCACTTTTTTTAACGTATCCTATCATGGTATTTCATGTTTTCTCAGGCATCTTTTTTCTCAGAGTCATTTCAAGTTGATCATTGTTCTATTCTGCATTTATTTGCAAAGTTAGCAAGCTTCACATTCATATTTTATGCAACTCGGTGTGGCTGGAATATGAAGTTCATTGTAGCTTTTGCATTCTATGATATACTTATGTTAACGTGGATCATAAATACCATTTCATATTAAGTGCATTATGTTTGTTGTACATTCAGTTTAACTTTCTAAGGCATTAAAACAATCCCTCAACCTTTGGTGTAAACAATAACATTTAAGGAGTTCTTTTTCAGCGATCCATTCATCATCTGTGTGTTAATAAGTGAATTTGTAGTTTGTTATACATTTTTTTGGAGCTGCTCGGTACAGTGTTCATCCACCTATTAATGTATGTTTTTAGTCAGTTGATTAGTTTAGTTTAGCTTCTGCTGGTTGCTTGAGAGGTCTGATTCACACCAATAACTGTTCTTTGTGTGGTCAACAATGACTAACTAAGCCTTTTCACAACCTTAGACCTCAAAAGAGTACTAGGTAATTCTACTGAGAAACATTTTTACTAGCTCCTCTATTAAGAATATGGAATGTGATCCAAAATGTTTGCTTTTGTGAATGTGTGTACTACATTTTTCATTTGTTTCCTGTGTAATATCCATCCTCTACCACATCTGGATCATGGCAATCACAGCTCAATCTTACATGCAGGGAAAGACTCATCTTGCATAACCACAGTGCTGCTGCTCGCCAAAACCATGATGTTCAAGTCTTGCTGCTTCTCATGGGTTTCCTGGTACCACTCCCTCATAACTTCTGTATCATGGGTTGGGATCAGTGTGACCTATGCAATATGAAATGCAAAGTCATTTTATGTCAGGCAACGTTAATTTTTATATATGAATTATGAATAAGACAATTGTAAGAAATATGGTACCTGCATATTATTTCCCCACTGGCTCTTTCCTTCCAACAGAGCATCCAGAACTGCCTTACTGGGCTCCTGTGCTGTTGGATCATTACCACTGACTACATAGTAGGAGGATCGGATCCGTTTAAAGAACTCAGCATCCACATTCTTGGCATTGCAGTGATTTGGTATGTAAACTAGGTCCATATACATTGGAGGACAGTTAGGTACTGATGTTCCACTGCTGGACTTAGTGCTTCCTTAACAACAATAAAAAGATAATATATATATATAAATATACAGTAAAACTCAAGTTTTAAGTTTTAAACGACTCTTTAAAAGCTATAATCTGTAGACATTTATTAATGAAACCCGAGTTACCTGAAGTGCTGCTTTTCACTCCCCTTGATGCAGAGGTATTAGTAGCATTTTTGGCATCTTTATCTTCTGTAGTCTTTTTTGGAGAGGACACTTTCAACTCTTTGATGGCACTTGTTTTTGACAAGCTCTTTGTTACGGGTGACTTGGTCTTGCTGTTGATGTTCTTTTTTGGCTTCCCTTTTTCATTTTTTTGGGATGCCTCTTCAGCCTTAAGGACCTCGGGATCCATCATGCAGGCATCAGGATGAGGAGGGGCAGGAGCAGGGTCTCTGGGCGTGACTGGAGGTGGGTCTGCATGACGATAAGTGATAGTCCTATCTGTTGGTAGCGTTTCTGAGTCATCCTCAGAGTCAATATTTGCTTCTGCAGTTATTGATGGGCACTCCTCTGTGCCAGGAGGAACATCTGAGTCTGTCTGAGATGGTACTGATTCACTTACAGAAGTTGGAGGAGTTTCCTCACACTGCTTGCTCTGCTGCTTCCCTCCAGGTGGGGGTGGTCCTCCTCCAGACTTAGCAAGCGGCTTTTCCTCCTCCAAAGGATGTTCCTCATTCATGAAGTACTCAAGAGGACTCGGGTTTATAAACGATGGAGAAAGCTCTGTCTTTGGATGTCTGTATTCACAGGAGGTCACCAGACACAAGTCCACAACTGCTCGTGACTGAGAAGGGCTTGTTTTTGAGGTATCTGGTCCGATAGACCCTCCATCACAAATTTTAGTAGATTCCCCATATTGATAGATGTAGGAATATGATGTGGAGCTGCTGGAAACCTTCTCTTGAATGTCTGTCTGATCGGAACTGGGAGAATGTTGAGCTAGAGATGTTATTTTGGGACTGGTGGGGGATTTTAAATCTGTGAAGGGATTTGTCACTGAGCCAAGTTTCAGCTCTTCTGTCTTTGAAGAAAAACTACATGACACCGTAGGAGATGAGGGTGATCCAGTCTTTGGAGGGGTCTTCTCCAGTGTTTGTCCATCCTCAATTTTTTCCATATCAGTCTCTTTGTAAAATGAGTTTGGACTAGGTTTATCTTCATCAGTCCTTTCGTGTGAAGTGTTTGGTCCACCTAGAACAGTAGATGAGTCAGGAGATAAAGGGGTGTGATTGCGGGGTGAGTGTTTTGAAGTCTCTGAGCAATGTCCTACATTTGGAGACTCTTCTCTTGGCTCCCCAATTTGGGAGGGTGTTGTAACTGATGGGGTGGACTGAGAGGCATCTGATGGGGAAACTGAAGCCTGGATACTATCAGACTCTTTGAAAAGCATTGCCTTTTGCCCATCTTCCCCAGGTCTGCGCTGTTCTCCTATGACACTGGTCCCATCTGAGGGGCTGTAATCAACTTCTGTTGGACCATTTTCAGTGGCTGTACGCTGATTTCCTCCCAAAGATGGATGATCTGGTGATTGCTTGCTGAAATCTAATGCAAACGAGTGTTCTGGGGATTCTTGTCCACACTCAACTGACAAAGACTGCTCAGGGGACTTTGTTTCCTGTTGTGGCATTGTCAATTTTGCCATTTTTGGGGAAACATCAGGGGAGATCGACATAGGGCGGGGACTGTCCTCCTTGGAAGGGGAAACTTCTGCTTCTTGCACTGTGGTCGGAGTTTGGACAACAGAGACAGAGAGAGAGTCATCCACTTCTGTAGAATGAGGGGAGCCAACTTCAGCATGAAGTGATGGGGAGACATCATCTGTTGTAGGTTCTGGTAAAGAACTTGTTGCGAGAGATGCTGTAGAGGCAGAGGCAATGTGAGAAAATGTGTCCTCTGCAACAACCTCATCAACTGGAGTGCCAGACTTATCGGATGTGGTCCCCTCAGATATGGACATTTTGCTGTCCTCTTTAAATGTTGTAAAAGGATTTGTATCGGAAAGGCTCTCTACTTTATTCGGTGGCAAAGATATAGCTGATGTAACTGAAGAACTGTCATCAGTCACTAACTTTTTATCATTATTTTCAGTCTGGCTTGGGGTCTTGTCGTCAAGCTCAAAAGTGGTGGATAAATGTGCTTCATAACTTGGTGATTGTTTCTTTTCCATTTGCGACATAGACACTGCTTCATCAATAGGACTAGCCTCTTTGGGAGAGTATTCCTTGTCACTTGTGATGTCAACAATAATAGGACCCTGGGACTCAGGTGTTTTGTCCAGTGGTAGAGTGCCAGCCTTTTCATCTACTGGGGATTGGTAGAAAGGTGTGTGACCCGAAGACTGGGGAGATAAAGGGCCCTCTAAGGTTTTCTCATCTGGACTGAAGGATTCCATTCCTTTTGACATTCCTGCTAATGTGGTTCCCAATTCAATTGGTGAAGATACACCTGCATGAACATAGTCAATATTCACATTTTGGTCACCAGAAGGTGACCTGACAAGAGGCAAAGTTGTACTGATAGCACTGAGCCTGTTTGAATCAAAAGAGAATGTGTCTTTAGCTAAAAACTCCTTGGCAGATTTGTCTTCCTCCAGTGAAGATGGTGGTGAAATAGTGGAAGCTGATGCATGATAGTCATGCCCCTCAGTGGCATCGCTCTTGGAGTGTTCTGATTCAGGAAGGTCTTGGAGAGGTGAAAGGGTCTTTCTCTCATTATCTGTAGTCATACCATACCTGACAAAATCTTGGGAAGGAGAATCACTTTCATCATTAGTTGTCTCATCACTCATTACATCTCTTGGAGTAGACATTTCATCCATAGGTGTTGGAACACTTGAGATCTCAATTGTAGACTGAGTGTGTCCAGATGTTGTGTATTCTTCTGGAGCTTCATCTCGATTTTCATCATCAGAGGTGACCTCACTTTCTAAACCTACTGGTAGTGTCTCATCATGAATAGAAACAGCAGGAGATGCCGGTGCTGATATCTTTGGAGGTGTGGTTACATCCAAACTCTGCAACTCAGTTTCTTTGTCATGTCTATATTGTGTTTCTTCTGCACTGTAATCTAATCCTTCCTTGGTTTTCTGCTCTTCTTGCTCTCCATCATTTTTTAACTTAGATATTGCTCTATCTTGCTCGTCCACTTCCTCTGTATCTCCCTTTTCTTCATAATCTCCTATCTCAGATGACTCTTCCAAACCTGTTCCTTCATCTTCAAATTTTTCACTGGTACCATTGCTTTTTTGATTGGGTTCTAGATCCCCTGGAGTACCACCACATTCCTCCTCAGCTTCTGTGGTTGCTATTCCTTCATCCAGGGACTCTGCTGCTTCTGGGGACTCTTTGCAAAGAGATATTTCTTCATGCTTAATCATTTTTTCTTGATCAGAATCATCTATTTTGGTTTGTAATAGGATTTCATCAACTTCAGCAATCTCCTCTGCTTTCAGAGCCTCAAAGTCTTTAGTGAGGTCTTCTGGAGAAGACATCAGTGACCTTTCTGCCTCAAGAACATCTGTTACACTGGCTTCAACAGCAGGTTCTTCAGCAGTAGCCCTTAAGATGGAAGGTGCTTCCACTGGTTCACCAGCATCTTTTTTGGTGGGCTTGGACTTAGCCTTCTCTTTGGATTTTGCAGGACTACCAGGGCCCTTGCCTCGTGCTGCAAGCTTTGGTTTAGGTGCGGGTTTTTTCACCTCAGGAGTGCTAGGGGCATTCTTTTTCAAGCCACCAACTTTCCTCAAATCTTTTTTAGGTTCTTTTTCCTCTTTCTGAGTTTCTTTCTTTTCATCTTTTCTGCTTTCCTTTAATATGGAATCTTTCTTAATATCTCGTCTTTTAATTTCCTTCTTTATCTCCTCTTTCTTCACCTTCTCTTCTTTTTTGACCTTTTCTTCTTTCTTGGGTGTGGGTTTTTCAGCCTTTTTGTCAGCCTCAATTTTTTCAGCAGATTTCTTTATTTCTTTCTTGATTGTTTTTGGTTTAGGGTCAATTTTGGGCGTTTGCTCAAGCTTGCTTTTACTGTCCTTGTCTCCTGTTTTCACTTTTTTGACAAGGGTTTTTTCTTTCTTCTCTATTTTTTGTGTCTGCTCCGGAGTTTCCACAGAGTCAGTTTTACTGAGGGTTTTAAGTTTTTCAAGGGATTCTTCTTTGGACTCTTTGTGGAGACTTTTGATTGGAGAAGGCTTTGATGTGGACTTCAGGCTCTCTTTACTATCTGTCTTATGTTTCATCTTAGCTTGTTTCAGTGTTGGTGTGAAATTTGAATTAAGCTCCTTTTGTGTGATCACAGGATGCTTGAGGAAGTCTAAATGTTTAAGTTTCTCTAGGCCTTCGAGAATATTATTCTGAGTGGAATTTCCTGGAAAGAGAACACGGATTATTTTTTCTGATGGGTTAGCAGGATGCCACACAATCAGTGATGAGATGGAAGACAAATATGAGATTGGGAGCTCCGATTCTTTTCCATTTGGTAACAAGATGGGGGCCTTATCTTTATCACTACCAGTCCATTCTTTCAGGAAGCACTGTAACTCCTTGCCATTCTCTGCTGGGTTAAGAACATACATTTCAAGCTTGCCAACCCCCATTTTCTGGAAAAGTATAATTGGTTCTACTGTATTCCCAATATTCCTATGCAGAGGTTCAGGCTTTAAAGACAGCTTGTTAAGGTACTCCAGGGTGAGAGATGCCTCCTCAGCGTTTTTCCTAATCCTGTAGTTGGGCTCGAGGTTTTCTAGGTTCTGAGGCATGTTGACAAACATAACTCCAATATCTGGTGAAATCATATTCTTTGTCCAGTCACTGTTAGCTGTGGAACCCTGCGACTGCTCCTCCTCAAGTTCAGCTATTTTGCGCCGCAGCATGCTATTAATGCCAGGAAGGTTGTCATCTCCAATGTGTGTGAGAAGAACAGAATCCACTCTGTCCAAATGTCGTACAAGTTTCCAAAAACATGACTTTCTATCAGATCCGCCATTAATCAGCATGTTGAATCCATTAACCGCAAACAGTGCTGAATCACCCCGTCCACCAGGGAAAATATAACAGCATGGTTTGGATAATTTTAGGAACCCTCCTGAAGTTGGGGGTTCAAGCATGTCAAAAGGAGATGGGATTTCTACAGATTCTGACAGGTACTCTGTGAATTCAGAAAGACCTTCCATTTCTGGGAGGATGGTTGGGGAGTTTAGCTTCATATGGATGAAGTCCTGCAAGTTGTGTTTGTCTAGGTTTGAATTTTTCCAATCACCATGCTCCGGAGAGAAAAGAGTTAAACTGGCTTTGTTGGCTGGATGTATGGTGCTTAGAAGCTCTCCAATCTGTGAGTCAAATTAATTAAAACATTTAACTAAACAAGTTAACTTGATATTGGATTACCATAATAGAACTCTACTGTGCATGCTAAGTTTAAGCGTTTGTTGGCTGTTTAAAAATCTTTTTTTTTTAAGTACTTGTAAATATAGCAAACCGTAGCAAAAGCTAACAATAACTCACCTCTTGATCTGTAAAAATGTCAATGAAATTGAAGAGAGAAAAGGAGCCTGACTGGAGAATCAGCTTGCCTGTATTTTCAAAGCACTGTCCTGCCAAGACAAGCAGCTTATGGTGGGCTGTGTCAGAGATCATCAGACGTACCTGAATGCAGACATAAAGTTATAAGGTATTATGTTCATTGACTAAATTATTTATATGCAATTTCTGAATTACCCCACTAACGTACACTTGTTTCTATAAGCTTTTCTATAAGCTTTAGAATTACTGAATTGTATTTCTTTGACTTTCTGTCTCTTTTCCTCTCTCTTTCTTGTTCTCTATCAGGGCCAGCATTTTCCAATTTGTTGCCAATGACTGTTCTGGGCAGTCTGCCAGGGTCAGACCTGCAATGCTCTACCATATTATTAATGCAGAGTCAAACTGTAGTCACAATTTGTGAGCAAAGCCTTGTGTGTATGAGCATGTTGTGTGTTGTGGGTTTGTCTGCCATTGCAACACACCTAGTACATACATAACTCTCTGATGTACTGGCATATTAGTAAATTAAAATATTTAACAGTATTTATCTGTGTAGCATACAAATATATGTAATTGGTTTTGTAGTATAAGATGAGTCAACACTTTTCTGTTGATACTGTTATTCACCACTAACCCTGACATACTTGTCCTATAGGATACAAGCTGCCATGCATTTATTCTTATCCCCCCATATTTGTTTCTGTATCAACCAGACAATTAAAAATATGTTTAAACAGCAGACATCTAGACATATTTATAGAAATATAGAAAGAGTGTGCTTACCTCCGTGCTAACAGCTTCATCTGAAGGGTTGATGAGCACTACTGTCTCCAACACATTACTTTTGTGATGCAGAATCTTTTGTCCTGCAAATAAAATCACATGCACATTACTAATGCTCAATGTAATGTGCACAAACTACACATGGGGATCTTCAAATGTTCTGGTTTGTGCTGTACACTGAATAAGACATATATTATGAATACGCCAGTATATTTAAAGGATTTTTCTTCATTTAACACAAACCCAAATGCTGCTGCTTAACGAACCACAAAGACAGACACAGAAATAGTTTTGGTTTATCTGGTCTGTAATTTTACTGCAGACCAGTCATTGTTTTCTTTTCACTACCATTCTTTCAGCTCCTTTTGTCATGCATATTTGCTTTATTGTGTTTAAAGATAAATTTGCCATCAAAATGGTTATGATGGTCAAGGGGTTGTTTTATATAACATCTTTCTCATTTAATTACCTAGCGTGTACTCATCCATCTTCTTCTCTTCCTCATTTCTCTATACACTTTATTGACACAGATATCCAATTAACCTCTGCCCTCCTCAAGCAACTTGTCATCCTTTCTCTTTCAATCACCTCACGGGTGTAACATGAAAAGCTTCTAGCAGTCCACTGTGTTTAATTTTTTTCTGTACATCCTCTCCCTCCATGTACAATGTGACTATACTGACAATGTATTTCTGCCTTTTCTGGGGGTTTTTTTCAATATCTTTTTTTCCCATCCCCTACCCAAATGGCTCTCGATTAGGTCAAAGTGAAAATCTCTCAATCTCTCTCGGGGTGATTCAATCCTATTAAAAATTAATCAAGCTGTCCATAAGCGGTGAAGCTGTAAGCTTGCAGGAATCAGTCAACTCTATCACCGTCAGTATTAGAGTATTTGCTATTACTGCCGAGGTCTGTGAGCCGCTTCTGTAACATCAGCCTCATCACTCACTCAGCAATTGTTGTTCATAGTCTCATAATCCCGCTTCTGAGGTTGTTTGTAAAGGTTCAATGAACAGACACTCCGTACTTGCTGAAAATTGCTTGAAGAATAAGACCTTAGTTATCTAAAATCTAAAACACAAGAGGACATGCACAATTTTTCCATTTGCACAAAACTGTGCACGACCCTGATCGCACCACAGCCAAAATTATTTTAGTAAATAGCCTTGTAGATAAATGACCAGCTTTGGAGCCCAAAGGGGTTTACATTGCAGATACTGTATTAGTTCTAATTCACTAAAGTGTGTAAAACCTGCATGCAAACATTCTCATTTCATGATCCATATATAAGTTTGAAGTGCAAACTCCAAATCCCATCCTGGATTTGGCAGGGTGTTTTATGCAAATTACTAACTGCATGCATGTTCTCTCTTTCTTTTAGAATAATCTGGATTTAGTGGCATTGACAAAAACAGCATATGCATTTAGAAACTTTGCATGAGATCCTTTGTTGGAAAAAAGGCACAGCTGTATGCATGCAGTTATTAGTGAATGTGACCCAATGTACCTGAACCTCAGAGAGGTCTACAAAAAACATCTTTATTGCATTTCTCTCATATATTTGTAGGTTTTGTGTGGGTTTTAAAGACTGTTCTCCTTAGGATGGAGTATTTTTGAGCGAGTATTTTGTTATATGTGTGTGCATAAATCCAGGTGGCTCTCTCATGCAGTGTAAGCAATTACAGTGTGTTTCCCACCTGCAGAGTCATCATTAACGCTCTGAATTCATTCCTTTCCATATTCCCTCATCTCACCATATTTACTGTACATGTATCGGTCCTTGCTATTATTTTCCATGCAATTTATGCCTTTTCTGAAAACTCTCCACAAAATATTTCTGTATACAAATTAAACCTCCTATTATATATGCATTACATTTCAGACAAGTACTGTATACCAACCAGGGCAACAACCATTGAATGTGAGAGGTTTGTCCTAAGTGTAGTAATTAATTAGTATTAAAAGTGTTTCATTTTGATTTTATGTGCATTTGCCCCCAAGTACACACCATATTTAAGTAGGTGTAGAGCATATCACAGCATATTCTACATCCCAATATGGGCCACTCTCTTTTTGATCATTAGTAGTAGGATTTAGAGTTCCTTTGGGACAATCTGCTTTTTTCAAGATCAGTATGAGGATGGAAGAGAGGAGTTTTGGAATAGAAATGGAGAAATATAATGCATCTGACTTTATGCTGAAATTGACATCTGCGTAGCAAGGGGAGCATACTTGGTGTAGAACACAGTGGCTTTATTTCTTCTCCACAGGGGTGTTCTGAGGTGTTGCATTCATTTCATTGCAGTACTCTCTGCTCTACTTTAGCTGCAGATACTCTTCAGAGCGTAGACATCTGTGTATTGGTAATAAATGATTCTCTTCTAACCTAATTTATTTTCTCCTTGCTCCACTAAATCATTGCAGGTTCGGTAAAATGGCTGAGGTGGCAGTAACCTGTCATGAATGCTATTCCAGCTGCCCAGAACACACCCAAGCTCACACAAGCAGAAAAGCAGCATCATTAGTGCCAGACTCACACCGGGGGGAAGCCCATTTATGCGACAAAAACAGCTGCTGTCGGGAACTCCGAAGAGGTGAAGAGAAAAAATGTGATTAGAATCAGTGGTGCGAACTAAAGTTCGGACAAATTACACCATGGTCGATAGCAGAGTTTTCCTTTGCCCTTGGAAAATGTAGCTGCTGCCATCGAGTATTATCCACATGGATGAGTAAAATGGAGCTTTTATGTTGAAATGGTCCCCCACCATACCTTGATTTTCTAATCCAGACATCAAATTATATTGTTTTGTTCCCTGACACTGTTGTTTTGAACTCTATCAACTTGTATTGAAGGGGTACAGTTGATTTTTTTTTACAAAATATCTCCTTTTGTGAAATAAAATCTATACAGGTTTAGAACAATATCATTGTGTGTAAATTAAAGAATTTTAATTTTTGTGTGAATAATCTCTTTGATTCGTGTTTTGAAGGTGCTAGTTTTTGAAAATATGACATAAAATCTTAAAAATAAAAGTCTAAATGGTTCCTTTAAGATCCATTAACATCTGTAGAACCTTTCAACGATTCTTTGTGAAAGTAGGTTCTTCAGATTATAAACAAGTAAGCAAAGAGATTGTTCTTTAGAACCTTTGACTTTGAATGGTTCTTTGTGGAACCAAAAGTGGTTCTTCTATGGCATCGCTGTGAAGAACCTTTTAAACACCTATATTTTTTAGAGCGTATAAAATGTCCCCACTTCCTTACAGATATTAAATCTGTCGCTGACAACCGCCTCTACCCTGATCAGGCAGTGGACCACCGAAATCCTCTCTTCAAGTGAATAACTATGCATGTTCAGATTTCCTTAAATTTTTTGTTTGTGAGAGTACATGTGGTTGGAGTTAGAAAAAAGACAGAATGTCTGAAATTGATTAGGGCACCTTAAAACAAACCATATAATGTTGTAGATATGCAACAGTTCTAAAGCATCAGCTCTAAGTGAGCTAAAGGAGGCAACTAAAAAAAAGCTGGGCTACATCCCACTAGCTTTGCTCTTCCACACTCGCCCAACCCCGTCCTCACCCCTCTTGTCCTGATCTCAACTCAACTGTCTCTGATACTAATACAGACTGAACACCCTTTGGGCACGCAGCCTCATCTAATGACACTCACCACAACGCACAAACAAAGCAAGCATCCAAATGCAGTGCCACGAACATGAACTCGACTTTCTCCCTCACTTTGCCTCTCTCCAAATCTCTGCCCTGTCCTTTCAATGCCAAAAAAGGATTTTGAACAGGACACAGCAGAGCCCTTTCCAACACACATACGAATAGTTCGAAATATCGATACCACTAATCACAGTTCCTCTTTAATCATTTAGCACTTTCTAGCAAAGCATAACAGACAAGGCTCAGTTTTATACTCATGTCTTACAATGACATAAAATGCTTTATTTAATTATTATTAAGCAAACAACATCAAAACAAAGACATTATATAATTGCACCAAAAATCTATATGAATTGCAAACACATCCGGTACAGTATCACTTATAAATCTTTATTGAAATCACAGGATATTTATTATATTTTATTTTACTCTTCTTTTTTTTTCGCAGAAGAAAGAACTTACTTCATACATGCTTGGAACGACAAGTAAATGACAGATTTTTGGATGAATCGTCAACTTGTTGAAAGATAAGTTGTTGTTTTATAATATGACCTAAAACTGCATAACATTGCCAGTACATATATTACACTGTCAATATTACTAATACAGAATTCCAGGTGGACAGACAGTAGGCCTAAATACAGAGCAGACAGTGCGATCATTTGTTAAGTGCTTATTGATTACATTACAGAAGCTGATTCATTACTATTGATTACATACTGCACTGATGCTGTGTGAATCTGCTGGACTGTGATAGCTGATCTCATTTTAAACCTGCAGGCACATTTTAAGCCTCAGTCCCGACTCAAAGCAATGAAAAAGTCAAAGTTGAGGTACCATATGCTTATCCTTTAAAGGCCCTGAAGTTCCTCAAAAGCAAAGGGATCCTCCTTGTTGCTTTTATCTCCTGAGCCTCACAGACACAATATTAGCTCTCTCATAATTTGTTTCCAAGCATTCTTTCAAGTGCTTCCCCATCTTTTTTTTTTTTTTACTGTAATCTCTTTTCCGAGTTTCACACTGTGATTCATCTGTTTTTCAAAGGCACTGGGATGGTGTTTTTTACAAAACAGTTAATCCAAAATAGATGATTTTCTGTTTGTCCCTTCATTTCCTTTTCTCTCTGTTTTTTTTTTCTCTTTCTTATTTTGTCTGATCTATCACCACGTGAATAACCATGCTTTTGCATTCTTGCACTTCATAAAAAATTGCAAACTCCAATATTTTATCTGTACACTGTTTTGAATTAAATTATTATATTTTGAAGTCTTAGGTCTTCCTGTACTCTTCACAGGCCTCTGACGTCTTGCCTTCTCCCTGCTAATAGTAATAACCCACCTTCTCCCTGCCACCATTTATCTGGCTTGCCCTCTGAGAAAACCCCAGTAGGAGAGTTCAACAGATAATTATCCTCATGTATTCTGCACTGAAAACTATTAAAGACTAAATTAAAATCAAATCCTTTGAAAGTAGCAAGAAGTGTTATAAAATTGGAATTGCTGTAAAAAAAGAAGGGGAGACTGTTGGGCTAAAGCAATTTTCAAGACATCCACTAGGTATTTGTCTGTGGTGGACAGCTAATGGCTTTGCACTTAAAAGGCTTAATGGCCAAAAGCGGCACAATGCATATTCCTCTGTTAATTTTCTAAAAAGCTTTGTCTAAACCCAACCATCGAGCACTAAATCTGATTAGAGAAATGAACCAACACCTACATGTGTCATGTTTACCCTAAAGGGGGGATTAGTAGCCAATGATATATTCATATTTCGTCCTCCTCTGACAGGATGCGTAAATAAGAATTCCACAGTGAATTCCGATGATCTCAACAAAGTAATAAGCTTTGCTGCCTAACGGCAATACCGGAACTGACTCAAGTGCTTCCTGTACTAAAATATATAATTAAGGAGACAGTCCTGATGAGTTATTAGGCTATTAAGCTATAGTGTGTGTGTATATGTGTTCATGCACAGATTACATTTCAATCATTGAAGGTCAGGGTTGTCTCATCATTTGTCTACATCAGCAGACTGACTGTCTCTCTGGAAGATATTTCCATTATGGTTAAACCCCCACAATTTCCTGCTGTTTTGTGACAAATTCTGCACTACTGTTCAGGTCTGACTGCATTTTGAAGCCCTTGAGTTCAAAAGCAGACACAACCATTGTCGTTAATTTTTCAGCTAATTATCTTAGTGTTTCATCCCTTGCAGCGATTCAGCATGAGAGAGGAAAATAGTGGAAACGAAAGATCCAGGGGCAGACAGACAGAGCGAGTGTGCAGGGAGGACAGAGGAGGAGACACCAGGGACAGGGTTTGATCCAGACAGAGCTTCAGGCAAGCCGTCTAAACCCACCTCTTTTATCTTCATCAAAAGAATTCATTACAAAAATCAGAATGTAAAAGAAAATACTTTACTCCAGGTATAGAAGAGGGTTAAAGAAACAGTGAAGTTCTAGACTGCGGTTATTTTACCAATGATTGTTAAGTGCTAATAAACTGATAAGAATCGCTTTTACTGAAGCATGACATTATGCAACGAAACATATTGCTGCTGTGATAGAGATGTTCAGAAGACCCACAGAGCAAAGTATTGTGGAAGAAATGTGAACCAGGGTAATGCAGATATAGATTCAGGCACTGATCTGTCGAGGAGACTGTTACATCTTTCATCCCCGACAAGCTGATTTAGCTGGCACTGAAATTATGTCACTGGAATCCTTCCTGTCTATATCTATAGACGGTAGATTTCTGAAGCAGATTTTCTAGCTGACCTTGGAACATGAGAGATTTTGCTAAGTCATGGAGAATTAGCATTAGATTTAGCTAAAGCTAATTCTTATATGGGGAAAAAAAAGCAGTACAAAATACTTGCTCTTGAATGTACCACTACTGACCTTGGGGCTCGCTTGTGTTTTGAATATTTAATATTAGGTCCTCATAAATTGCTACATAAGAGGTTGGAGCTGGCTAAGGGATAAGAAATTAGCCAATCCCGTTCCGCCCTACCTCTCACATCGGCTGAAAACCTGGCAGAGTGTCGAGAGACAAAAAGCTTCAATTCCTGGTCCAGGTTACAATCAATCAGGTTTGTGTCCCACGAACGAATTCCTGCAAACCAGAGGGAAAAGCATGAAAACATGAATAGTGTTGCACTTTTTAAAAGGGTTACATTGGATCAGTCTAAAAGGAGGGGGATTCAATATCAGATTGAGTTCCAGATCTTTCCTGTATATTGAATTGAAGCCCCGTATCACTAAATTCACGTAATGCCATGCTCTGTTGGTTTACACCCAAAAGTCAATCAATGTATGGAAATATCTATGAAATGTTCTGAAACTGTGCTAATTCTCTTTATGATCAATGGTTACCCAGAAGAGAAATTATGCATTGAAGAGGACATTTCTCAAAATTAGGATGAAGTGGCATCTGCCTCTGAATAGTAAAACATTAAGAAGGTTGTTCACATTGTTCATGACAAACATGGACCATGATATTTGCTCCCCAAATGATTATTACTTCATATTTGGTTTTGCACAGGTATTGTTCGATTTAAATTTCAATGATTAATACAAAACATAGTTTTATTTATTAGGCTACAGTATAGGCTACAGCTGTGAAACTTCCAGTAAGGGCAATCTTGTAACAAGTAGCCTAAATCTGAAAAGTCATACATTATTTAGTCAAATAAAATGCAAATGATGATGCCTCCTCATAGAGCAGATGAAAAAGAGTGATACAACTGTGTTCTTGTTTTCCTCATTCATACTCAAACAAATCGAATCCTATTAGTCCACAAAAGTAAATATCCAATTCATTCAGAATTAAATCAAAACAAGTTCTCTGAATTTTTATCTTTACATACACAAAACTGTTAATTTATAGCGTTTTATTCAGAAGTGCAAGAACTTTTTAAACCAATGTGTAAATGGTGTTTTGTATTGTAAATTATAATTAGATTATAAAGACTTGTGTAGAAGTTGGATCATGGCTGCATTGCAACAAGATCAAGTGGGACACAAATAATTACAATAACATGCTTACTTTTATTTGAAAAATGCGATATGTGACTCCATATTGCTTTATTGGATCAATTAGATATAGGTCCACATGACGACATAATTACGTCTAGACGTACACAACAGCCCAAACCTTTTTTGTGTTGTTGTTGTTGCTTTAACAAACCGTTTAATTTGAAATGAACGGAGTCCTACGACTAACTAAAACGCCTTTTTATGGCAGGAACGCGGGGCCCTTCTGACTTTCCGTAGGGACTGCAGTGCGGTTCGCGCCACGCCTACAAGCCGGTGTCGGTACTAGAAACGAGTGAATCGAATGTAAGAGGATGCCAATAATTCGGGATGCGCAGCAACAATGTCTCTAGGTTTGGTGAAGTGGACAAAAGTTATGGCTTTTGCCATGCATCGCCACTTTTGCTAGCCATGCAATACAACTAGCTGTTTAATACGATCAACTCATTCAGTCATAAAATGAATGAATTATTTACTGAAAATTTCTCTCGGGTTAATTTAAAGGGATTCCCGCATGAATGGCAACAACGAGATAAGAAGATAGAAAGAAAAACAAGACCCTACGAAACAAAGAACTGGCGCGCCACATCAAAAATCCGCGCAAACCCAAGGTGATGGTGCACATCCTGACTGCAGAGCCGATCAATGCTCCATTATAACGACCCTCCACCCTGCAAAACAAACGATACGCCTTATTGATCGACAGACTATAAATATGCAAGCTGAATCATCCTAGCCCGCGACACAAGTCAGACACTGAAGTTCGTCATATGGCCAAAAGCAACATCTGGATCATCAGATAGAGCTGCACGCCCTGGTGGTGCTGATGGTGCTGATGATGTCTTTGGGAAACGGGGTGGCGCGATGCGATGGCTTTGATAAGACAGTTACTAACAGGGAGGGGCTGCGCTACAGTTTCCATCCTACATATTCTCACAACAAAGAAATCCAATAGCATGATGCATGGAAAGTTTCTTGCAGTCAGCAGAAGCGTGTGGCTAGACCCCCCCCTCCCCCAATTCAAAACACCTATTCAACCCCAAAGAGAGTTCAAGGTTAGACTATTGAACTTGAAAATGCAAAAGGCACGCGCGCCCTATTACCATTTAAACTAGATGCGTGGCATAAAAAGCACTAAAGCACTGCACTTTGTACGTGTCAGCCGAGCTACCTTTCTCAATGTCCGCAATGGCACACTTCAGATGCTCGTCGGTGACCAGCTCCCCGATGACCACCAGCAGGTAATATTTGCTCTCGTCGAAGTGATGTGTCGAGGCCGTGGGTGATGCCGTGTTCCTGATGCTGCTGACACCCCCGAAGGGTGCAGGGGGATCTACAGGATCAACTAGCGTCGCCATTCTCTCAGACACTCACACACTCGCTCTCTGTCCGGCAACCTGAAGTGAGCTGCTCTCTGAAGCCGCGCAGCGAGCGCAGAAGGAGTGGCCCGGGCTTTTATATCCTCAGACTGTGTGTCATAGTGATGAGGAACCGCTGCTGCCTCTCCTCTCATCCAGCTGATGTCATGCAGCAAATCATAAAACTGCGCGAGACCAATCGGAACCTTGAACCCTTACATAATTAAAGGGTGTCTAGGATTTAGCTTTAACGCTGGAATAACTTGTTGACTGGTGTGCATTGCGCGTCGATCTCCATAAAAGTTCAGCACTGATTACATAAAACAGCCATACTAATTAAGTTTTTTGAACATGAATATAAAAAAGTCAAAGCAGTGTCTCTAGCTTATTTCTTTTTATCCCAATAAGTAGGCTATATTGATATTATTTAGCCTATATATTTGAATAAACATTGCTGGAGTAATGTAGCCTGTCGTTTTTATGAATTCACAATCTTACATTTGGGCTGTCGTTGTCTTTGCAATGGGTTGTAAGCATGGTTTTTTAAGCATTTACTTCCCCAAACAACAACAAAAAAGAAAAAAAAAAATTATACATTTTATTTAGCCCAGTGACATTATTTGCATAAAATAAGCCCCCTTGATTCTCATTAATGTGGAAAGAATTATATATAGGCTATATTATAATGCATTTATAGGCTACATCAGAAGTATGGCTGTATCTAATTTATGCAAAATAGTTGAAATAAATGTCACCATGATGAAACAAATAGTGCTAAAAAAAGGCAAATTTTAAATTTTTTCAAATTCAAATTTCAAATTTTTCAAATGTTAAATATTAGGCTACAGGTTTTTGATAGGTTGAGTTTCAACCTTTGACGTGGATCAAAAAAGTTAATCAAAGTTGTCCTGAGACAAGAATGGGTATTGTCTTGCTTTTAGGATCCACTTCAAATGTTGATTGTCGCCCACATTTTTCATGTAATTAATCATCTTTTCACAGCAACTCTTCTCAGGTAGCTACACAAAATGGTACATATAAAATAATTTTATACATCCAGGAATAGATTTTCTATATTGTGTTTTTCTGTGCTTCTGAAAGACAACGTCTGTCAATATTTTGCTCTTCCCACTGATACAGAAGAGGGTGTTCCTCCTTGTCCCATCTTGATGATGTCATTTTAGGCAGAGTCATTGCACATATTTGACTGTCCCATTTTAAAGGTGAATGCGCTGTAATACAGCTGTGTCATTGGGATTCACCTGGAGCTGTGCGGCAGATTCTGTACATTGAGAACTCACACAGAGATTATTACTATAGATTAATAAACACACCAACTTATGTATTTGTACTTTATTCAGTGTTGTTTTCATTCCTGATTGTTAATGGCAAGTTAGTTTTGTCAAGTCACAGTCTAGTTTTGCATTTCCTGCAGCTGTTTCAAATGAACCTGTTATCTATGTGCATGTGTGAATACTTCAGTAAGATAAATTAGTGTGTCACTGTAGAAGTGGGGCATGATTCAGCGCATCAAACATAAAAGTGGAAACATGTTATAGATAAATTATAACACCACATGTGGGAAGGGTGTAAAATGCGTGTAAACACCTAAATGTGTATTTCTGGCTCTAGTTAAGAGAAATATTGTTCACATTTTAAACAGAATTAGGAGATACGTTTCCTTGAGTTAATAAAGGGGAATGCATTTGGAATAAAGTGAAGGAAGAGAATGAAATTATTTCAGCAACAATTATGTTAAGTGATGTCTGTCATGACAAAGACATTTGTTGCCATGGTAGCTGTGCCATGTGACCACAATCAGCCTGCATGAGGCACAAGATTAAACAATCATCATTGCTATATACCCAGTCTGGTGTATGACCGACAAATTTGATGTGGTCATGTTTTATCCGTTTTTTCTAAAAAAAAAACAAAAAAAATTTGTGCCTACAATTGTGCTGTCTTCTATAATTGTACTCAAGTATTTCTTCATCACTAAAGCCGTGCTTCCACAACGATATTTATAATATACTAAAGATAACACACACACAAATGAATCCAAAATCATTAATTGTACGAAATACAGTCTCCAACATTATTCCTAGATTGAGGATTTAGAACAACTTTTAGTTTGGAATTAACAAAGGAACGAAGGACTAGTCTGGACGATCCTTCTGTGTGCTACTCTAACTCAACAGGGGGCAATCTGAGTATTTAAGCACATACCCTAATGCCCACATGCTCCCATTATGCTCCAAGTTTTGTGGAAGACACACACGGCAACTTATCTCTGCAGTCACATGGCAGCATTGTGGTCAAATGCACCTGAAAATAAAACGATCTCAGTGTAATTATGGTGAAAAGCATGACATTATGTCAGCCTGTGAAAACCAGTAAATTACAGGAAAGTTTGTTTTCCTCTACAGGGCAAGCAGGAAAACAGTATAGCAGCTTGACAGTTTTTGGACTGAATAAGTGTGTGGTGTTTTGATGAGTCAGAGGGACCTCCCACTGATCTGTCTCTACAGAGTGCCTTGCTCTGTCTGAGTCTGCCATCTACACAGTGGTACACGCTGTCTGCCTGTCGTATTAACAAACGCTAAATGGGTCAAATAAGGGAAAAGATGGAAAATATCAAATGCAGTTAGAAAGCAGTTGTAGAGGTTTAAGATAATTAATAAACAATTTATTTTTTTTAAATCACTGTCACTGTCCAATGCAATCCACATTTTTTTAAAGATGAAAGGAAGTTTGGGTTCAACAATGCAAACGTAGCTATCATCCGGGCTAACAAAAAAAAAGAAAAGTGGCATACTCTATAAATGTTAACTGAAATATAATAAAATAAAGCAACCTTTTTATTTCAACTAGTTGACAAAGGCCATTTCTTATTAGTTCAATCTGATGTTCTCAAACATCTTTTAATTATACAGGCAAAAGTGAACAAAAAATTACAAAAAAAGAGATAACCACAACCCCGCCAAAACATTATACACACACACACACACATGTTGGTTTTTGTGACTTATGGGGACTCTCCATAGGCGTAATGGTGTTTATACTGTACAGACTGTATGTGGTATTGTCCTTCACTGACCCTACACCTAAACCTACCCCTTACAGGCACTGTGTGCATTTTTAGATTTTCAAAAAAGCACCATTTAGTATGTTTTTTAAGCCTTTTGAATTACGGGGACTCTGAAAATGTCCTCATAAATCACCTACATATTGTAATAGCTATGTCATACCCATGTCATTATACAAATTTGTGTCCTCATAAACCACATAAACCCGCACACACACACACACACACACACACACATACCTATTTGATACTTAAATTTATTTATTTATCTATTTGAATTGAAGTAATCAAATGCTGTCAGGTTGATTCTGTCATAAACAATATTTCTGAGAATACAAGCAATAATGATTTGATACTTTTTATAACTTTATAAAACAACATTCAAAAATATTTTTACTATGCATGCTTTTCGTACATATAATATTTACTATGTATTATGCACAATATGTATAGCCTACTAATGGAAACAGAAAAATATTTTCTGTTAGGCTATTTCAAACCACAGCAAAATGATCTGTGGGCCTCTCAAAGTAATCTGCTCAAGAATCAGACCGTAATCAGTATTGTGCTTCCCCCTAGTGTTCTGATCAGGTGTCACAACACATATATGTCAAATATATATTTATAAAATATATTCCTTGTTTGTCGTGTACTTTTCACGGCATCTACAGAATTACATATTCTGCCCTAAAAAATACTTAGTGGTCAGTTTAAAACAAACACCATGTAATATTTTTGATCATTCAGGGTGCCATATTAAATACATCAGTTTCGTATAGCTGTACATTTTGTGCATGATCATCTTCTATTTGTCTGGGTTAAAGATGCTTTAGATTATTATTTGTCCAACAAGGTATTATTGGCTGAAAAAATTGCCTTAGGATCTTAGGATTGGTGGAATGTTTCATTAATGCTCCACAAGGTGTCACTATCATTCTACCTTACACATCTCCTCTGTTCAAGCGCATATAGATATTCAGGGGGGAACATTTTGACATAGTAGTAATTTGAAAAGCTGTCGTCAAATCAGACTCCGTTTCTCTTTGTCAGTAGGCAGTTCCTTTAACAACATGTCTGCACAGCGTTTGTTTGTGTAAAGGGGTGTGTCATGAGTCATGTTTTATCCAGTCATATGTGGCTCGTTTAAATGAGCTTTTCACTGAGGATAAGGACCTGTTCAACTCATCTACGGTTTTAAATCAGCCTTGAAGTTAAATCTTTTAATTGATTCCTCATGGGTAGCCAATGTCGAATGATACCTTCATCGCTCTCTACATAGTGCAGTACTTCTTGAATAATGATAAAAATAAAAAATAAAAACGTTTTTTTTCATTGTAAAAGATGTAACACAGATTGTAAAATGACCCATTTATTTCAATATTTGAAGGATTGTGCATCAACTCTTGTTTGGAGCATTCACACAACATTGAGGCCAACTGTAGCTTGATGCTAAACTGACGAACTACGCCATGTTTTGGGTCTATTGTCTCACCTGCGTACCACACCAATTTTTCACTTGGTGACAGATCGCCAACAATGGTCTAAAATCAAAGTCAAATCAGAGCTAGCTCATGTGAGTGATGATATATTTGAATATTCAGGGACCTGACTGAGAGAAGAAATTTGGAAGCATAGCATGAATACAACAGCAATCTGGTGAAAGTCGGGTAGTCTACTGGTGCCATTAGTTTATCTATAATTATTTATTTATAAAGACTGATATGAGATATGAGTTTTAGTCAGACCAATTGCTTACATGGCTTTTAAATACAAATACCTTTTTAAACAATTATCTTAGTTTATCTGTTTGTTTTTCTCAAGAATTCTCTGATCTGCTTGAACGCACAAGACCTAATCTCTGTTGCAATGAAGTAAACACTCAATAAGTAAAAGTATCTATAAAAAGCATTCACACATCCAGTAGCTAGAGCTGTGGTTTCTACATGATAACAGCAGACAGATGTTTTCCTGCCACTAACAGTAAGTGAAGTCCCTGAAGATTTTACAAGTGCTTCCAGAAGAAAAGGACTTTAGGATTTCCACACACACATACACACGCACAGCAAATGCCACCACAGACTTGTTACCTCTAGTTCAAAATACTTGTATAAAATTCACAGTATTCATCTTAAATATTCAGTAAAATCTCTGTTTAATGACGCTTGAATGCAGACTTGCATGCTTGCTAGCATGCTTCTGATCAGCATAAGAAATTGTGCAATTTCCTTTACTCAGTCATAATGGCATGTAGAATTTTCACACAACATCATCTACAGGAACTATGGTATGACTACAGTTCTCCTTTATATCCATCTATCAAACCAAATGTCATGTGCTTGCAGAAAACATGTCCGGGTTCTGTAGGGTCCGGTGTCATGCCGGAGTTTTCTAAACCTGGTTCACATCATAATCATAATCATAATTCACATAAGTCAACAAAGCCATAAAAGAAATTTGAGATGCAGCCCATGTGCCAAATATCAGCAACTAAGCTGTAAATCACTTTGAAGTCTGAGACATTTATACAAAACATTTACAAAGCTTTTAAACACTTTTTTGACCCTCTGTTGTTTTTGAAAGACATCCAGTTTCTTATACTATTGGACGACGTTCAGTATCATTAACAGACATTTTAAATAGAAAACATACAGTCGTGATTTATTGCCCTGCACACTTCCACTTCATCAACATCAATAGCAAGTCCACAACATGTTATTCATGAATGAGGATAATTATGATTGTGATGAAGTATCCCCTCATTATACATAGAACAGAACATCCATAAGGAAGATATCAGTAAAAACAAACAACATGATGCCGGTTTTAAAAACGTTCTCTGCTGGTTATATTTACAAAGGGCTTTACATCTTATCCCTGGTTCATCAAGGTAAAATAATACATGCAATTGATGACATGAAAACCCATGCTAAATATTTTTTGTTGATATTCGGAAATATTACTCATCCAAATTTACCATAAAAAAAAGCTTTTGTACAGGCCAAGGCCAATACTGCAATTTGTAACAACATTGAGGATCAAAGTGCTGCTCCATTAGCAAAGAGGTACAAGTACATTTGTTACTAATAGACAGAGCATCAGCAGGTCTGGACACAACACACACTTGAAAGGAGATCTCACTGTTCCCACATAGTTAATCTGAGCTGGAAAGCAGCTGTTGCATGTGTGTGTCATCTTTCTATATAGCTATTTTTTGTTAAGTATTTTACGTAAATATAAAGCTTGTGCAGAACATACACCTAGAGACTTCACGTGTTGGTGAGAGAAACAAATCAACAAGCTCAGTTCAAGATGGACTTACAACACATTTTCAGTCTAATAATCGTCCATTAACACCCCTTTAACTCAATAATGATCAGCTTTTCTTCAGTTATTATTTCTTATTGGCTGCCCTAACAAGCTTGAATAGACTTCCATTTAAGCTGAAAAACCTAGTTACGATCTGCTGGCACTTTACAAATGCATTCCTTCAAACCAACCACGTTGCAGCTGTTAAAACTTTTTGGAAGAAAAAACAAAACAAAACATGAAACAGTTACCAGTAAATGACACAAAACTTGCTATTTATCATTATCACAATCTGGTCCTGCTTGCCCACCATTTATCTTTCCAGTTATACACGTGTTAACCCTTTGATACACAATATGGCTCTAAAGTGACCCGGCTTAGTTTAGTTTTTCTATATCTTTGCAAGAAATTAATTTGATCTTTCAGAATTTCATGAATTTCTCATTGAACTTGTTTTTGATCATCACATCACATTTTTTTTTTACTTTTTTTCAAAAATAATGTATCAGTACCCCTATATTACACAACATGGGTCTAAAATGACCACATTTATTTCCTATGATGTTTCAATTATGCCTGATGCATGAAATAAAATACGGGTAATTTTAGACCAGTTTTCATAGAGTGTGCATCAAAGGGTTAAACTGCCAAGAATTTCTCTCTTAACAGATCATTGATTTAATGGGCATCACTGCTGAATTAACAGTTCAATGTCAGCTTCTGTTAGCACTGGCACAGTGCTTCGTGCCAAGCATAAAGTATGCTCGATTTTGGACTGAGCAATGTGTCTCTCACTTTAGCACCTAAAAACACGACCTGCAAACAAACCATGTGAGCACAGATACACCCAATTGCACATTCAACTCACAGTTCAGTCAGATCAGGAAATCTGGCGAGACTAACTGCTGGAACCTTTGCCATTTGCAAAAGACCACATTCCTTCAAAGTTAGCTGTGAAAAGAGACATTACATGTGGATTTGGTTGTGGGTGGCCTAATATGTGTGGATGAGCGGGAATCATGCAAAAATTCAGCCATGAGATCATTGACACCTAGTGCTGATAGCATTTTGATTTTAGCAAGCCTCCGTTCACAGGAAAGACAATCTGACTAAAGTTTGGAAGAAAGTTGGGACACTTTAATTTCTCAGAAACTCTATATTTACACATATGCTATTGTTCGTATTTTGTACTTTTTGTTTGTGGTATGATGTTTCCCAACCCAATGGTTTTCATTCTTGTTTGAACCAGCAAATGGAATCAATTTAAATGCTCTGATAATCAGTAAATCTTGAGATGTCTTTCCCTCAAAAATGTTAAACCCCTCTATGAACCACAGACTAAACTAGCAGCTATCTTAGAATATGGTAGACAATTGTAAGGTCATTGCACAAATGGCTTACAAGCCGTTTTCACATCGTAAAAACAGTTTAAAGATCTTGTATTTGGCATGATAAATAGCATCAGTAGCTATGACAGGTGGCTTGCTAGATCCTTTGGGTTTGAGACTGGCTTCTGGCTAGTAAATACCTTCAAAATGCCCATCTGTTTGCCAAGGGAAATGCCAAGAAAGATCAGTTTTACTGGCGCACTCAATGAAACCACAGCATTTTTGGACAGTATTTGTTCAACAAGAAGGCCAGCATGGGACAGCGACTCTGCCAGGAACGCTTGGGAACACTCCCGACGAGGTCAAAATACCACACTGTAGGGTTCCTAAATCTTTCTTGAGCAAGCTGCATTTTATTTCTTGCCAAACATGCATATGTAATCTCTTGTATTATTTCCAGGAATACCCACTTTATCCTTCTCTGTTCTCGTTGTATGCTTCATCTCACTACTTGCCTCTGTTTTCTACTGCATAAAAACTTTCATGCATGCATCTCAGATTGGATTTTTTTGGCCTCGCTCAACCAAAAAGCTATAAGCTGTTCTGTTTGCATTAAATGCTATGCCATTCTAGTACTTTCAGAGCAGTGCAAGTTAAAGAACGCAAGGTTTCAATCTTTTGCAGTTTTAAAGTTTGAACTTGACAGGTGTTTTAGAAATGTGACGCTCCTGCGCAAGACAGTGACAAAGCACCGAGACGTGTCATAGTGGTCAAACATATCAGTCTAACGCGTATTTACAAGTGGAACACAAAACACACTGTGCCTGACAGACAAGCAGATTCCTTACTGATCTGAACAATGGTCCAAAAGGTTCCTCTCTCTGGTCCAAGGATGTGTTTAATATCTCAGAACAATCAATGAATGAGGATCATAAGGATCAATAAATATAGCTTTTTTTTCCCATGTAATATATTATATCTTTAAATCAGAAATTGCAATTAAAACATGAAACACGAACAAGCTAAAAACTTAAAAGACTTCCTTTGTAATAAATTGTTTCATTATCTAGATGTCATGTTCATACATTCAAGTTAACGAATGACAGCTGTTGCGGGAGAAAGCTTGACTCTACTCCATCAATTACTCCCCTAAATATGTGAGCTGGAGAATTCAGCACGGCCCATAGCAGTATATTTGTGTATGGACATTTTGGATTTAAGAGACTATTTAATAATTCTGACCAATATTTCTAACAATCTCATTCGCCAATGGATTCGCAGTAATCAGATTTTTCTGAGTCATGCTTTCATCCATAAAAGTATGCATGGGCATATTTATTTCCCTTTATAAATTACATTTATTAAGGATGCTGTCTATGTTTATGCTCTTTGACGCATTTGCTCTGACGTAAGCCACCGCAGATGGCACTGGGAAGTGCAGAGACACACACACACACACGCAGAGAACAACCTGCACTCTCTATAAAGTTAGAGCCTTAATGGCTCAAGTCTTTTACGTTTAACATAACTGAATTAACTTTATGAAAGCATGCATTTTTACAGTGTATCAAATTTAATGGGTTATTTGTATAAAATGATTGTATTTAAATATACATTTTCTAATCAAGAACTGATGAGCTCTAACAGGAAATTTCACAGTGGAGATGAAAATGGTGCACGTGGTTTTAATATGTCCCTACTTGTGTTTAAAGCCAAGCAAACACCTTTTCTCTAAAAGTTCTCTATTAGCTTAAATCTGCATACACTCACCAATTACTTTTCATCTGTAACTCATCCCTGCTTTTCTCAAACCTACTTTTTACTGCATCTTTGTCGGCGAGTTCTGCTTCAGATTTATTGTTTTCCAACGGCTAATTTTTTCCAAATGACTCTGCAACAAGTTCAGTTTAGTTTAAATTAGGTTTTAATAGGAACTATCATAAAAACGCTCGATAGACTGTTGCAATCCAGCCATTCATTTGATGTGTAATGATGAGACAAATCTCAAGGAATTTAAGTTTGCAAACTGTGGAGGTTTTTCACAGAAAAGCATCGTTTAGCACAGCGGGATCACATTATACTAAAATTGTACACTTGTATACTTAAAACAAAAACAGATAAGACTGTATAACTTTAAGATTTATTCCTTTTTATAATCCCAAAAATCCTGCCACTGCAAAAGCAACATTTGTTGCAATTGTGTGTGCTAGGAGATGTATTTATAATGCTTCTTTCAAAGGAGCAGTTTCGGGCAAAATAATTAGTGCAAACATTAAATGATAAGATTATAATTGTATAAATGAGTTGCTGCACTTCATATTTCCAAGACCATATTTGATATCACATCAAATTATGTACTGTAGATGTGATGTGCTGGGTTTGAAAGGCAAAGACCCATAGACAACACATGTTTATAACGATTTGACATTCATGTGAAGATAAAAACACAAACAGAAGAATCTGTTTGCCGTAGACTGTGTGGCACCAAGTTAAAACTGGCATTAGTGTACATGACTTATGTTTCATCTGTTGACACATACTTTTTCTTCTTTCCATTCTCGCTTTTCAACACTCTTTCTTATCCTTTTAGCAGATGTGCTCTAGTCATCTTGATCACTGCAAATATTAATGAAATCATAAATTATAAGACGATGCTATTAAGAAAAGAACCTAATCAAAAGCAGAGAATCTCTCTCTCTAATATATTAATTCTAATAACGTCCAGGGGAGAAATCTCATTAACATTAACATCTCAAAAGGTCATTCCTTCTTGATTAATGATTTTCTGAGGTCTGAGTTCAGGTCTTCAGTGAGTTGTTTTTCATGTTATCTGTGAGGCCAAATGTCAGTGTGATAAAGTGCTTTTGAAGAATAGCAGCATTCCCAGATGACATGATATCTGACAAAGGCTAGCAGGTCATCCCCAGTGCTCTGGACTGCTATCAAAGCTGCCATTTAATTCAAACACAGTTCTGAAATAGTTGAATAGAGTATATAAATGTGCTACCTCTCCATTCCCAGGATATTCATTGCAGCCAAACAAAACATATATGCTACATTTGGTTTTCTTGAGTGTAGATTTGTATTTTCTTGACTTAACGCAGCTGTATTTCTAAAATAGGGGACTAAAATACGTCATACGTAATTCGTTCTCATGGCATTTTTGCCATAAAATAACGACACAACAAATAACTGTAGAACCCATAACCAGTGATGCATAATCAGAGCACATTTTGAGTTAAAAAAAATTTTTAACCACCAACAGATAGAATGACTTGTGAATAAAAATATTAATTTTATTTTACTTGGATTTAGCAGGTGATATAATTTAACAGTTGTGTATGTTTCAGAAGGAAAACAACACAGGCTCATTGGAAATACGTGCCTCTACATAGCCTACATTTCTGCAACTCCGTAATTATGTACATTCCTGCACGTTCCCTCGCAGAAGTGAAATGTCCGGAGAGTGGCGCTTAAAACACATGTTCATGTTCGCAATTAATCGCATCCGAACTAAAAGTTTTTCTTTACATAATATATGTGTTTATGCTGTGTTTATTTATTATGTGTATATTAAAATACACACATACCGTATGTATTTTTAAAGTATTTACATATAAATGCATTTATACATTCTTATATTTGATATAATATCTAAATATATTAAATATATACATGCATGTGTTTGTATGTATATATATATATATGTAATGCTCGGGATAAGGAAGAGGAAACGCGCTGGTAAGTTTGAACAGTTTATTGATGAATAGAATGAATAAAGCAGTCTTTAGAATGAGCAATGGAAGGTGAAGATGATAGCTGCTCTTTTTCCACATCCACAGCGACCTCCGATGCAGTGCTTGATGTGACTTTCAGTGTGAGCGCATGGATGATCAGGTGACTGAGGAATATCGTGTGAGATCTAGTTTGGTTTAGTGATACTCCACTCTTTTGCAGGCGGCGTTGTGCGGAGCAAGGATTTCGCTGCAGTGGTCTGTGAAGACAGGTAAGTAATACAGGTGAGTAATCACAGGCAAGTAGAAGTTCAATCTCACGTGAATTCCTCTTTATAGGCTCGCTGTGGATCTCTAGATTCGTTGTGCAGGTAAGTAAGGAACTTTCTCCCAGGTCAGCAATCTGTTGAAACCAGAAGCAGTCCCAGCGAATGTATGCATTGCGCGTGCGCCTGTGGGGAATGTAGTTTCAAAGGAAACAACCTTTCCTTACTTTAGCAAAGGAAAAACAGTATCCTCTTGGCTTATATTGAAATCCTCCTACATTTTTCTTTACAAATCCTCAGTTTGTCCTCATAATTCATGACTGGCATTTTGTTTTGTTCTCTCTCCATGCTCATCACTAATCATGCAACACAATATCAATCAATCAATCAATCAATAAATCAATCAATCACTTTTATCAATATAGCGCTTTAACAATACAGTTTGTAGCAAAGCACTGAACATTGAACGGTGAGTGAAGAGCTGGCTTAAGATTTCTCCGTGTGTGATCCCGCTCCGATCGTTGTAACTCCAAAGGAACATGGAACATAATCCTGACAGACTGGTCAAAAAGGCACGTAAAGGTAGACTTAGCTGATGAAAGAGGCATGAAGGTAGGTAAGAGGTAAGTTACCTTGATCACAGCCATCGAGCGACTGGTGAGGTGAGTATAAAAAGCCAGCTAATGAGGAGGACTACAGGTGTTGGCAATCAGTAGTCAGGTGATTGGGAGCGTGCATACTTGACTGTGCTGGGATCAGTTTGACTCGATGGCGTGATCTCTTGATCTTGATTGGCTGTATTGAGCTCAATACAGCGTGATGACGTGACAATATAATTAATAAATATACACAATAAATACAAATATATTATGTAAAGGAAAACTTATATTTTGGATGCGATTACTCAGGATTAATCGTTTGAAAGCACTAGTTTAAATGGTTGATACTACATTATACTACATGATGATGATGATGACTACATTTCATAAAACATATCGTTACTTATATATCACGTGCTCCGAGTGATTCATTAACAAACTTTCTGTTAAAATTAAGTAGACTATAAAATTACTAAATAAATGTATCAGTACTTTTTTACTGAAGTACATAAAAAAAAAGTACTTTTGTACTTTCACTCAGTAAAATTGGAAAAGGAGAACTTTGACTTTTACTGGAGTAATATTTTATAGTATGTATCTGTACTTTCACTCAAGTACTTGATTTGTGTACTTCGTCCACCTCTGAATACAACGTCCCTCACACGGCTCCGAGGGTAAATAAGGGCCTCCTGTAGCGAATCCATACGTTTTTGTATGATAAATATCCATATTTCAAAGTTTATAGAACTTTCTCTCAGGTCTGCAATCTGTTGAAACCAGAAGCAGTCCCAGCGAATGTATGCATTGCGCGTGCGCCTGTGGGAAATGCAGTTTCAAAGGAAACAACCTTTCCTTACTTTAGCAAAGGAAAAACAGTATCCTTTTGGCTTATATTGAAATCCTTGTAACACTTGTCTGCTGAATTGAGTTCAATTAACAGATTAATTAAATTGATCAGAAGGTTTTAGAGATCGTAAAAGAGGGGGCGGGTCGTGGTAAGGAGTAACAGACAGCCACACAGTGAATTTGAGACTTGAGTGTAATTTCTTCTTTGGATATAACTCAAAGTGGTGAACAAACAAATTACACTGTCATACACCAAATGTACAATAAAGAAAACTTCCCCTGAGTGCACTCTTCCTTACCCCAATAGTATACACAGACCGGTCAAGCAAATGTCAGAAAAGAAAAGGAAAAAAATAATTGAAATAAAATAACTAAATGAAAATAGCAGAATTTGCTTTTCTCTCAAAATAGCACAACTGTGCTTAGCAGGACATCAAGTACCAATCACCTGTTACAGGTAACTCTTTCA
>JAUMHQ010000053.1:9067511-9078945 GCA_032361165.1 Enteromius paludinosus
TACACCGCGCGGCTCGTGACGATACATTGATGTCTTAAGACACGAAACGATCGGTTGTTGTGAGAAACTGAACAGTACTTATATCATTTTTTACCTCTGACAGACACCCATGTAAAATCCGTCTCGGGCTTCCCTGTGTACGCACTTTGGCGTAGATTGCGCAAACCCCGGAAGTGATCTGTTGCGAACGCCGGAAGTGATCGTTCGCGCGCATGCGTATTCAGCGTTTGCGTCTCCAAAGCGAGACTTCAAAAAAAAAGTAGAGTTTGTATGGCTGATGCACTTTTTCAGATATGCTCTGGAGCTTTGTGTGTCTAAATTGTGTGTGTCTGCAAATATTTTAAATGAGATTGAAAAGCTTTTGCGGCTTAAATTCCATTCTGGCTTCAAAAGACCTGGGATTTATAAAATCATATGCATGCCACTATTATGGTAGCTTGATACGGATCACACAAGCTCAAAACACTGCAACAGCTGCCGGAACGAAGCATGGAAACTGACATAAACACACTTTTCTATTTGTTCCTGTTGACTCTTTTCACCAGGCCATTCAAATGACTTAAAGGGTTTGACAATAGCAAGTGTGTATTGTCTATTAGACATGTGTGAGGACACAAAAGTTAATTATGTATTCACTTTATGTGTTAGATAACCAATGACGCAAAAGAGGAAGAAGCCAATCCAATGATTAAAAAACATATTTATTGCCTTTTTGGGGATTAAAAAAAGTATAGTTAATATTATGTAAATAATAATAATAGTTTAAATATGAAACTTTTGCATAACGTTAACATTTCTGCCTCAATATACTTTGTTGCTTCACATACTTTATGCCATCTTTGTGACTTTCAGACTTTTCTCATGCCCTCAGATGCTGAAATATAGCCTCAAGCTTGCTTGTTGATACACAAGCTTAGTAACACTAATAGAGCCTTGATGAACTAGAATAGATGTTGTTTTTTTATTCTCAATGGCTAAATATTTCTCCCTGTCTTGCACACAGGAAGTAGGTTGTGTTAACAGGAAGTGCTTTGTCTCATTCAGCAAAAAGCCAACTCCTACGCAAGCGACACAAATTCTACTAATTCTCATCCTCGGTCTAAATAATGTAGACTGTTCCTGTTTTATATACAGCTTATAATAAACAACCTCATGGAAAACGTTTAGCAGTTTCAGAGAAAAAAAATTATTCTCCCTCTAGGGAAATTTCCTTAAATGACATTTTTCAAAAGGTCAAAGGTCAAGAAGGTGACTGAATGAAAATCTGAGATGTGAGTTTGCTTGTGAACAGTGTAACCGCACTAGGCCATCAGATACAGGGCTGACAACTGTTTTCTTCTGCTGTGGTGCACAGAAGCTTTCATTCATGTGAAATAATCAAGATTGCTGCACATGTACTGAAAAATTATGCTAAATCATTGCTTGCTCCTTATGGCTGATTTAGGTCTTAAACTCCGCCCTCTCCATGCAAACAAATGGGATGCAAACCAAAAAAACCCCAACTTTTCAAATTACACAAAGGTTTAGGTCATTTTATACATTTATTATCACGTTTAAGTGTTTGTTTTTCTAATAAGTTTGATTGTAGTGAATTATTTGATGATATGAAAATAGTGTGCCATGGGTACATTTTGAGATTGCTGCACATATGCATGTTGCAATTTAAATTTCATTGGTTGCCATTTTGACTTAATTTGCTTAATTGTGACATTTTAGCATCTTAGACTTCAGCCATCTTTTCTTGCAATCTATGGTTATTTTAGGTAACTTAAATAACAAAATGTATTTTAGGTACCCTATAACATAAATAAGAGACAATATACTGTATATATATGGACAACTCCTTAATCACTTGTTAACACATATGAAAGTACATAACATGATCTTCACATGAACATTTTTTTTAACAAATAAACCTTCTCTGTGAGTCCATATAATTTTGGTGTATGACAGATCAAAAGTTGAAGTTTATAAAAACTCGATCAGGAGCGATCACAACAGTAACCATTATGACACCAGATCAAGCAATAAGTACATCCCAATATGCATGCTTAGGCCCTATTCTAAGCCATTTGTTTGAGGTTTGTATGTGTATATGGTTTAAAAGGTATTTTTGTCATATGTAAAGAACACTGTAACAGTCGAGTACATTAAAAGTGCATAATTCAGGTAATTTTCAGGACTATGTGTTTACCTTCATGTCATGTGAACATTATCCAACATCAGAGAACGTGAACATTTCACATTAAAATCTCATATTGATAGAACAAAAATGAATAAGCCCTTCAGACGAACACCGCTTCAGACGTCCTTACAAGTCAGGTTTTATTGGCCATTCCAAGTAAGCTGACGTCTTATTAGAAATTCCTGGATAGAAACATTAACTGATAACTCTCCACAAAAACACAGTTGTCATGACGACAGTAGAAACTGTGTAATGAAGTAATCATTCCGTGAGTAATGTATTTGCAGTTCCAAAGTAAATGTTGTGTTTTCTATATGACAGAAAACTGAAGATAGCGAAAACAGATGTCTGTTTTTTTTTTGTAATTTCTCTCAAATAATCACTTACTGTCTCAGAACAAGGTTTATAAGAGCTAAGGAGTTGGCAGCCCTTTACTAACAGCAGGAAGCAATAAAATGTGGACCGTTTGGTTTGATTGTCGCTGCACATGTCCCACTTTTTTTTTTTAATGGCTGTTAATGGTTAGTGAAGACAGCTTCAGTTTTTATCTTGTTTAGTTTTCAGACGTGTTTCCTGATTGAATTGAGAATAGTGAAGCAGATATTTTGCAGAAAATTACAAGTCCAAGCAGGAAAAAGGGCTTTAGCTTACATCAGGGGTGCGGGAAGCTCACCTGTGCTGGACAGGATGTGAGGTCGTGTTCAGACAGATGGAGGATAACACTATTTTTTTTTTTTCAAATACACTAACACACACAGCCCCATTGCTGTGTGCTTAATGTTTACAGGCAAAGTTTATGTCAGAATCAAATTTGAATAGGTAATAATTAACTGTATTTTGGGCAAATACAGTGTTTTATCAACTTCACAGTCATCGTGAGACCATGTGCTTTGGTAAAGTATAATTGCTCTTTGAGAATATTTTCCGTCTTGGATTAATCAGTCAGCGAGTAAAAAACTCATTTTGAAGTCTAAGTGTTTTTCAAATAGTGTTTCCCATATAGACTAGACATGAGATAAACTGTTCGGTAACACTTCACAATAACAGTACATGAATTATCATGTACTAATACATGAATTAATTACTTGACTATAAACTAATGATGAGTTAAGACATCAATTAATCAAGAACTAACTTAACAATGACATGACTCACATGAATCACTGCATGAATAATGTCACCTTAATTACATGTTAGTTACTGCATTAATAATGTATTAATAAACAGTTTGTGGTAAACTAAATCAAACATGCTTTAATGGCACAACATTGTTTATAGATCTGCCACCTGCAGCTGTCACAAACATCAGTGAATGACAGAGAATTCATTGCAATATTTACATTTAACCAACAGTAACTCATCCAACAAACAATAATGCATTCATTATAAAAAAAAAGTTCATCTCATCCTATTTTGAGTGATTCCACTGCTGCTGTCCTACAATAACGTTTTCCCTATAATTAAGCTGACACAATTTTCCTAATTAAAATCATAGAAAAGATGATTATCCCTTTGTTTATGTTATAGATTGGTTTACTGTAATTATATCATAATATTGCACTGAAGTCAGATGTTTCTCTTGTGCTCTTTCTCTTCTCAACTTTCCTCATACCGTTAAGTTCTTTCTCCATCCAAATGCAGCCACAGGACCTCTGCTCTTCCATTTCTTTACAAAAATCCCCCAAAAAGCACCAAATATCTGATTTAGATGAGCCGAATATGTATAAAATATGTGTAATTGATAACTTTTTAGGGTGTTAACATATCATGAATTCATGTTACTTTATACGTAATTAATGAAGAGTTAGTAATAATGTGCAACCCCCCCCAAGTAAAATCATGACATAATGATACATTAACAACTCATAAATTCATGACGTGACAGCTGCAGGTGGCAGATCTATAAACAATTTTGTGCCATTAAAGCATGTTTGATTTAGATGACCAAAAATCGATAATTAATACATTAACTAACATGCAGTAACTAACATGTAATAAAGGTGAGTAATTCATGTGAGACGTGTCAGTTCTTGATTAATTGATGTCTTAACTCATCATTAGTTTATAGTCAAGAAATTGTTAGTTCATGTGTGATAATTCATTTACTGTTATTGTAAAGTGTTCCCAACTGTCTCTCCATTTATTATACAAGAATGAATCACAAATTTACGCAAACACACACACACACACACACACACACACACACATACAAACGCGTTACATAAGCAGTAATCTGATGAGCAATTTCCAGTTTTACAAAATGGAAATCTACTGGATGCTATTTGCACACAGAAACATATCTAGTAACTACTAAAAAAGATACAAGGTTTTAGCAGGTTTAAATTAAATATTTATCTGATAATGCACTTGCAAAACACTTCTGACAGCATGTTATCAGCAAAAGAAGCTGCGGTCTGTAGATACTGGATAAGTCTTAAATGAGAAAGAAAGAAAGAAATTAAAAAGTGTTGAATAGGGACAAAGAAAATATGGAGAGAAGAGAAAAGCTGGTGGTATGTGGGATGCCGATTGTGGTTTTCTTGCATCAGTAAAGTTTATTTCTTTGTCGCTCACTCTTTTTCTTCAGTATATTTAGACAAGCAGAAAGCATGTTGCCACTGGGTGAAGTGGTAACAAGTCCACACGTGCTGTACCGCAAACACTCAAAGCAGTCAGTTCAGAGATTATTATTTCATTATATAATATATAGCTTTATTAAACTTTTTTTGACTGAATGGGTAAGAATCTGAATGAATAAGTAGATTAAAAAATGCACAACAGTCTTCTGATTTCATCCAGTGAGCATATCATAGCAAAATAGACAGTAGCCAAAGAACAATTTCTGCCATTGCTCCTGTTAGAGATACGTCTGTCTTGACTATCTCATGTCAGTCCTATGGCATACTAAATGGAAGAATAGATGAGTTTTCAAGAAGTTATTAAATGACTAGTCAGCAGAGAAATAGTAAGCAGATCAATAGCAGCTACATAACTGTATAACTGAGGCTCCCTTTGACAAGTGCATTCCAAACAACTACATAATGACACGTACAAAGTCCTCACTAAGGAGGGATAAGAAGGATCACTTTAATTCGGAAAATGCCCGTGAACCATTCGATACTCGATGCCGTGATTTGCCTAATTCATTCTATTCACATCTGCTTAACTCTGAAACTGACACAACAGATTTTACGTTTGTTGTGAATGTCCAAGCTATGCTGATCACACTCTCCAAAAATAAACAACAAGTGGAAATGCAAGACTATGCCATATGCAAACACATATTTTACAGCTATAGGGTACAACTTCTGCAGCCATAGCATCAACCTCAAAATATAAACTGGAATAGTTTTAAGAAGTATTTTACACATCAGCTTTACTTTACATTTTTTGAAGGGGTTTTTTGGTAAAAGTATGCATTTAGCATTGATGTAAATAATTAGCATGTAGCGCCTACATGAATGTTATTGCTAAATGCTAATGTGCTCCACGAGTTTTTCCAGAAATGCAGAATCTTTGTGAAAGCTGTGTGTGTTTGATGTTCAAAGTCCTCAAACACCTTTTACTCATCAACATGTCCACGTATCTCTGGAAAACCCACAGTCATCAACATGACATCTTGACAAGCAGCTTCTTTAGTGAGTTACTCAATGTATCATTCATGCCTCTTTAAGCCAAATTTAGCTAGCTTTAGCAGACAGCTTGACAGTTGTTGTTAGTGTACTGTAAATCAGTAATGTCTATATTTTACAGTCCCAATTACAGTCCCTCAGTGACCAGCTTTGCATTGTACTTTCCACACACACACTATATATACATAGAATCTCAATACACACACATACATTCTCTCCTGGGGATAAGTTGATGATTGCTGTGTTGTTTTTGGTTTGCCCAGGGGAGAATATTTGGCAACTGTCAAGACTTGTTCGACTAAAGCTTGTGTTAAAAACACACATTAAAGTCAGAGTTGACAGGCATAATTTAAGCCATAATTTTCTTTATTAGTGTTCTCCCTGCAAAGCACAAACTATGAAAGCCTGGGATCTCACCAAGTTCCTAAAATTATGTGTGAAGCAAGCTTTTTTTTTTCTTTTCTTTTTTTGACAGTCCATTACTATTTGCACCGTCCCTCTTTGTTTTCCTCCCTCACACACAATACACAAAGTAATTACACAAGGCTGTTTTAATAGACCAAAGCATGGAGGGAAAATAACATATCAAAACAGAAATAAGGAGAGAACAGTGTCTGTCTATGAAATGAACAATCAACAGAGAATTAACCACAGAAACCAGGTACTCCTGGAAAATGACTGAAAGGTGACTTTGGATGTATCTCACAGCTACCACCCTCATTACTGAATTTTCAAACACACACACACACACACACACATGCACCAACGGCATGAGGGAGTTCAGTTTGCCATCTGTTTTGTGTTATCACTCTCAAATAATGTTCCTTATCTGTAAGTGTCACAGAAGCACACACCGTTCCTCATATTTATAGGACATTGCATTAATTTACATAACACATTACATGTCTCACAAAATCAGATATGGTCCTGTTTCATATCCAGCACATGAATTACTGTGGCTTTAAGGTTATTGTGGAACATATTCAGTTCATTTATTACTAGGAAGTGCTTACAGGTGTTTCCCCTCATTTTTTCAGCTGATTACATTTTGCATGTTTATACTATTCCTTTCCCCTCCATCTTGCCAACTGATACATTGAACATAGCTAAAACCAATATTAATTTCATGCAGTTTAAAGTGTCTATTTATGAACTGATATTTTGCAGCAATGAACTTTTATTCTTCTGACTGTATACCTCCTGTTAAACATAGAATCTTTCTGAGCACATCCAAACAGACCTGTGTGACAGTATGTTAGAAGCCACATGCTTTTGGTTCAAGAGGTCAATCTATAAATCCTCCCTGTGGAATATTTTCCTTCAGCCACCCACACAGATGCTCTGTAGTGTGCCGTTTTACAGATATCTGAAATAAATGTGTGCAGCTCGCCTGTCAAAATTAGCTATTATGTCGTCAGTCAGTGTTTATTGTTGTGAAACAACATAGCTGTCATGCTTATGACATACTGTAAAAATGATTGCCATAGTGAGTTATTTTGCATTCTTGTCACAATGTAGGCTACTGTATTAAGAGATTTTGACTGCAGATTTTTCTGCCTCATTTTTAGCTCTGGGGTCACATAACATTGAGCCACAGAGGACTTTTATAGATGACCTATAAACCTTCTGACCATCAGATATATATAGATACAGTAAGGTATGATTGGGCGGGGGGAATATATACGACCTTGTGGTCTGTCCCTATCTCAACAAAATTATTTATTTACTAAGAAAATGCACCACCAATACATATTTCTCAACATCCATGAAATGTAATTAAAAATAAAATGGTAATAAATATTAAATATATGTGGAGGTGCATTTTACAATCCTCCACATACATACAACATGCATTGGATTTCAAAACAGTCTTGGTCTTCTGAAATTAAATTCAAATCAGATGACCCAGCTAAACTAAGTGAACTGCAATCATTGGCAACACCTGCCTCAGATCCTTTTCATTTCCATAAAGTTGCAAATACAGCATAGTAACGGAAACTTCAGCCCTTTGGTGAATCGTAATTGCAGAGACCTCTCAGTTTATTTGCAACTGAATGTATCATCACAGATGACTACATCACTACATTGAGAGCTCTTTTAAATGTCTAATGCTCAAAAAGCATGAAGTGCCATTCAACAGCCTGCCAAAAAGTGTTGCCTTCATTAGGTTTTTAAGAGAGTTCGAATTTAAATTTGTCATGGGCAATTATACTGAACCTTGAAAGGAAATCATTAGTGGTGTCTCGAAAAGTGTTTATGTCATCTTTATTAATTACTGGATTCAGTCAAAGAACTAAGTCATGCCTAAGTCACGCTCTTCTATTAGCAGTGAATGGAAGCCCAGTGTAAGTGAATGGTAGACTTGACTTTTTATATCCAAACAATTTTGTAAAAAGTTGAGGGGACTTATTATTTTAAGAAAGACATCAGTAATAACGTGCATTTATAATGTAAAATACTGATTATTCATAATGATTAAGCTTATAGCAGTAGAATTAAAAGTATCTAAGTGTTCCTTATAAATATTTATAAATATTTCTTCATTTTTTTACTTAGTCTGAGTGAGCGATAACAAACAAGAATGCTTGGTAGAATCAGGTGTTCATTCTCCACAGAAGTTTAGAGAATGAAGTTAATTTGCTTGAATCAGTATATTCAACACAGTCTCATGACCAATTTGTACATATTGTACATACATACATTGTACAATTTTGTACAATTTGTCTAAATCCCATTGAGGGGTAGGTTTAGGGGCGGGGTTAGGTGTAGGTCATCCGTACAAATGTATCCGAAAATGTATTAACAACTGGCAAAATATGTAGGATTTAGTAAAAGGTCGTATGAGTGAGGCCGCACGAATTTGTAGGAATTACCCACCTCGTAAAATATGTACGAATTGCCGTGAGATCAGGTTGATATATTCCATGCTGAGAACGGTGAGAATAATCTCTCTCAAGCCCGCACACGCATACATTCCTGTTCCCCCTCCCCAGGAATTGTCATTTGGTGTCTTTGATTTGGACTACATGACCCAAGCACAGTCTGTAATGCAGGTCAAAGAGTCAAGTGTGGGCTGAATACCACAGTCCCAGCATCCTTTAGCTCTGAAACATCTCCCCTGGAGATTTCCTCCCTCTCCCAACAGCATGGGAAGCATGAAATGAAAAGCCGCACCAGAACAGAGTTGGATCACTGATAAGAAAAGACACTAACAGACATATGTGAACATATGCGCACTGAGCAGCACACAGCAGGAGGCAGATGACAAGTGTAGTGTGCACACACATGAACACTCCCTCACACACAAAAAGCAGGTTGTGCTCAAACCTGTCTTGATCACAGTATGGCCAACGAGTCTAAACGCACGTTTCACTAGAAGTCAGGCTGTTGTTTTCATTAGCAACAGAAAATGTCCCAGTACAAAGTGTTTTACTGCAGATCTTCTAATCTAAATGTAAGAGACAAACAATTACTACCAATATTTCTTTTATCAGTTGACTTCATGTACCGTTCTTTCCAGCTGGCTCAGATAAATCAAGAGGCGACAGTTGAAATCAGTTGACTTGATATTTATAATTCAACATAGTGAGTGAATTGTGAAATCTATCTATCTATCTATCTATCTATCTATCTATCTATCTATCTATCTATCTATCTATCTATCTATCTATCTATCCATCTATCATCTATCTATCTATCTATCTATCTCTAATATACAAGGAAATATCATGCATTAGAATTAAACAATTGCCACTAATTACTCACCTTATTCACCTAAACCTCTTTTAATCAGCACTTCACATGTATTCATTTTGGACAAGGTTGTAATAGGCAACTGAAATACTTTCAGCAGACTGTTGAGTAGATAAGTGTTTCGTCCTTAATTATAAACGCTTCACCACTTAAGCTGAGGCTCTTCTGCTACAAGCCAAACTATGTTCAGCTCTCTGTCACTCTCTCTCTCTCTAAGGCAGAGGCAGTCAGGGGATTTTTTTGTGGATTCATTTGGATGTCGGAATGATGAGAGACTGATGGCAGATTGAGGCTTGCCCTGTAAACACTTAGCCACAGTTTCACAGAGGAAGAACAAAGAGGGCCTCTATCAGGTCTCACCACGGCAGCAAACTCAACCCGCCAAAGGGAACAACACAACTAAATCTGTCACAAACCTTAACTTTCTAAAAACACAAATGTGATGTGGTGCACCTGCATGACGGCACACATTCTGATCAAAGCACATATTAAATGAAACAAACAATTGTTGCGTATGTTATTTTTAAGCACATTTATATTGTATTCGTGTTTTATAATGACAATAGATCTAATCTATTACAGTAGATAGGGTGACCATATCCTCTTTTGTAAAGGCATCCTCTTGACCAGGATAACTATTTGATGACGGTAATAAAGACCAGTAGTGTGACCAATAGTGTGCAGACACTCCAACCCAAGATTAAAATTTTGTCATTAATCAAACTCTCAAAATCTTTGTTCATCTTTATTTTGGATGAAAACGGGGAGGCTTGTGACTGTCCCATTGACTGCCAAACAATTACAACTGTCAAAAAGTGCAGAAAACAGAAAGAAAACAAAAATAATGAATTTATTTAAAGTAGTGGTGGGCCGTTATTGTAACATCCACACCAGGCTCCACCCCCAACGATCACGATCCCCGGAGTTCTAATTACTCACCTGATCCACGCACCTGACACATATCCCTGGCACCAATTCACACAGCTTAAAAGCACACAACACAGTTCAGTGAGCGTCCAAGCTCGTACATCGAAAGTGGACTTTCCTACGCACTCTGAATTACTTACCATGTCTCCTTACCTGTTCATTCCAGAAGTCTCCGTGAGTTTCCCAGTGTCTCCTCTGCTCCTGTTTGTCTCCTCGTCTCCAGCGTGTCATCAGTGTGTGTCTCCATCATCTTCTGTGGTGTGTGCCTGTCTGGCTCTTCGAAGTGATCCTGCAAGAAAGATACAAAGACTTTTCAGTTCAGTTATTAGTACCCAAGATTGGAAGTATTTACGTTTGCTCACCTTGGTTTCGTTTACACCTGTGTAAATAAACATTATTGTTGATTTTACCCCTCTGAGTCTGTCCGCTTCGTTACAGTTATCGGCGTTAACGAGCTGCGTTAACACGAGACTCTTATCGCGCAATAAAAAAAAATATCGTCATTAATCTATTCACAAAGTTGGGTTGGAGTCTATACCAGGGAAGTGCAGACGCCTTAAAGATGGCGGGTGCCCACTGTTTCAAAACGGGGAAAATGTCAGACTCAAACAAATTCAAAAGTCAGTTCTTTAGTTAAACAGATCACTATTATGCTTCAACTTATTGTACACAATCCTTACAAGCAGCTCATTTCAAGACACAGAATCATAAGTGTAAACCAGTCCAACGACTCATGTGTGGGGCAATCTCAACAAGTGACTCCCCTACACATCTCTCTCAGTGATGGTAACCGTTAAACTTTTTTTATAAAATGGCTTCAAATGAACCAACCCCACCCAAACTAAATTGAACATAAACACACATAACTAAAACAAAAATCCAACTGTCTTGCTTAAATGACACAAAAATAAGTAAACTCTAAAGAAATACCCATGAT
>JAUMHQ010000053.1:9079045-9098845 GCA_032361165.1 Enteromius paludinosus
TGACTGATGCGAGCCAGATCCTTTTATTTAGCAAAATTGAGATTAATAGTTACATTTTATTGTTGTGGGGCAAAGAACGGGGGGTTCCATAAACACATACACAAAAAAAAAAAAGAAACCCCAAGAAAAGGGCACTTGAGGCACCTAGGAGGAAAGGGGCGGGTGCTCTTTGGCAGATCTCAAATGAGCCATTTAAATCTAGATTAAAAAAATTTATCTATGCCCACCCCTAATTTAAAGATTCGGCATCGTAATGTCACCAGTGCCAAAACTTTGCATCAAGTTGTTATTTTTGTGTCACAAAAAAGTATTCTCGTAGCAATTTTTTTTAATTTATGCCAAAAATCATTAGGATATGAAGATATTTAGTAAATTTAATGAAAACACATTTTTGATTAGTAATATGCATTACTAAAACAGAATTTGGACAACTTCAAAAGTGATTTTCTCAGTATTCAGATTAGTTTGCACCACCAGATTTTCAAATAGTTGAAATCTCGGCCAAATATTGTCATATCTTAACAAATACCCATACATCATTGAGAAGCTTATTTATTCAGCTTTCAGATGATGTATCTCAATTTTAAAAAATCGACCCTTACTATGACTGGTTTTGTAATCAAGGGTCACATATGCATATAATATATGAGCTGAGGACTCTAGAGAGCACATCAATTGGAAAACAAAGCCAAATCACCGACATTTGTGTCATTTGAAAAGCTAATTTCAATGCTCAAGCATCAGATGATTTATGAGATATGTATTCTAGCTCTTGTGTCTCTAATGCCAAATCATAACATTCCCTTTCTTTTCAAAACAGCATACTTGGATTTTAAACAGTCAGCAAAGTCCAACACAGCGCCTCAATATCCCACGACAGCAAAACGCAATGTTTTCCAAGTCAGGACGACAATTCCAGTAATCGGATGTTTTATCTGAACAGTTATTTAGTAGAAACGCACCCCAGGGTGAACAGCCATTTGACTTGGCTTCTTTTCAAAATGCGTCTCTTTCATGAATGCTGGGATGGTCATGCTTCATAAATATCACTTCAGCGATAATACTGACTGGTGTCAAGAGTTGAGAAACAGTCTTGTTTGCTTCACTTCTGTTATTTATTTTGTTGCTTTTTATTAAGAGAAGCCATACTGAAAAAATGCAAAGAATCTTTTAACAACTACTCCAAATCGTTGTAAGTTACAAAAAAGATAAGCAAATATGATATGACCTCTTCTATTCTATTGAAAACAAACAGATCACTTAAGTTCTGACAATGTAATATATGACACATCTTGAGAAAGATCATGTCTCACCTCCTCTAAGGAGTTGATTCCGGTTAATGCAACATACAGACTGTGGTTTTTCTTCTGAAGAGGGATGGTGAGGGGGTGTCTAGAGGGACGTCAATCAAAACTCATTTGCTTAGACACAGATATGACCTGAGATACATTTACAACAACTTCCAAAGTCTCCAGTTGACTGGAGCACAGTTTATTCTTATTTATGCGCAGTATTGTTTTCAAAGGATCAGACACAGAATGCTCTCTCTCTTTCTGTGTGCATGGGTCAGTTAACGGTTTCTCAGTTCCTTTTTTACACAGGGTGTAAAAAGCAATGTTTACCAAGATCACTTTTTTAAATACATGAATTTAGACTGTAAGTTTTGGAGGAAGTGGTCACACCAGGGCTTACACAGGGTGAGAGCAAAACAGGACGTGATCTAAACTGTGGCTCAAAGTACATTTACATTTTATCTTTGCATCTAAAGTCATTCTGGTTTTTTTTTTGTTTGTTTGTTTTTTTCACATCATAGTTACGTAAAATCAATCACAACACATTTTCAAATACTAATATTTAATTGCCATTTATTGCACTCACTCAAAATGTCAATACATCCGTAAGCATATGTAAGCATGCATAATACACACAGGCTCTAAAACGTCAATAAACAAAGCCATTCTAAGATTCACAAAGAAAATTGAAATCACACACACACACACACACATAAGCCCCAGTTGCTTCCTTCCTCTTTAGTTCTGTGACAAAACTATCTATTTCTTCCGAATGTATTCACACACCCCACCCTTTTGTCAAAAATCAACAGGCAAGTTGCAATTTCACTTTAAAACATTTGCATTAGGGGAAATGCACATTTGTGTACAATATTAAAGCAGAAATGTGGTTTGGCTAAGTAGTTTTGTGAGCGACGTATAATACTGTAAGAAAAAAAAGTTATTTATTAGTTTTAGAGAGCATCACTATGTATGCATACACCTTCCTCTAGGTGTAAATGACCGCAGATTATGTTCACGCACGTGCTTTCCCCTGGATGTAAGCAAGGCTGGTCTTATGGGTTTGGAAGGACATGAGGGTGAATAATTAATGACAGAATTATCATTTTTGGGTGAACTAATCCTTTAAAGGTGCCATAGAATGGAAAACTGAATTTACCTTGGCATGGTTGAATTATAACAGTTCAGTACATGGACATAANNNNTTCGCTCCATTCGCCTGAGCAAACTTTTCTCAGAAGACCTAATGTTTTACCGAGTCACGCGACCACGGTATTATCGAAAATTTTTGATATTGCGGTACGACGGTATTTACAATACCGTTACATCCCTACTGCTTTGTATACAGCGTTACCAGGGAAACAGGTGGGGATTATGCAAATATGTTACCAAGTAACCTATAACGGTAACAGACAGAAGATTCGAAAAAGTAACGACTTGTAAAGGCGACTCTTTTTTTTTTACAAGAGATATTATCTTTCTTTATCATGCACTTTTTTTGATTAACAACTTTGCAGACTGTTCACATTGAAAGACAGCTACAAACAGCAAATAAGATATTTTTTGAAAACCCATTTTACCTGATCATTAACATTTTAGACAGTGATTCATGTCTGCTTATTCTCTGGGAAGGTAATAAAATCTGTTCTAAGCGGAGCTTCCCTAGAATAAAGTAAATACCCATCATGCACTCTGCTTGACTTTTAATTACTGCTTATTGACTTTGGTCACAGAAGCATTGAAAATGTAATACAGCCACTTAGTCAGCTGCACCACCCTTCCAAACACAGACAGCTCAATCAACAAAAAAGCTGTAGCTTAGGAGGTTTTATGTTTCATTAACTGCAGATAAAACATCAGTCGCAGCAGTGGAGTGAGCGGGAATTTATCCTCAGAAAGTTAAATACATGATGTCTGATGGAGGGACATCGATCGTCTCAGAAAATAATTAAATACAGAATCAATGGTTTTAAAATACTGCTGCACTGTGAGTGTTGGATTCAATACCTGGACAGATATTCTCTAAGAGTGATGCTTGAGGACCATTTGATGTCATTCCCAATTGACCTGTTTTAAGAAATTCAACCTATGAGTTTTAAAAGAAAATGGGGGGCTTGCATCCTGTTTTCTCATTATTGTGTGTTTAAATCTTACAAACGCGTCCCAGAAAACTTGATTACTTGGTATTGCCTCTTTATATCTCACAAATGTGACTTTTCTCTAAAATGAAACTTTATCCCACAAATAATAAATGACTTCATATCTCACTATTATGACTTTCTGGTAATCATGACTTTATTTCTCATAAATGTGAAATTATATCTCATCTAACTTAATTTCTCTAGCAAAATTGTAAGTTTATCTTGCATTCATTTCTTATAATTACAACTTCAGATCTTAATAGTGTTAATATTGCAAGTGCAGTTTTTAAAATATATACTTGGTTGCACTGTAAATCATTATCAGAAATGAAAAGAGATGCTCTTAGAACATTACCCTGTGTGCTCTATTTTCAGACTGAATGTGTAATCTTTAACCCTTCGGATGAAGATTTTTTGATCGGAGCTTGTAATTGCTCATTTCTTGAGCACTTCTACTAACTTGTATGTGACATTCATGTGAACTTTGCTGTGTGTAACTAATGCGTGTACCTATAATGGTCAGACACTTCCTTTGTAGCGACACAGCAGTAACAACAGAAATACATTCTCCCACAAATATAAACCTCATAGAAAACCACAATGTTTTCAATTCTCTTGCATGCATTGACGTTGTGTGAAGCTGGTGCATGCATGGCTTTGAATAACGCTACATCCGGCGTAGCTTGAGCAGATATCAGACGTCATAAAGCGAAAGGTACACCACAAGACAGAAACAAACAAATCCAGAAACAACTAGTTTGATGACATTTGACAGGCTGAGTGACTCATTGCTTTGCAAACCTTGCTGAACTGTCTAAATCAAAGGCAAAAACAGAAGAGTGAGAAAGTGCAAGTCCTTAAAGGGTAGCAATTTATTTTACAGTGCGTGTACTTCCCTGGAACCTCCTGGCAAATGAGTGGGAACACAAGGCACTTACCTGAAGTGTATGTACATGGTAACAAATAAGACTCTTAAGCTTTACTTAAGAGTCGTACATGTATGGTAATACAGACAAGTGTGGGTAAGGTAGTGCCCATAACATGATAGAATTAATTATATACTTTACTGTACTTACTAATGTATGGTAAATATGTAATAAGTGGATACAAACAGGGACGTCCTTACAGTATCTGTATATTAGCAAAATGCGCTATTCATGTTTAACACATGTATTGGGGTGGTAACACTTATTTTCTGTCTAGTTATGCTGAAAGTGGCTCATTAGAAAGAGCATCATTTTATCAGACAAACCAAGAGAGAGAGAGAGAGAGAGAGAGAGAGAGAGAGAGAGAGGATAAAAATATAGCTCTACTGCAATTTTGTTCAATCATTAAAGCTGTTAAATTTACAAAAGCTTTGCTTTAAGTGGCGAAGAAATAGCAATAAGTGCGAATGACGTAGACAAATATTCGCATCGTAGATATTTTATGCAGAGACATGTGTCAGCAGTGACTTACAGTGACAGGAGGGTGCAAGACTGCGCGCGGGGGGCGGAGTTGGCAGAAAGCTCTCCAGGAAAAACTTGTGAGTCAGTTTAGTGAGACTGAGGGCAACCGTGGACTACACACCTCTCGCGAACAAACACACAGGACTGAACTTTTGTACTTCTGTAAGTCGGCGTGTGCGAGTCAAGTTGTGTCCCAATCAGAGACGCGTTTTGGAGATTTTGGAAACGCGTAACAGGGCGTTAAAACGTATTTGGGAAAGTTGTCATCGTGGGATCTTTGACATCGATGGAGGAAGTCACGGATCTCATGCAGTGCGTCTGGAGCGCATGAATTGATTTGAGCATCAACCTGCATGTGAAGAAAAAAAAAAACTGAAAATGAACGAAACGCTCACCAGTCCTCGTGGCAAGGACCCTACCATCCCGGCCATTATGTTCATATTTGGTGTGGTCGGGAACGTGATTGCTATAGTTGTGCTTCAAAAGTCGCGAAAAGAGCAAAAAGAAACCACTTTTTACACATTGGTGTGTGGACTTGCCGTGACTGACCTCTTGGGAACTCTCCTCGCGAGCCCAGTCACCATTGCCACTTATGTTAAGGGAGAGTGGCCCGGCGGGAACCCGCTGTGTCAGTATTCCGGCTTTATTTTACTCTTCTTCTCCTTGGCTGGTCTTAGTATTATCTGTGCCATGTCCGTCGAGAGGTACCTCGCCATCAATCACGCGTATTTCTACAACCACTACGTGGACCAGCGGGTGGCAGGCTTTGCTCTCGCGGTGATCTATGTGTCCAACGCACTCTTCTGCGCTCTTCCCAGCATGGGACTGGGATCCGTGGTGAGACAGCATCCAGGAACCTGGTGTTTCATTAACTGGCATAGCAACGCTAGCATGGACGCCACTTTCTCCTACATGTACGCGGGCTTCAGCTCCGTCCTCATCCTCGTCACGGTCCTCTGTAACGTGCTGGTGTGCGTGGCTCTCATCATGATGCACAAGCGCTTCGTGCGCAGGACCTCGCTGAGGATGGACCAGGGGCGAGACGCGGAGATCAGGCGCAGGCGGAGTTTCGCGCGTCTGGCCGGCGCGGAGATCCAGATGGTCATCCTCCTCATAGCCACGTCCATTGTCGTACTCATCTGCTCAATTCCTTTAGTGGTAAGCGGGATTTGGTTGCCTCTGGAAAACACAGCGTACTTTGATACTTTGATTTGATGTACTAGTTGCACTAAATGTAATTATGTGTGTGTGTGCGTGGGGAGGGAGTAAAGCAGACTGGTTTGCCAGATGGTTTGCTAATAAAAGTCCACGAGTTTACGTAAACGTAGTTTAAATTAGTGTTTAAAAAAAAAAAAAGTGAAATAGTATAATACCTATTTTACAATATCATACATTAAAAATTTAATTTACTGGACATTATGTAGTCTATAGTACAAGAAAATATTGTTTGTTTGTTTTTTGTAAATTAGAAATACGGAATACCTCTCCTGTATTTTTATATGTATTTATATATAAAGGAATGATATTCAGATAGTATTGATAAAATATACAGTCAGACAAAGGCCTCCTATAATGCTTGTGATAAGCTTATATCTAGTATCTATCTATGGTTCTGTCAAACACAATGGCCAGCTTTTTACCATAAAAATACGACGATTTTGCCCTGAAAGTCTGGTTTTTGGTGCTCTGTTAATGCTAAAACACTCATACAGTTTTACATACTGTAATATTTTAATCAGCACTAAGATTGAAAAACCCAAACGTTTGTCACAGTTTCAAACTCAGTGCCTAAGACAGATATGTATATTAATAGATTGTTATCTATTGATGACATAATCTTGTAGGTAAAATGTTCACTGAATGGGACTGTATCTGTTTCATCTGTACACTGATGACTTTATGACGTGTTCACTCAGTGGAAAGCCTGAGGAGAAAACCAGTTTACTAAATCAGTCTGTGTACCATTATCTGCTTCATCAAATAGATAGTGGTTGGAATCAGAAATCAATGTATGATACAGATAAGTAAATACATGCTGTCTTGTTTCCTGTTTAGGTGCAGGTGTTTGCGAACCAGCTGTATCATTTTCCACAAATGAGAACAGAAAATCTGAAGACAGACCTTAATGCTATCCGAATTGCTTCTGTCAACCCCATTCTGGACCCCTGGATCTACATCCTGGTGAGAAAGACAGTCGTGCAGAAGATTCTAGAAAAGATCAAGTGCCTCTTCTGCCGTATCGGAGGGAGGAGACATGGGAGGAGCCCTACGGACTTCCACTGCGGTAACGGCATCCACAGTTCATCGTTCATATCTCGTGATTTGCCATCGCTAGCACTGCCCGAGCTTCCAGAGGTGATCAGTACATCACAGATGTACCTGTATCCCATGGAGGCGGGACAGGAAATGGGCTGCTGCGGGGGCTCTGTGCAGAGCAGGACATGTTCGACTTCAACCGAGCAAACAATTCTGATGGACTCTCAGGTGGTAGAGATCAGCAGTGGAGAAAACAGGACGGAAACGGACTCGGGCTTTGCGGAACCACATCCGTGCACGCACTCCAACACAAATGAAGCCCAGTGTTCCAAGCACCAGCCACTGCAGGTCACCTTTACAGATGAGACTTTGAGCTTACAAGAAAGAAGCATATGATGTATGCGGAAAAACTTGCTTAGTTCAGTAGAACGACGTGTCGGGAGGAGATATACATTTCAAGAGTGTTGTGAATCAAATCGGAATGATTCAGAGCAAAAACTGCAAAAAGGCTATTGGGACTGAAGATAAATGTTTAATGACTAACCAAAAAACTAAACTTGGTGCAAGGAAAAAACAATGTGGCTATAAATCTGGGTCAAAACATGACATGCAAAAAAAAAAAAAAAGAGTGCAAAGAGTGAAGCAGTAGAGAATGATGGAAAGGCAAACTGGTTTCATTTTCTGATAACTCATAATGCATTTTAAAAGAAATGCAACAGGTTCTTTTCAGGTGAACACAACTCTATCGGGCCCTGAATCACTGATATGATTGACTTGGGAGTAAATATTCACTGCCTTGCTTCAAGTTTCCTTTTTGCAGACATTGTGCTGAGATCTCCATTGGGTCACAAGTTCAAGTAACTAGAGTGCCATGTTAGCTTTTCTCATGTTGGAACTCGTGGTTTAAAATGTCCCAATTCCTCATGTTAAGGTGACCAAAACACTTCATTTTCATTGGTGCAAAAAAACAACTGTCCACTATTTCAAACTTACATCAGATGTAGCTAAATGTGCTTTTTTTTGTGGAATTTCCATAATATGTACAATGTCCTGTGAATTAACCAAACATTTCATATCCATGTTTACCGAGAGTAACATCATCACAAAATGTAGCGGTACCCGGAAACTCGTCATGCAATGTAAGAGCACATAATACACAGCACATTATTAAAATGTTTCTTTTAATGTATTTGTAGATGATAGAATGTATAGTGAGGAGATGAATTTGTAAAAGCTATTGAGATGTTGAATGTCTTTTAAGGTTGTACGTTTTGCACTTTTAAATCCTTGTAACCACTGAAGAATATCTGAACTGTCACTATCAGTCAGTGGTCAACGAGGAAGAACCGTTGAGTTCACCTGTACATACTCGTGATGTTAAAATGTGAACGCTGTTTTGCTTTAATTTATTGTAGTCTTTTTAGACAATCTGTGGACTTTAGTTATTCTTTCTTCTCTGTGAGAAGGTCAAGTCTGAGATGGTTGTACTCGTTGAAGCAGTTCAAGTATGGTTTTTGTTTCATTTTACATTTCTTATGAGAATCAAAACAGTATGAGGCATGATTTAAACTACTTAGCACCATAATCTGCTGCATGTACATAAATGATTCAACATTTCTGTGTATATTTTCACCATTACATTTTCCATATATTTAGACAAATCTTGTCTAGCTCTTACCCTCGATGTGACCCTCCAGAATGTGCAATGGCCAGCTATTTTATGCTGAAATAAACTCTTGAACTGAAGACAAATAGAATACCGAAAACCAAAAGCTCATGGTATTTGTCGTCACACTCTTAAATATTAATAAAAGCATAGCAGCCACAATAAATAGCAGCTATAATTCAAATATCGTTGAGAGCATTTAAATCAATTGAAAAGTTCTGTATCCTACCAAGCTTCAGCAATTTAATATATCAGATTATTACAAAATAGGATATTGTAATTTAGTCGTAGGTATTAGTGAATAAAGTGTCAAATAAAATTTTACACTTGCTATCAAAATTAAATGCAAATGTCTAGTCAAAAACATTTGAGAAGTTGTTTGAAAAAGCCATGTATTTTTTAACAGGGATTTCAATTTATGTTGAAAATTTGTCATTCAGTTTCTGATGGGACAAGTCCAACATTAAAAAAATGAAAGCATTCATAAGACACACTCAACTTATTCACAGCATAGATTGGCTCTGTGTATGGAAAAAGACCCATAATGATGCTAAATTGTAGTCTGTTTCCAAAGTGTGTGCAATATCTGTGTCCACTTTTTTAAAAGGTCAGAGCTCATTCCGTTTTTGGAAGAATACATTACTTTTCTGGTTAAGTCACGCCTCTTCAATTCTTGGATAAAATAATCTCATAAATCATATTGTCTCCACATCCTTAAATATATAAACTCTGCCTTTATTTTACTTATTTGGTTTAAACTAAACAAGTCCAGTGATTGTCTGGGGTATCATTATATGATACTTACATGATGACCAATGTGCAGGGACAGATCTGGCGACTTTCACCCAATGTAGACGTCCCATAATTTCATTAGTTTATGAAGGGAAATCAGTTCTACTCTCCGCTGCAAGTATTCTTCGCATGAATCATGCATTTGTGCACTTGCTATGACGTACACACTGCCACCTGTCCCGGTGCAATACATATACATACTGTAAATGAGGACTGACAAAAGCGGTCTTTCACTGCAGTCCTACAGCAGCACAGTCCACAGTCCATCAGTTTCAGGCATCTCGCTTAATCATCATTAGCCAAGACGTTAGTGTCCTCATTTACTTGAATAAAACAACAATTAGCAAAGGATAAGCGGGAGGCAGAAGGATGCTGGAAGCTTCCGCCAGGTCCCACAGGTGCCAAATAAAAAGAATTAGAGACGTAAATGTCCCAGATTGCAGCCCACGCACACAGCTGGACAGTATCAGTGCAGATAGTGTATGAATGCTTATGAATAATGGGGTCAGTGGCAGATAAAGCCAAAAACGTGCACATGAAAGTCATGTCACAATCAAATTTTAATTGTGGGGAACTTTGTGCAGAATAGAGTAAAACATATTTCATATTAAACCACGTAGGTATTATATTATATTCGGGTTGGGTGTAATAAAATGTATGTAAATACCTGCAGCGACCTGTAACACCTGCACACTGAATGCATTAAATCAGGGCTGTCCAAACTCGGTTCTGGAGGGCTGCTGTCCTGCAGAGTTTAGCTCTAACCTTAACACACCGGAAGCAGCTAATCAAACTCTTACTAGGCATGTTAGAAACTTCCATGTAGGTGTGTTGAGGCAAGTTAAAGCTACACTCTGCCAGACACTGGCACTCCAGGACCGAGTTTGGACAGCCCTGCATTAAATCCTTACACAATCCTTGAATAAAAGTCTGTTTTTAGTCAATTGTTAATATTCCTCCCTGCATGACCTCTCTTCTCCTGCATGATCTTTAGCCAGAGTTTAACCCATGTCTCCATGACTCCTACTTCATTTCTTAGTCGCACTAAATAAACTCCAAAAGTCTGCAGATAGATAATGGAGCAAATGTGTGTGTTTGTGTGTATCTTGCTCTTCTCACTGACACATCAGAGATTCGCACCGCTTTAGCAGCACTCGGGGTCCCAAGTAAGGGCTCACATCTCATAAAACAGGACTGAAACTAAGCCAACTATGAATAATGACAAATCGCCAATAAAGGCAGTACATTGAAGCGGTCATGAACTGAGAAATCAAAATCCCCTTGATCTTTTGACATATGAGAGGTCACTGTGCTATAAAAACATCCAGTATGTTTCAAAACTCAAAGCGTTCTCATTAATCTAAAATCAGCTCATACTGAAGCCAGTTTGTCAAAATGACTGCTTGTGGAATGTGCCGCTTTTATGACGTGATAGTGTGGCTAAACACCGCCTCCACAGAAGACGACCAACAGCATTCTTCTACAGCACTGTCTGTTTACCCCGCCCACAGATTCACACACATAGTGTTAAAAAGAGAGAGGTAAACACAGGTCTAGGCAGAATCCACATGGTCCAAAAAGAATTTGCATTGCCATCCTTCTGAACCCAACATTAGGAAAGAAAGGATGAACTTCCAGAATGCATGATTAGGAACTGGGTCCTTTGTTCGCTTCCATTTGCAGTAGATTTACAAACTAGTCATTTTCAGAAAGATTAAAACTAAAAGATGATGATGTGCCTGTTGTTCACTGACAAGCTTCACAAATCCACATTCATTATCAGTCTCAGTGAACAGCAGCTCTGTGTAATAAATGCCCCGTGTGAAATCACGCATGTGATGGAACTTGACGCCAACTACAAAACAGGACAGAAAACAGCCAATTACTTTAAGTTATGAATTTCTACATTTTTATGCAAATACTTTATAAGAGAAGCTCCCTGAAAGAACAGTACAAAATAATAAAAAGGCAGCCCATGACTCCTTTAAAAAGGGATTGCTGTGCTGTTAACTTAAAAGGCAATGCTTAGCTATGCTACAACCATGAAATAACCACAGAATGCTTCAGTAAAAGGAAGGAATTTATGCTCTTGTTTGAGTGAAAATGGTTCAAAGGCATTTCAAATTCTTGTTGGAATCTGCTACTCACTTTACAAATACAATGGGGAAGAGCAACTGTGAGGAAGTCAACCAGAACCCTGGATTATTAAATAAACTTTACAATACACACATAATCTAAACTATATACAGAGAAGGGGAGACACAAAACCAGCCTCTATTTCACTCAGAGTCCTCGTGCCTTGACCAAAACACTCTGTGAGGATGAAGCAGGTTCGCTGTCATCATTGACAATCACCTCTTTGGCAACCCCGTGTGCGTCCACAACAAACGCTGTTTTCTTTAGTTCCTCGTATTCTTTCTGTCTATCAGCCATGGCAGTGCAAGCTTCAATCACTTCATCGCTTTCAAAATCATAATCACTTTTCAGCTCAGGAGCTTCCACAAGGAGCCTTCGGGCTTCAGCTTCTTGTTTCTCTCTTGCACTGAGAGCTTTTTGCCGGTCCCGGAGCTGTAGGGCCCAGCCTAGGTCTTCCTCCCAGAGGTGGCGCTCAGATGGATGCAGGTGCAACGCAACTTGGAAGGACCGTACAGCCTGGAACACAGAGGAGGAGCATAAAATGTGTTTATTTGAACTTATATGTTTGATATGACCAAAGGTTGTGCCGCACCGAGTGCTAGTTCTGCTAACATGCATGCAAACTATAGCACTTCATGAGCACACTCCAAAATGAACATGAACAGATGTTTATTCCACAATCAAACCAAATGAGCATTCATGACTCCCTGCTAGTTCTCGTCAGGAAATAAACCTCAGCAGACTTCTGGAACTAATATAAATGTACTAAACCAACTTCATTCACACAAAAGTCTTTTCCTATTTCTTGCCAAAAAAATACTTTAAGATATAAGCTTAAAAGAAACACGCATGTGGTTTCAGCTCAATTTATAATAAGCTAGTTATATAAAAAAAACAAAACAGCAGCTGCTAACCACATTATTAAGAATGAAACATTAACTACTACATGTGTCAGATCTATTCTACACTAAATATTTGGTATCCACAACATTAAAATGACCATCAGAAAGCTAAATATTTATTTCCTGAAGATGACTTTTATGTGCAAACTGTATCACAGCTGCTTGAGGGCTGAAGAGGTCGTTCGGTCTATGGAGAACTGAACTAACACATGTTCATTTAATTCCGTATGAGGTTGAAAGCCTAGTTCCTGCTGTGAATCAGTCACCCTGCTCGTGTTACCCAGGGGACGAGGGGATGAAAGAGAGAAAAAAAAAAAAACACATTTGCTTTCTCTTCATCCCCTGGGAAAATAATGAATTCACAAATAGGATTTAGCGAGCCATTTCACCTTCATAATTGCCCTACTGACTCGACAATCTACAAAAGAATGGTCGACTCCTTCAAAAGAAACACCAGATCACGTATCAGCCTGAGAGAGGAAGAATATCAGAGCCAGTGTGAGCAGGAGCCAAGAATGCTTTGCCCTTGTCAAGAAGAAAAGCTTTAATGAGGAATAAAGCCATCTGATGGCTTCGGGAGACCTTTTCTCCTGCAGAGTCCTGATCGATTTAGCAGAGATGATTTCAGCAGTTGTGCTGAAGTCATTCCGTCTTGCCTCCTCCATTAGAAGTGATCGACGTACAAAAGTCTTGAATCCTGTAAGATGACTTGTTCTCTTTTTTTTTTTTCATGTGGTTAAAACAACAGCGGTTTTGTCCAATCAATTTTCTAAATGCATGTTATTGATCTTATTGTGAACAATTACGCATATATTAAATTTTTAGCTTTTTAAATAAAAGATAAAGAGATTAACTTAAAATATTTATTAAAATATTAAGTGAATGAAAAAAAAAAAAAAAATTCTTCTCCAGCCTCTTTATTTCTTACTCAAATAAACTTTATAGAACATTCCTTTTGGAATGAACTGAAGATTTCCAGTAACAGGATGATTTTAATGAGGTCAAATTGACTGGATATTAATCTCTTGCGAGCAGGAATGAACTGCCCGATGCAAAATGAGTTGTTTTTCTTTAAAGAATGTGTAAAATTAATAGCATGATTAAAATTGTGGATACTATGATTTAGAATCAAGAAAAACTACAATTCCATTCAACCAAAAACTGACGAGCCTCATTAAAAAATGATTACAAAATATCAGCATGTTTCCAAAGGTTTTAACAATGCATAAACTTTGATACTACTAACTTTGACCCATACATTTCTATCAAAACTAATCATTTACATGCAAGAGGTCTTCCTGAGGATTTGACAATGAACACTGGCACGGTTCGAATTAATCTTGAAAAGTTATGTGCTATGCATTAAAGATTTGGGTGCGGAAATTGTTACCCTCATGAATAGCCTTTTAACAAAAAGTCAATTATCATTGCAGCAGTTCTAAGAAAATGTGTTCCATGATCCTGCAAAAAACAGCCCTCTGAAAAATCACAGAACGTAAACATTTGTCCTAACATTTCACCTGAGTCCTCCTCCATCCTCAGGCTATTTTTCTCTTTGGTAAATGACTTGACAAGGCATGCTTAGCCCAAAATAGTAAAGTATTTATTGAATTTCTAGCCAAGATGTCAAACTCAGTGTGCGCAATGAGCGTTTGGATTACTATACACACACACACACACACACACACACACACACACACAAGTAGTTACTGGCTGGAGAACTGCAGGATCTGCAAGGTTTTCTTTCATTAAGCATGTCTGTCTAATGCAAACAATCACACACAGGTCGGGGCATGTAAGGTGTGGCAGTGTTCCTGTTCAAGTAATCTTCCATGCTCCTGGGCTTGGATGTACTGAATTACACATTTCATCACAATGACACTCAATCTGAGTGATGGATAAGTGGCAAGAGCACTCATCCACCTCATACTGACTGACAAGGTCACTGATAGCATAACACGGAGGGATGCAGGATTGGAGACCCCAGGGTGTTCGCCTAAAATGGATGAGTTGCTTCAGAATGATGAATAAACTGTTTGTGTGGTAATAATTCATCACTTAATAAACGACTCCCAAGGTTGGCTGTTCATTTAGGCTATACAGGTTGTCGCCAAGAGCCCTGATGTTGTGGGATGGGATATAATAAATTGGAACATTTATTTTGAACATCAAATCTTTGGACTAAATATTTATGTTATTATGCACATATTTATTTGCAGGGTTATTTTTTTTGCTGTCTGAAAATATTGCAGAGGTTCTATCAATGGTAGGGTCTGATGGAGCAGATTTAAAGGGTTAATTCGCGTAGTGTCGCAAAACTGAAGTTGAGCTACTGATGTCATTTGATGTATTTACTGCACTTCTGGACCTGAATCATTTCAGTTGTGTTGCTGTCTATGGAGGGTCAGATAGCTCTATCTAAAATATCTGAACTTGTGTTTGGAACGACATGAGGGTGAGTAATTTTCATTTTGGGGTGAAATGTGAACAAACCCTTTAACTGTACACTTATGGCATAATTGCAGCTGATCACGGAAAATCCACTTACTAGTTCTACTTCACCAAGACTTAGTTGGGCGCGGCCCAGAGTTTGCCACGCCTCCCACCAGAGGGGGCGGAGACTGGTGGCCATCTCTGCAGACTGCACAGCCAGGAACACTTCTTGAAGGGTGATCAACACCTAAGGATTACAGGGAACAAGGTTAGCTGGTAGGCTCAATTCTGAAATATTTCCTCAACACAGAGAAACTGAATTTAAAGTTGGATTTTTGAAAAGGACCTTTCATGCAGTGTGTAACATAGCGGTATGTGAATGTAAACAGTCAGCAAAGTAAAGCTGAAAGTACATCATAAAAAATGTTACGGTCTCACAAAAGATGGAGTCGTCTTTAAAATTCGAATTCCCGTCCAAACATACGTCAAAAGTTAACATATGCATTATCCCTGCTTACGTTCTGCATGGACATCCCATAAAAACTTGAACCCTTCTCAAAGGTTGTAGCTTGGGCATGTGGATAACATGGACTATTGTTATTTGGGTCTGTTATTTTCTACATTTCTACAACATGCACTGTATACAGTAGACTAATCATAACAGTCTGGTTCATTAAACCAATAAGAGTAGAGCAGTCTCAAACAAAGGAGGGGTTTGGAAAGATTAATCTTCGAATCAATCATGTGAGAGTCATTGAGAAATGAGGTCAATTTAGATGCAAGGTCAAAAAAATTCTTATAATATGCATGCATTAAAACCTGTTGTTGGGAAATACCAAAACCAAATTATGAAATTTTCAAATAGCATAATAGGAGCACTTTGACAGACTCGGGATCAAACACTTGCTAACTGGGCATCATACACCAAATGAATGATGAATAAAGGTTACCAGACTACCGGTTGTTTCCAACACAACAAAGTCACAATGTACTAGAGACTGAAAAATGAAAATAATGCAAGCTTTAAAACTGACTTATAGTCTGAAACTATGGAGGTAAAAATGGAGCCCGTCTGTGAAATCGATTTTCTTTAACTGGCCAAAAATCTTCAGACTGGCTGTTACTTTTGACGCTGCAAATCAGGGCAAAAACACATGGTTAATTACCCTTCAAGTTCGGACTATAAATTAATGTCACAAATGAGCAAGTCTATTCACATTTACTCAGTTACAACCATTCCCAAGCTGATGTAATTAAAAATTTTATTTTAAACATCAATAAAGTGCCATCACGATGTGAAACATCCACTTGGGCCATAACAGAGAGACAATATAAAAACAACGAGTGAGCAAACACTGCCCTACGTGGCAACACAGGGACATTCTTACATCACAGATGTTTCCATTATGGAGTTTTATTTACTTAAAGCCTTTAAATTCAGGTCAGCCCAATAATCAAAGTAAATACCAGCTTTATACAGGGCAGGGTGTTGCCAGAGTAACAGCAGTTAAAGGACAAAACTGGGCTGTAATCTTCGTTTCCTGCAGGTTTGGTTCTAAATTTGCTGGCAGGCAAAAAACTGTTAAGATTCCCGGTGAGGGGATCGCCACTGCTAAACAGGTGTGTAATAAGCAGATGCAGAGGACACGGTGAGAGAGACACGAAAAGGACAAATTGAGTAGGAAAGGTAAAAATAAACTTTATGCAAACTCCACTTGTTGTGAAACATTGCTTGTAGATAGATTAGGCAAGACCAGAGCCAACCTGCCACTTCAATGCGATCAGATTACTAATGAGAGACACACTCAAACATCACTCTTTTCAGGTGACTCACTTCATATAATCATGTGATCAGTCAAGAAAAGGTCACTACAAGAAGGTGAAAATAAGGACAGCCAGTGCTGAAATGAATCCCTGGCCTTTGCTGTGCTCAAGTGTTTCTGGGAAGCTCCCACTTATGAGTTCGGAGATCATAATTACATGATCAGTAATAAAATGGAATGACTGGATAGTTTTACTATAGGCAGGAAGAAAAAAAGTCCACATTAGGAGCAACAAATAAAAGTGTAAAGTCGACATTCACGGTAATGTATTGTGATCAATAGCAATTTGAAAGAAAGTGCTTTACAGTATTGTTCATGCACTCAACTTAATAAATCAGCTCCATAAAGTAATCATTCTTACATGACCAACAGATGCTCAACCTCTGGTGAACATCTAGTGAACATAATGTATGCCAAGCACTCACAACCAATAAGAAATGCAAGGCAAATTAAATGATTTATTATTAAACTTAATAATAATAATAATAATAAACATATAATTTTCTTTTCTTTTTTTGCAAAGGAACATGTTTATATGCATGTACGTATTCATTCATTTTGAGAAGCTATAATAGAAAGCCAATTGTATTGTAAAAGCTGCTCTATCACTGTTTTATATCACAGTTTCGCAAAGACTATTTGATTTAGGCTTTATGCAGTTTCTGATGTTAACACCCACATACCGAGTCTGTGTTAGATCTCTGAACGAGAGTGCTAGATGAGAACATGAACAGACTGTTGTTGCTTTGATTGAAAATGTAATCAGAAAATCAATCAGCGGAAAGGAGTTTAAGTCCAACCTGTCATTTCACACACTCATCTGTGCCATGGAAAACAATTCCGCCAAAGACAACATTCACTGACATCAACGCCGAAACACTTCTGCCAAAGATAAGATGAAGAGCAATGAAAGAGGAGTTTAAAAGTGAGAAGCAATAGAGGACGGGCTAAAAAAACGATGGGAAAGATAAAAAACGGTTACAAGAAGACAAAGGAAACAAGTCACAAGACAAACAACTAAATTAGCGCAACACAATGGAAACAAAACACAAAATAAACAAGAAACAACTAGGAATGGGATGGTATGATAACCTCATCTAGAAATATCAGTTTCACAGTATCACGGTATTACGATTACAAGCCGTGGCTGTGTTTTCGGTCCCTGAAAAATTCCCATACTTTGTCTTTTTTCAGCCGTCCTACACAGGTGAATCTCACTGCTCGCACCAACCAGAAGGGTAGGGGTTGTGTGACTCATTACGCTATGAGCTGCACAGAACTTTGACAACACACAAAAACTGCATACCGTAGGAAAGGTATGAGAAAAATGTTTTGTGGTTTTAAAACCGTGACTTTTCCAAACCACAATATACACTAACGAAAGTTTTAGAATATTTTAATAATCGAATTAAAATCCTAAAAAAACTATTGAGCAGCTCAACTGTTTCCAACACTGATAATAAAACATCAGCATATTAGAATGATTTCTGAAAGGTCTGAAAGTGACACTGAAGACTGGAGTAATGATGCTTTGTATCACAGGAATAAATTACATTTTAAAATATATTCACACAGAAATAATATTTCACAATATTACAGTTTTTTTCTGGATTTTTAATCTAATAAATGCAGCCTTGATGAGCAGAAACATCTTTAAAAACCATAAAATATCTTAATGTTTGAACGGTAGTGTACCTTGAAACGGTAATCGTCCCATGTCTAGACACAACACAATGAAATTAGCACACCGCAACAGAAACAAGCTGCAACACAACTAAAACAAGTCACAACATTAAGAAACTGGACTTATGCGTTGTGGTCTGGACAAACATCTATGTTTGGTTAATGGCTATTCAGCAAATTCTGTGGACTAGTAAAGTAAAATAAAGGAGAAATCCAAATTATGCAATCCGAGACCATTTCTTCGATGAGCTTACACTGCAGATATGTTGAAATCACGAAAATCTAAAGCTTAAATCAGTGTTGGTTTTTATCATAGAATTTGGTCATAATTTCAAATGCATGCGATTAAAAAAACAACATGTCAAAATGACAAACATACAGTAACTAAGATCCTGATAAACAAGAGGAGAAACTTAAATATTTTACACAACATTTCTATCTATCAACAGCCTCTGTTTGGTGTAAAAATAGTTTCAAGCAAGATGTCTGAGAGATGAAAATACTCGACAGAAAACCTGTCTGATAATTTGAATCGATCTGCCTCTGTCAGATCCAAGATACTGTAATGCCTTGAGAGCAGACTCTCATCTTGACTGTCAGAGCTAAAGCTAAGATGAGATGCTAGGAGTGGATAATGGACCGGTTAGAGTGAAGCACAGGATATTGAAGGTACAATGAGTGAATGAGGTGACTAATGATTGAGCAGATAAAAATGCTGATTAGGTCATTTCAAAACTAATGGGCATCACTGGCTCATCATAACCTGAAACCACCATCTTTGCCATCTTCACAATAATAATCCATTCTGATATTTTACCAGATCATTTTCTGTGAGCATTTTGCTAATTTTTTATGATCTGTACCAAAAGCTGCTGCTTTTAAACATTTTCCCATGTGTACACTGGATCAAGACGTTGCTCTGGCTTGTTAACGCTGAGGGAGCAGCTTGCCTGGAGGGTCGTCAAAAAGTGCTTTTCTTTCTTTTATGGTCTTAACGCAGTCATTCATCATCGTAAAACAGGTTTACTATTCATTACGAGCTGCTAACATATTAATGTAATCTGTAAACATATTTTCCACAAACAGCCCACCATCAACTGAAGCAAACTCCATGAGCCTGTTCGTGACATTATTTTAACCAACATCCAGTGAATAACAAACATACAAATGATAATATATATTAATATTAGGGCTGTCAAATGATTAAAAATTTTAATCAAATTAATCA
>JAUMHQ010000053.1:9098945-9115767 GCA_032361165.1 Enteromius paludinosus
ATGCGTTAAAAAAATTAACGTAATTAACGACAAAAAATAATTAACGTCGTTAACGCGTTATTTTTGACAGCCCTAATTAATATACATTCCTTCAACGCTGTTTAAAACATTTCATTGTGTTCAACACATTTCTTCACGAATACAGATGTGGTGGACAGATGATTACCACATATCTGAGTTACTAACTTGAAAGATCCCATATCTGATACCAGGCAAATGTGACTCATGAACTGGTGAGTTCACCAGTGGGCTCTTGAGCAAGGTTTAGGCTTTCCATACATTGAGACGTGAGAAAGCATCTGCTAAATGGTGTAATTTATTTATGTTGATGTGGGCTGCATATTCTATCTAAAATCAGTGGTGTCCTCAAGGAATAATAATTACATCCAGAACAGACACAGTATGTTCATCGTGTTCTCCAAGTAAGATACGGTTTGTGTGGTAACAGCACAAAACGGTGATAGACGAGAAGGTACAATACGAAAAAAAAACCTAGATGTCAACATGTTCTGTTATAAAGCCACAGACAGGGAGTGTGTTTGGACAGCTAAACTTGGGGAGGAGGAAATGAAAATAAGAGAGAAAGAGAGAAAAAGGGTGTGTGTCAGCATATCAGCTGTGCGTCTCTACATCTGCGGTAAATTCCACTATTGCAGACTTAACAGTTATTTTAAAATCGATTTTATAGTGTGAATGAACTTTAACTATTTCGTTCTTACTTGTGACTTCATCTCATAGAGCACAGCATCATCCGGTGTGAGCTGAATCGCCTCATCCCACTTCTTCACTGCCTCCCAGTTCCTACAGCAAACACAGAAAATACTCCTGATTATAAATATAATGATTATTTAAAATATCAAAACATGCATAACTGCAATATGTTTAAACATACGCAAATAGTGCAAATAATAATAAAAACACAAACTTAATCACTGCACTATAACACTTCAAATCAAACTCAGGACTCAGTCGCACATAAAACCTAATTTCTCAATTAGGGTGAGGGGGGTGGGACACACCAAGCCGACGGAATTTGTCGTGCCGCACAGCATCCGATATAGACGGCAGAATATGTTCTATCGTATTTTGTCGTGTCGCACAGCGCCGCATGCGTCCGGTGTAGACACGTCGAGAGGTGAGTAGCCCAGGCCCGTCAGATAAACAGAGTGGATGAAGCAGTGGATGAGAGTAGAGAAATAAAACGTTTGATAATTTATTCGTTAAGAATTTTAAATGATTCTCGAACAGATCAGGCCTTAACTTAACTAACTCAACTAACTGAAGCACCTACACTTTTGGCTTTCTTGTAGAATTGTGCTTCAAATAAAGAACATTATGTTGACCGGATTGTTACACCGTGTCTACATCGGACCAGAACGGCGCGACAAAATACACTAGAACCTATTCTGCAGTCTACACTGGATGTGAAGCGGCAAATTCCAAACAGAAAGCTAATGCTGCGTTCTATTATTGATGTATTGGCACAAGTTTCAAATGATTTTCAATGTTCAGTAGGGTTGGGTCGATAGACGATGCCATCATCCATCGCCGATAGACATCACGATGCATCGCGATCCTCCGCCCCAACGCTCGATCATCCCTGCGCTCGATCTTCTCTCACCTGCTCGCGCAAACACTGTTTTTGTCATTTTTGTCAGTCATGGGCCGGGGCTTGGTGTTTTAGTTACAACTAAACAACCCCCCCAACAACCGCCGCCTACGACGACGATGCCATCGTCCATCGCGATGTTTCACATTACACATCGTAAGATGCCAAATTGGTCAACATCGCCCAACCCTAAAGTTCAGTAATCATTTAGATTTCGGGTGTAGGCTAAATTAATTGCCAGAGAATGGTCGTCTTTCATACCAAGCGCACAACAAATATAATGTATGATTTATTTATGATACAAAAGATGATTTAAACATCTCTATCAAGTCTATGAATTAGCGAACATTAGAAAAATAGAATTAGAATAGCATTTGGGATGACTATAAGTATGCAATTTGAGTGGCTTTAAACACGAAATAATATGCTAAATTATAAGGGATGTATGCACAAACAGACCCTCACGACTATTAGAGCATCGTGTAAGCTTTGTATGGGGTAGATATTTGACAACAGGTTTAACACATGCCACTGCAAGCCTCTTCTTGTTTTCCTTCCCTCCAGAAAAAAATAACTGGCAAAAGAGTATAAATAAGTGTTTGGATAGTTCATCAGAATATGAGGTTTAAAAAAATTACTTTTAACCATTACACAAAAGAAAAAAAAAAGTCTACAGCTTAAGACTGTTGTACAATTCAGAGCTATTATACTTTAAATATACAGATAATTACAGCATAGTATTAAACGTTGTAGGGTGCAAAGGAATTTTCTTGGGGAAAATAGGACATGAGCAGTCAGTTTTCCCAAAATACTGTAACATTTTAAGGACTAAAAAGGAGCCTGTCTGAATGTTATTTGACACTAGCCAGTGTTTGAATTTTTGGCATAGTACTGATCTTGCGTAAACAATTTGACAGTAAATGATCAGGCCATATTTTTCATTGTGAAAGAAACCAAAAGGCTTGTTAATTGAAAAGTATTTGGTGGTTAATTGATCAGCTGTTTTGAAAACAGACGTACAGGTACATTGTGTGCTTAATAAATGCTTTATGCCAGAACACACAGCCTTCTAAGAAACCAAAGTAATTACTTTACCTACGTCAAGAGGTTCATATTTCAAAACGTCACATTGGAAATGCAGGCAGTGAGGGTCAGACCTCATTACTACATTAAATTGAAGGCGTTTTTCATTTTAAATCCTTGCAAATTCCCATCGCTCTCCAGATCAAGAAGTCACCTCCTCTTCACAGAACAAGCTCCTGTATTTACTCAATGTAAGCTAGTAAAAAACTAAGATAGTGTTAAACGTCAGCTGGGCAAATACAGCATGCCATTTTTCTAAGAGTCAATAAAAATGGTTTAGATTCCTTAAAGGGTCATATGTCTGTGTTTATCATGCAAATAGCAAACAGTGATTAAACAGAAGCACTGGGAACTTTTCAGAGACCTGTGGTAATTGATGAGATAAGGGCTTCCTATGAAGGAATTTATCAAAGCGCCCACAGCGGAAGAAAAAAACGAATTTACTAGATGATTGTGAAACACGTCATAAGTTACGGAAAGGCAAAAAGTACATGGCGTTACCTGCAAAAGTGGGTGTAGGTATGAGGAAAGGTGTACTGCTGTTCATATTTTCAAACGTACCTCACACTAGAGTAACATCAATGTAGCTGACTGTGCAAAAGATGATAAATAACTTTTTTTACTGATACTACACATGGAATTTTCTGTATTTTTTTATTAACTTTAACAGCATACTATAATATGTCAGGAACATCACAGGCAATGTTACAGGTACAAAGGTCAGCCAGCTATAGGTTTTAAACTACAATTGTGCTCTGTCACAATCTTACTGTGCATTATTAGTAGAAAAGTAAGAGAAGTGTCAAGTGCATCTTATTTTTCTTCCCCGAACTGCAATGAAAACCATGTGCTCAATGTGGTAGTGTAAAACATGTTTGGGTGTGGTTTTGTGAAACCACAAATGTTTTGTGCGACAAATGACATGAAGAAAGCACTGAAAAAAAAAAAAAAGTTTCCGCCTTAACAAAATGTAAGCACACAGAGTCAGATCTGTAGAAGCAATGTGGATCTTCATTACTGTACGTGAATGAAACTTTCATATAAAATTTATCATTACACAGATGTTATAAATAACAAGATCTTTGGACATTTGCACTGCAAATAGAGATGGGCAAAAAAGATAGATGCTCTCATGCCACAAGCAAAGTGGCATGAGAGCATCTATAGAATTATTGACCAATGTTAAAAAGGAGGAAGGAAGTGACATGTGGCCAGGTATGGTGACCCATACTAGGAATTTGTGCTCTGCGTTTAACCCATCCAAGTGCAGACACACAGCGGTGAGAAGTGAACAAACCACGCACGCACACACCCCGAGCAGTGAGCATCCAGTGCTGTGGCCTAAACCGAATTTTAAAGATCACATATAAACCCTCAAAACAGATTTGAGCAGAGAATCAGAAAAAGCATTGTAAACATAGTGCTGGCAACCTGATACAATATTGAACAAAGCATTTCATCATGATGTCTGGAACCCCTGTTCCTCCCTTCATGAGGATGCTGGGACACAGACTGTATGGCGCTGCCTCTATATCCATGTTCATCACGTGAAACTGAGTGATGTTGTGTGCAATTACCATCACACTTCCAAGTGGCACAATGACACCATGCCGTGTCAAAGTACTATTTATCTATTCCCTTAGACGTCAATATGTCATGAACCCCCTGTAAACTTAATCATTTTTTAATTTAAAAAAGCAGATTAAAAAAAGACAATTGTGATTATTGAGGAAGTCTAAATATCACAAATTATGCTATGGTATAATAGCAATTTTATCAGCAAGACATTGAAACTGAAGCATTAGGTATATGCTGACTAGGTAATAATCAATCACCTGCTATTTCTGTTGTTTGGTAGCAAAATCTGTCTTTTGAACTGTTAGCACTTTCAGAACTTAAATGACAGTTCTGCAATGGAAACGTCTCATTTCATCCCACTTAATGAAGTATGGCAGGAAAGTTCAACTCGAAATGAATGTCACCCAGGAAATAGTCCCACTAATAGTGGAAAAGCTTAGACATGTGTCAACATTACTGACAGGAGACACAAGCCATCTGTCCTGTCACTTTCTTTCATGAGAGACAACTTACTGAATGAGATGAGGATTACATTGTGTTGCTTTCACATTTTAAAAATTGGCTGATTTCAAATACTGCTCAAAACACTCCACTGAACTGCGGTCATGTGATGTTTTGTTCCTTGTCCACAAAACTCTATAACTTATGCGATTGAAAAATTAGGATTCAATGATTTGCACTAAGAGAAAAAAAATCGAATGGACCTGAGTGTTTACATTGAAGTCACGTGGCAAAAAGATAAATACGTATCCAAATTATTATGTTAAAAGGTCTTGCAGTTTATAATCAGTAACAATGGTTCTAAGCCATGATCTAACTGAGCGGAAGTTTATAAGAAAGAAAAACCCCACCAAAAAGTAAAAGAAACAAAGTGAAAGTCATGTTAATACTGAGATAACTAATTGGTCTTAGGGTTAAACGGCAAAGTAAGCAAACCGCTGAGAAAATCCAGCTTTCAAAACTCCCATGCAGCTTAAGAACTAACTTGTTATGTTGGGTTAGAAAGAAATATAATGCATCTTCCTTAGCATGTAACTACTGCTGGAGAACAATACAACATCTATATGCAGTGGCGATTTCAGACCTCATATTTTACACCCTTTCAGTTTTAAAATACAAAGTGAGTTAAATATTCAGTCTCATAGAGAGTGCATTGTGCTGACCTGTACCCACTTTCCTCCAGCTCCATGTAATTTCCTCATCACAATCCACTTATTCTCCAAAAAACTTGATTATAAGGGTCGCCAAGGGCAACACGCCTCTTCAGGGGCTGCTGGGTTTTCACTTACTGGTGTAAAGCATTGGTCAGGACCATTGTTTAATAGAGCATCATCACTGACTCCAGCTGTAATGGCTAAGAAAGAAGACATTAACACTTTTTGTAGGAATGTGAAGGAGACAGAGTCACCTCAAGTTACCTGCCATAGCATCAGCAAATAGTGTTGGCTCTTTTAATAAATTGCTTGCATTTGTGGTAGCTCGCAGCTGGGGTAGTATAGGTAGGTTCATTGTGCAAATGTGCACTGTTACTTATTTTAGATTTAAATTGATGTTATTTACTGGCAACAGTTTGTTCAAAGAAAAATGAACATTAAAAAATGTTTATCTCTATGGAAAGATTAAATAAAATAACACCCTCGTGCGAAGCATTTCTGAGAACCAATAATTTATTTATTTATTTATTTATTTTTAAACCAGAAAAAGGTTGATGACAATTTCTGGTTCCCAGAATGCTTTGTATGAGGCTGTTAATTGTTTATTTCTGTAAAGATAAAAGACTTGTTTATGTTTAATGTTCCAGTATATTTGAACAAACTGTAGCCAATAAATTTAATAAATAGATATCTAGAGTAAGTTATTGGAACCAGCTGCACAATTACAGCTTTTTTTTAGAGCGTGGGTCAAGTAGTAAGGGATGGGTCAACAGTGTAATTGTAAATCACAAGCAATCACATGCAGGTATTTCTTTAAAAATATAAATGCAATGTAAAAAAAATGTGAATGCACCAGATCTCCAGTACGGTCAAATATATTCAGATCTAATGGGGTCCAGATTCACTTAATATTCATACAGAATGATAATTAATAGATGTACCAAGGTCTGACAACCCTCTGTAGATTCCCATTTAAGCCTTCCCTGGAAACACAGAGCTATTTTTGCCCTCCATTGTTAAATGGGACACTTAACGAAGAGTAAAAAAACAACAAAAAAAAGTAATATATTCATTTTTTTTTCTTTTATCTTTTCTGAAGATCACAAAACAGTCAAAACCTACACTAGCCATATTAGAGATGAACAGTTTGTACACAAAAAAAGGTAGATTAGAGTCAAACATTTTACACTTGTTATATGGTTACTTCCCGTTCAGTCAATTCGATGAGCCCAACGGCAAGACACCAAATCTGCAGCCAAAGAACATTACAGGGACACTACAACCTGTCCATTCGCAAGATAGAGCCACAGGGGTAATTATACATAAACACTAAAAACTGTGGCCTTGTCATTTCCTTGACTTGTTCTGCAATAAATAAATTCAACATCCCACCAAAGACCAGCTGCAATCAACGCCTTGACATATTCTGGCGAAGACTATCCAGCCTGAAAAAGCAGGTGCAACAAATATTGGCATAGTGCTAGGTAATCACATCATAAGTGGCAGCGGCCAACAGCGCACTATTGCACAGTTAGAGCCAAAGCGCTGCTTAATCATGCCATTAAAAAACATTTCAGACTACAGCTCTTAAAGGGGTCCAAACAAGGACAGAGACAAGACGAGTGGAGAAGAAGGAGCTAAAAGGTTGTAAAACCGAAGAGTGACACTTCACCCTGACCTCTCATAGTCTTGTTAAGGCTTTACAGGATAAAGCTGCAATAACAGCAGCTTGAGTTTAATCCATGCCTCTAAACCACCTTCCAGTAAGTTCAAGCTATTCTTTTATTCTCTTCAAATGCTTGCTGGCTATGACGTTTTATTGCCTGCCTTTGGACACTGAGAAAACAAACGGCCTAATTTGACTTATTGTTCCCGTTAAGTGGTAAGAGGATGAGAAACTCGAGAAAGAAGCCCTTTTTCCTCTCGGTCTCATATTTCGTAACACCCACTCAGCTGAAAGAGATGAGGATCGTCCTAATGTTTATACGGACACACCTGCTACATTGATTCATATAAGAAATGTTGCCTCCAAAAGAAGAGCAGACATATTAAACAACGACATAATTGATTATTATCTTAGAAAATAAATGATGAGAGCAAAAAGTGCACATTTGAGTGTATCACTTTTCAGCCGCTCTTCATGACCGTTGGCTGAGCTTTTCACGGATATGCTAAAACCAAAAGTCCCATTTGAGTGCTAAAATTTTCAGCTTCTTCATACTGTATTGAACGCCTGTCTAGGCCTCTCCAGCCGGTGTCGGGCTTCCTAAATGAAAATCTTTACAAGAATAAATGTCAGTAAAAGTAGTACAATGCTACCGAAAGAAAACACAAGATTTAGTGACATAGTTTTATCCTTGCTAATGTGTGATCAGTTTATATTTTTCATTTAGGATGAAATATTTAAATAGTTGGTTGTAAGTCAGTGTTTTCAAGAGCATATATATATATAGAAAATTATACATAGAAATGTATAATACATTTTCATGGAGGTTTAGGCTGTCTAAAATTACAAAAAGGGCACCATTAATGCATAATACTTTATACAAATCTGCACTGTATTTAAGATCTTTAGAAGCCATATAATAATTTTGTATGAGACAGCATATTTTGGGTGAACAGGTTAAATGAGTGGCATCCAAGTGCAGCGAGTCTATAGTGAACAGACAGTTCCATCTGCTGGATGAATGTGGAATGTGACAGCTTAAAACTTGCCATTTATCTTCTTTGTTGATAACTCTTAACTGTTTCTTTCATTGACAATACGTGCTTTGTCACGCTGGCCAATGCACTGACCTGCTTAAATAACAACTAACAGATGAATAACCGTAAAGGCAAAAAACAGCTGTCAGGTTTTCCTGGAAGGAATTTGGCTGGCACACGCTTCCGTGAAATAAAAACAGAGAGGCTTACTGAAAATCAAGTAAGATGAGAGTGGTTTTCCATGGGCCAAAAAGTATCTTACTATGCGACTTGTCTTTTCAAATCAGGCAGACAGCTCCCTGTCAAAAACAGGGTATCCAGTTTTTATGTGTGTTTATGCTATTGTCCGTAAGTTTGAAGCCAGTACGCTTTTTTTATGCTATGTTTTTGATATAAATCTTGTATGTTCACCAAGAATGCATTTATTCAATCAAAATATGGTAAAACAGTAATATAGTAAAAAAAAAAAAAATGAAACAATTAAAACTGCTTTCTAATTGAATACATTTTCAAATGTAATTTATTCCTGTGATGGCAAAGCTGAATTTTCATCATCTATTACTGTCTTCAGTGTCATATGGCACAACAGAATATGTTTCATTTTGGCCCAGAACACAGTAGATAACAATGGCACACACACAAAACCCTGTGGAAACATTTAACGACTTTACATCACTGACTCACTTTTTGACTCATATTACATAATGCTTCAGACAGTTACTAAGAAATAAAAACAGTAGCACTACTGTTTGACACTTGGCTCTTTCTCTACACACTTTTTGCAGTTTCCCAAAGGCTCATCCACACCCGCAATATTTAGCCCTCTATAAAGACTGCTGGAAATAGACATTTGGATTTAACAAGCACACAAACAAATGTCTACCTGCCCTGCTCAGCGTGTAGCATCCCTTCATCCTTTAGTCTCTTGCTCTTAGCAGCACAATCCTCCAGCAGCACCTCTCGGCGCCGTTTGATGACGTGCAGCCAATCAACTCCATCCTTCTCCACATCCTCATCTTTTGCCTGCTCTGAATCCTTTTCAAACTGCTGCACTGTCGTCTTAGAAACTTTTTCCCCCACCTTACGTTTCCAGCCAAAGGAGGCCATTCTATAAAAAAAAGTGATACATTTATCTCCATTCAACAGTTACAACAGCTACTGTAGAACAAGCAATACTGAATACTACATTAAAATGTAACAATGATCCGGACTGCCATGCGTTTAAAAAATAAATAATAAATAAATATATAAAATGTTTACAATACAAATAAGCACGGCAAATAGTGATTCAAATGGTAGGTTTGTTATTGTTTCCTTATTGTTGGAAAATTACTACTACTAAATTAATTAACAAGTTCTCAATATTTACATTAAATGGAAAAGACATTGTGTGTGTGTGTATTTTAACTGTAAAATATTAGTAAAAGACATGAGAAGGACATTGGAAAACTATTCTGCGGACAAACTTGGAAGGTATTGGTATTTTATATGCAATGCATGTATTGCAATTTATTATTGATCACTATTTCACGAGCTCATTTTAAAACCAGTATTTATTAACCCACGCAAAAGCAGTGCCACAATAATTAATATTTGGTTTTAAAAATCGCATAACACTATACTGTGTACAATATTCATACACTATATTTTCGATAGGAATCAAAGCTTTTTAAATAATATAAATACTTTTTTTTTTAACACACTAAGATCGCTGTCTGCACTGAAACAAATGCAACATGCATAATTGTTTTTGCTTTTATAATGGCTAAGATCAATTGTAAATTTCTTGTTTCAATAGTATCTCATATTGAACCTGTAACTGAAAGAAGGTCAAGTGCACTTGTAATATAGCCAACTTGAAGTCAATAATAGACGTAAGCTCTGAAATAGCACACGGCTGTTGTTGATTGACTGCAAAGGCCACATTCATATTGTGTGAAAGAACATAAACTGTAACGTTAGGCTGCGGTAACGTTAAATAAAGCACTTTCTGCGCTCTCATTTTCTGAAGTATCTTTTACGTTTGTCCGTGCGCATGAACACGTTGGCTAAATTTAACCAACGCTTTTGAAAAAGCCAAATCTGATTTCTAAACAGAAATAGAAATACCCCAACTTGAGTTTTCATCTGCGTTACTTACTAATGTTTTGGATTTGTCCACGCTCTCACCCCTCTAACCCGGAAGTACTGTACAACTCTCTTAAAGGTACAGGGGCCGTTTTAAGAGACATAAAACGTTACAACCATAGACAAATCTATGGTTACAACAACCGAGACTGGGTCTAAATCCTGTTTTGTTTTACTGTTACATTACACAGTAACAAAGACAGGGATAATTATGTTTTATCATTAATATTATTATTATTATGTTGTCCTCTTTCTCCTGCCTTTAATTATTTATAGTAAAATATTATTTTAATTATTTTTAATTGCCATCATCATTATTATGTTTATTATTGTACTGTAATGTATGCTACCATCTTTTTAGCCCTGAAAACACGCAACTATCAGAGTTGAACAATTAGGAATCCTGAATAGACATTTAGTGCATGTTTGTATAATCTTGCGTTAGTTGCGTAAGAATCCCACTGCCCCAATCTTTTGCAGCCAATTAATCTTCAGAACAGAATCAAGCACACTAACCTTTGAACTGCACGTTGATCACAGACACCCTGTGCACATGAACTGTTTCTGCTGACAATTCTGCACTACTGATCAATGATTAGTCATAACTACTATGTCATATGTGGGTCTTTTAGGTAAACAGATGAAGTCAATTACATTTTATTACTTTTTGTAAGCACAGACCTTATAACTGAGATGCAATCTGCTGCGTGAAGTAGAATTACATTGCAATATGTTAATAATTCAATCAATCAATCAGAGACGAAATAAGTTAATACAATCATCTTCATTGTTTTGGAAAGACTGTGCCCCTGCACTCAGGGTGAAATCTTTGATAAACTCTATGGACTTCGGCCAGGCCCTCACCTGCATTCACTAGATGTGCAAAAACCACTCCTCCCTTTTAACTCTCTCTGCAATTGGCTAAACTACCATCACTCCCCCTTTAAACCCTGTCATATATCTACACTTAATTCTAATACATCCTTTCTGGCAGGAATCAGCAGGAACTCACGCTTTAGCAGTCAGTCATCATGTCAGACAGAGGGGCATTTGATACTAATGTGGTGACCCTCACCAGGTTTGTCTTGGAAGAGGGCAGAAAAGCCAAAGGAACGGGTGAGCTTACAACCCTTCTCAACTCCATGTGCACGGCCATCAAAGCCATTTCCACTGCTGTCAGAAAAGCAGGCATTGCCAATCTGTGAGTATCTTAAAATTAAGTATTTTAAAAATTGTGGTCATTTTAGCTTCCTTTAGAAGCTAAATTTTTGCTTCCTTCTTCTCTGTTTATTAGTATTATATGTGCAGCCACACTGTCACTTCGCAGACTATACAATATGCTTTAGTGTCCTGTAGATTACAAACATTGAAATAGTTAATCCGTGCAAAAGGTTTTGTGTTCTATGTGTTGCCAGTGTTCTTCTGTAGCGTCTGCTCATTTCAGATACTTTGCAAACAAACACTCCAGACTGAAGCAATGATTAGACCTTGACTCTTGTTGAAATGGGGGACAAAGGGCGGCTCCTTCCTTAGTTCGGAGTTTAATCCTTTTCTTTTTCTCAGCTATGGAATTGCCGGAAGCACAAATGTTACGGGTGACCAGGTGAAAAAGTTGGATGTCCTGTCTAATGATCTTGTTATAAACATGATTAAATCCTCCTTCACATCCTGTGTTTTGGTGTCTGAAGAAAACGATCACGCCATCATTGTAGAACCAGAGAAAAGGGTACGTGTCTGCATCACTGGTTTTGTTGTGAAAAAAAAAAACCTTGCATTAATAATATTAATTTACCTGACTCTGTACCTTTTTCTTTTTTTTTTTTGCCCAGGGCAAATATGTGGTTTGCTTTGACCCTCTGGATGGCTCTTCAAACATTGACTGCTTAGTTTCTATTGGAACCATTTTTTCAGTTTACAAGAAGGTACTGTACAGGCTTTCGTATAATTTGCAGTACAAACATATCTCTTTACACTCATCTAAAGACTAATGAAATGCTTTTGTTTGTGTGTTTGTGCACATGATCTCCAGGAAACTGATGATGAGCCCTCAGAGAAGGATGCCTTGCGGAGCGGCAGGGACATTGTGGCAGCAGGGTATGCTCTTTATGGCAGTGCCACCATGCTGGTTCTCTCCACAGGCCAGGGTGTCAACTGCTTCATGCTTGATCCTGTAAGTCAGAATTACGTAGCGTACTTCATATCCTATTTAACTTTAAATAGTTGCATTGCCACTTAATCATTCTGTATTCTTTCCTCTTTCATCATTAGGCTATTGGTGAGTTTATACTTGTAGACCGGGATGTGAAGATTAAGAAGAAGGGAAAGATTTACAGCTTGAATGAAGGCTACGCAGCACATTTTTACCCAGATGTGACAGAATATCTGAAAAGGAAGAAATTTCCAGAGGTAAGAGGCTCAAGGTTTTGAGAATATTTAACTAAAAGGTCCGAACTAGAGAATCTGTTTAATAACCATTATGGTAACTATCATGGTAGGGTCGATTTTTAACTTAAGGTACTCTATCGTTTAAAAGTTTGAGATTAAATAATTTAGAGAACTGCATCGGTTAGTTTGTGCAACGCGAAGTGAAAACCCACATCCGGCGGCAACTTTTGGTCACTTAAGTCACACATTTAGCCAACAATAGTGGCTTAATTCAGAGTTCCTGTTTGTTATTCTGATTCTTAACCCCGGGCTACACTCTCTATAGTGCTGGTTCTCTGAAATGAGGCTCTTATTTGTGATATTTTTAATCAGTCAATAAAATGGACAGTTGCCTGCAGGTCTTTGTGCTTGGTTTTCTCAATCCTCTTAGCCACAAAGTCACATCAGTGTCAGTGTTAATAATTTCTGTACATATCTGTACAATTCAGCTCAATAAGTAGCTTCAGCCATCACTACTAACCTTTTCCACTGACAGTAAATATAATATTCCCATTCTGACCTGCAGGATGGCAGCTCACCATATGGAGGGCGCTATGTGGGCTCCATGGTAGCCGATGTGCACAGGACTCTGGTCTATGGTGGAATCTTCCTGTATCCTGCTAATATCAAGAGCCCCAAGGGCAAGGTAAGGAGAAACAGAGTTTAAAAGTGATTTTAAAGTGTATTTAAACTAGTATTTACGAGTATCATGTTTCTTTCCGGGCTCCAGCTGAGGCTGTTGTATGAGTGCAACCCCATGGCCTTCATCATAGAGCAGGCCGGCGGTATGGCGACAACAGGAGCCATGAATGTTCTAGACATCCAACCTGACTCAATCCACCAGAGGGCTCCTGTAGTGCTGGGCTCCCCTGATGATGTGCAGGAGTATATCTCCATCTTTAAGAAACACTCGAAATGAGATGCAACCAGATGAGCATCTTTTGTCATCTACTAAAACCACCACCATCCCACCGAATCTACAAAACAAATAAGCGAAACTTAAGGACACAGCATGAAGCATCCATTATCTGTGTAGGATACAAGAAGTTACTATTTTAAGTTTCATTTTCACAAATGTTTGTTCTGTGTACATTTTTTTTGTACCTAGTTATGTCACTCATAATATAAAGAAATTATATATAATGCAGTGTTATACATCTTACGGTTTATTAAGCCCCATAAACACTTCTGTTCACACTGAAAATAAAACCAGTTTTGTTTTATTGTGTCCATTTTTTAAATCATTTGATGATCAGTAATTGTTGGAATGCATGGTGACCAGCTACAGATGTAGTTTTGCTTTCCACCGAGATGTTTCTTAGACCAGGGGTCTGTTCCATAAAACAAGATTAGAGTACAAGCCAGGCTTGTTTTAATTAGTCTGACTTATTTTAAACCAAATCACATAACAGTAAGTCAGACTAACTGAAATAAACCTGGCTTATTTGGAAAACTTGTTTTATGGAACAGGCCCCAGAAGAAATTAAAAGGAAACTGACAACTGCTGTTAAAAAAAATGATGCTGTTGCCTAAGGCCTGTTGTAACCCTCCTTGATGACTTTGTATTAGCTTGCAAGTATAATGTGCATGTTAATTTCCAAAATCTTTACAGGCACAACAGTGTTGTTATTTTTTAACTAAAACAACAACTAAGAAACATAATAACTGATGTGAAGTGAAACAAAGCTGGAATAAAATAAAAAATTTATAAGAAACATTAAACGTAAAATGTAAATAATAAAAACGTTTAATCTGAAAAAAATTTAATAAAATTAGCTATAACGCTACAAATGTTTATAATAACTCGTTGGTCAGCGCCAGTCCTGTTTTTATAGGAAAAGATCTGTCTCCATCTAATGGTGTGATACTCTAACAAAAGCGGAAAACTGTAGTGACGTCAGACGCAAAAGAGCGTAGCTGTATTTTCCTCATCGATCGCAGGTGTCTCTAACCGGCATCAGGAAGGAGTTACAGTACGTACTTAGGTAACATCTCTGTTTGTTCGCGTTTATCCACAAAGTAATTTTATCGTGTGGTAATCCGGCGTTGACAGGTTATCTAATGTATACACATCTTTTAAATCTAGCTAGTCACGTTTTCTGTAAGTAAGACTGCATCTTGTCGCCGTGAGAATGCTTGCTAATTTTGACATAACAGTACCGTTAAATAATTTAGAGAACTGCTTCGGTCAGTTTGAGCAACGCGAGGTGAAAACCCACATCCGGCGGCAACTTTTGGCCACTTATGTCACACATTTAGCCAACAATAGTGGCTTAATTCAGAGTTCCTGTTTGTTATTCTGATTCTTAAACCCGGGAAACGTACTCTATAGTGCTGGTTCTCTTAAATGAGGCTTTCGTTTGGGATATTTTTAATCAGTCAGTAAAATGGACAGTTGCATGCAGGTCGTTGTGCTTGGGTTTTCTCAATCCTCTTAGCCACAAAGTCACATCAATGTCACTGTTCCACATGCTCTCTCAATCTGTCATGAACTCTAATGACTCCACTTTTCCCTGGGTTTCACACTGATAATGTTGTTTAGCAGTCAACCATAAAACGCTCACACAAGAAATCGTTCTTATCACCCACAACAGATACACATCAGATTTAGCCCTATTGTCTAACTGCACAAATGAGAATACATGTTTCCATTTATGCAAATGGTTAATAAGTGAACAGTAAATCAGATAAATTACTTTACATGTTAACATTTTTACATTTGTACATGCAGAGATGTGAGGATTAGTTCAAATTAGTGATATAAGGATTAGTTTTTCATTAGTGAAAAATGACACACCATTTCTTCATCATTAAGGATTTAGAGAAAACCTAGCATTAAATCACTTTCTCACCAATGGATCCTCTGCAGTGAATGGGTGCCGTCAGAATGAGAGTTTCAAACACAATTACCCACAAGTAATCCACATGACTAGTACATTAAATAAGACCTTGAGGAGTAAGAAGCTGTGTTTATAAAAGACAAATCCATCAATAAGGCACATTACCTTCAAGACAACCTTTAAGCTGGAGAAAGTAATATTATGGAGGAATTTTAGCTGGTATTTTAGCTATAAGCAATTGTTTGAGGTCTTAAAGGTGAATTGTCTATTACAAACATCCATTTTTTTATTCAGAAGATGTCAATTAATGGACTGAAGTTTTGTGGATCATTGTAGTGTTTTTTTTTATTTTATCATCTTTTCTGTCTCTCATTCTGACAGCACCCATTCACTACAGAAGAGTATCCAGTGTTGAGTAAGTAACGTCATGCTTAATTTCTCCAAATCTGTTCAGATGAAGAAACAAACTCCTCTCCGTCTTTGATGGCTTGAGGGTGGGGTTAACATATTTCTTTTGTGTTCAGAATGACATTAGGAGCAGTTGCCTCTGTGATCCTCGCCATAGGAGGGGCTGCAGTGTTTTCTGCTCTTCATAAGATTGAAGAAGGACATGTGGGTGTTTACTACAGGTCAGTTGTTTAAAATTGTCCAATAATCTGCTTCCAGAACCAAGCAGATGCTGCAGTGCTTGTCACTTACTACTTTGTACTATAGATGTGTGCTTCTCTTCTCTCAGAGGTGGAGCTCTGCTGACCTCCACCAGTGGCCCTGGCTTTCATCTGATGCTGCCGTTCATTACTACATTCAAGTCTGTACAGGTACATGACAGACTTTAAATGTCTTCATACAGTAGATTTGTTTCTCTACAGCATTCTTTCTCTTTTTGTAAAGACAACCCTGCAAACAGATGAAGTAAAGAATGTTCCATGCGGCACAAGGTGAGGTAAATTGTTCATATATCTTCAATAAAGAGGTGTCATGGTAGACTTTTTGTTCCATTCGCACGCATACAAAATTAGGGCGAGAGCTGCAATAGCATAGACCTTTGGTGTTCTCTATTGCTGCTTATCAAATTGATGTTTGGTGAACTCTTGCCTGTATTAGCCAACATAAACATACAGTACAGGCCAAACGTCTGGACACATTTTCCTGACCATTTACATTGGTAGATTCTCACTGAAGGCATCAAAACTATGAATGAACACATGTGGAGTTATATACTTAATGAAAAAAGGTGAAATAACTGAAAACATCTTTTATATTCTAGTTTCTTCAAAATAGCCACCCTTTGCTCTGATTACTGC
>JAUMHQ010000053.1:9159363-9171639 GCA_032361165.1 Enteromius paludinosus
TTAAACATGTTTTTTAATGAAGCCATTTTCGGTTTCGGTATCGGTTTTCGGCCAAGTGCATCCAAAAATTTCGGTTTCGGCCCAGAATTTTCATTTCGGTGCATCCCTAACATAAATAGATGGTTACCCTGTGAATTTGCAATTTGTTCTAGACACTTTACAGTGAATACAGCTACATCAATATCTAAGCTCACTACAATACAATGTGGTTACCTGTCTTTTTCACTCTTTGTTTATGCAGATCATTTTTCCAGAGTCTTTGTGTGTTGGGGTACTGTATTCTCCCTCTGACTGTGGCCATGATAGTGTGTCGTATAGTTCTTCTGGGAAGTTCAGGCCTCGCCAGTTTTGTAATCCGCCTCATAGTTGTCACCGCCTCCTTCAGCTGGTCAACGTTTGGTAAGAATCAGTCAATATTTTCTATGTATTTTCAGCATTTTCTGTTTATATAAATTAGACTGATGTTCAAACATTTAGAATCCATATAAGCATGTGTGTTGTCTGCTGGTGCACCAGATAAGCCTGATTGGCCAACAAGCTCATCAGGCAGCGCATGCAGCCACCACCAGGAGGGAGTGTAGACTCTTTTAATATTTATTTATTGGCAAAATGTTTCACTGCATAGGAATGAGAAAAAAAGCTTACATTTAAATGGCTAACATGTCCAAAATAAACAATTAGAAGTAAAAAAAAAAAAAGTAATATTTTAGTTTTATATTACTATTATATTATTAATTAATATTTTAATTAACTTTAATTTGAATATTTTCAGCTTTCATTTTAGTTGTATTAAGTTTTTTTAATATATTTATTTCTATACATTTTTTTTCATTTAGTTATTTTGGTATTTAATCTTATTTACTTCCATTAGTTGCATGTAATGGCTTAGTTTTAGTTAACAATAATAATAATAATATATATATATATATGTGCAGTGCAGACAAGTAAGTTCAATTGCAAGCTGTTTTATCAGTAATAAATTACAAAGATGTCATCAATTGAACAGGTTATTCAAGTGCTGAAGAAAATTAGACTAGGCTAACCAATAATAATAAGTAGACACAGATGTTAGTTTGACTCTTATACACACTCTTTAGAGGATTTCACTGAGATCTGGGCTCATATCTCTTTTTGTGTCTTTCATTCACAGCCTCTACAGCGTTTCTTGCAGATAGCCAACCACCCAATAGGAAAGCCCTGGTCGTGTATCCAGTGTTCCTCTTCTACTTTGTGATTGGCTGGATGATTTTAACATTTTCGCCTTCCCCTTAGCATATATACATTCTGCGGCGATTGGAAAATGAACTCCTCCCCTTTGCTAGGACTGTCTGGGAGCTGGCAAGTGATTGGCCTAGCCTATAAAAAAGGCAGAACACTTTGATGGACACTCATAAAGGGACAACCAGAGGACAGTTAAGTGGATTATTGCATAGATATCACTCTTCCCCATCCCCCTTTCAGTTGGATAAATGGGGGGGGAAAGGAATGGAGGAAATTAATTCTTCAGCTCTACTACTTTAACAGCAGCCGACATGTTTTCAATATATGAATGTTTTGTTGTTTGAGGAACATTAGTGTCCCTCTAAGCAGTTCCAGATGTACTCGCACCCCTAACATGGAGGCGTATGATGTTCTGTGTGTCTTGGGTGTGTTTTCATGTGTGGATGTGCTTACTTGAGCATAGCATGTCAATAAGTGAGGGTGCATGTATTTGTTAATGCGTCTGATTGAGCATCATCTCTGTTAGGAGAATGCAGCTATCATCAGTCCCCTCCCCTCACATTGTTGCTCACATTTCTTTACTTTGTTTTTTTTTCTTTTTAGTTGTGAATGATGTTTGGGCTCCATTACATTTATTTTAATATTGGTGGAAGTTATTACATTCCAGAAGGAAATAAACATTTACTTAAATAAGTGCTGCATATGTTGTGTGAGCTTAGTTTTTATTTTGCACAAGAAAATGAAAAATTGAATTGGAAGTGTTGTTTCTGTCTGTACGAATGTGGTCTGTCATTTAAGCAGCCTTTTTACACACATCTTCCTGTCTATCTGACAAAGACAGTCTTCCGTATGGATTCTCTCCTCATATAAAGACACATCAGAAATCTGTCTTTCTCGGTTTCCCTCTCATAGAGAAACACACACACACACAGTCTTCATTCCTCTCTCTCTGCCTTTGCCGCTCTATGTGATAGTAATTCTAATTAGACTTTCCATCTTGTATGTCTAAAAAAAGACTTTAATTTTCACTTCTAATGCTTTGCAGCACCTGAACCCATAAGGTGCAATTGAGGTGTGTGTGCTGATTAAATAAAGGTGCGTGAGTGTTAGAAAGTTGCCAGTGTTTTCTTCTGACCTTTATATGTCTGTATCCAACTGTGTTGTTTTTGCTAATTTGTGCTGCTATGATGCCTCTTTGTTTTTACTCATTTCTCATTGTCGCCATCTCAGCTGTGGAACTTGAAGGTATTTTGAGAAACGTCCAATTTTTTGGTCCATACAATGAAAGTCATGGTCAACAAAATGGTTGGCTTACCAAAATTATTTTAAAATATGTTCTGTTGTGCACCACAGAATAAAAAGAAAGTCAAACAGGCTTGGAATAACAAGAGGGTCAGTAAACAGTAATAGAATTGTCATTTTACAGGGGTAGTTCACCAAAAAAGGAAAATTACCCCATGATTTATTTGACTTCGAACCTTACGTATTACTTCCTTCTTTTGGACGAATACAATACGACTTTCTAAAGTGAATCAATGCATTTGTATCAGGAAAATATTTAAAACTTTACCAAATGTAATCTCTAGCTTCCGCTGACTGTCATATGTGCATTTACAAGAATGCTTTTCATCCATTTCAGTGGATGATGTAGGATATAGGCATAGCTTCCTATGAGAAACAACGAAACACAGAGAACAGAACAAAACACAACACTGGTTACGGTTTAAAGGAACAAAACAAGGGGAATTAAAGAAAAATATCATAGGATCTCGATACAAGCCAAAAGCGTACTGATTTACCTTTGCTTAAAACAAAGCTTATTTTTTGACTAGCATATTTTTACCATAGCTTATGCTATACCTACATCATCACTTTTTCTCTTAGTGGAACTTATGGACTAGAAATATAGATACAAACCCATCATTTCACTCCAGTGGGCCTTTATAATTGGAGTACTTTTCACAATATGGACGCACTTTATGGGACTTCTAAAAAGCTCGCGTCCGAAAAAAAGTTTTATTTACAAAATATGTCTGTGTTTATTATGTAGCATATATATATATATATATATATATATATATAATACATACATACAATATATATTTGAAAAATATATGTCTACATGTCTGTATTGATATTCATATAATTTATATTGTATATATTAATAATAATACATTTATATATGTATAAAAAAAAATTTGTTTATATATTTTTTATATATAAACAGCACATTTTTCTGAAATAATATTAATGCATGTGTATGTATTTATGTACATAATAAATATACACAGCACACACGTGTAAACAAAAACTTTTATTTTGGATGTGATTAATCGCTATTAATTTTTTTGATAGCACTATAAAATATATATAAAACTGCGGTTGTATTCCTCTGAAAGAAGAACGTTAAATACCTAGGATGGCTAGAGGATGAGTAAATAATGGGGTAATTTTCATATTTGAGCGCTTGTAGCAATATCAGCACAGTTTATAAATATCAGGCTTTGTGTGTTAATTTTATAATTAGTGACAAACTCATTTGCGGAGCGTGTAGCTGAAGTTCTTCACTCTGTTATTAGTCTAGTTTGTCAGTAGAGAAGCAAAGGGAGACAGAACAAAGAGGAAAGGAAAAGAACAATTGTGGGGAAACAAATCTCTTCATATGAGCCATGACATTTTATGTTGCCAATTTAAAAGAGTTTCATGTTAATGAATTATGGATTTAATTAATGTTAATATGTTAATGATGTGTGAGCCGCTGATTAAAGTCTCATGTGAAGTCTAACTGAGGTCTCCTGTTCCTGCAGAGGGCAGACCATCCATGAGAGGTATAGTTCTGTTCTGTAGCTCAATAATATGGTTTGCTTACACGTTTCTTTAAAACACCTAAATAAACCCTTTTTCCTTCATTCAAACTTGATTTAGTTAAGTGTGTGTTTATTCTAAAACAAGTCAGGAATGTTTCAGGAATCATAGAGCAAGGGAAAATGTACACTATATATCAGAAAGCAGTTAAAACAGCAAATTTAAGTACTTTTCAGATCTGATTGAAAATAACTTTCACAATTCAAGAGTACTTTTCCCACTATTAATGCAGTGATTAACCCTTCAGTTGATCTATTCCCTACAAAGTCCCAGGCTATGTGTGTCTTACATTTTTTTTGTGGACAAGATAAGGGATATTAGGCTATAGATATTCCCTCTCCTTGTCTAGATCCTTCTGCTCCTCCACTCATTACCAACATCTTGAGTGAATTCAAGCCTGTAACTTTGCCTGCTCTACAAGATATTGTAAGCCAGCTAAAACCCTCTGGATCTTCTTATGACATTCTTCCTCCTCGATTTTTGAAAGAAAATTTTTGAAGTGATTGGGCCCATTGTTATTAAAAGGATGAACAGTTGTGTTGGAATGGCAATGGTTCCAGATGACATGAGGCATGCCATTGTTACGTACACTTTTAAAAAAGCCTAATTTAGATCCATCAGTACTGACTCATTTTAGACCTCCTTTTCTCTTTTTATGTTAAAAATCTTAGAGAAAATAGGGTTTCACCAAGTACAGAGTTTTCTGGTTAACAACAATATCTTTCAGGTGTTCCAATCAGGTTTTAGAAAAAAAAATCATTCAACAGAAACAGCACTGGTTAAAGTTCTGAATGATATTTTACTGACTCTTCTGACAAATCTGCTGTTTAAGTGTTGTTAGATCTGAAGGCGGGCTTTGACACAGTCAACCACTCTGTTTTCATTTCTCGTTTAGAGCAATGGGTGGGCATCCAGGGTAATGCTCTAAAATGGTTTCAATCCTATTTTAATAATAGAAGATTCTCTGTCAGTATTGGGGAAATTACCTCGCTCCCCTTGAGTGTGGTGTCCCTCAAGGCTCTATTCTTGCTCCAATCTTGTTCTCTTTGTATGCTTCCCCTGGTGTCAATATTTAGGAAACATGGGGTCTCCTTTCACTGTTATGCAGAGGATACCCAAATCTACCAGCCCCTTGAATCTAATAACAAAGGTTTGGATACTTTGCTGGCTTGTATAGCTGATGTTGAGGCCTGGATGCCCCTAAGCTTTCTCCACCTGAATGAAGGCAAAACTTGAGATTATAGTTTTTAAATCATCAGATGCTGCTTTTATGCATCATGCAGATGATTTATATCAACAAGGCTTGACTACTGCAACTCCCTGTATATGGGTATTAATCAAGCGGCTCTTAATCGACTGCAAATGGTACAAAATGCTGCCGCTAGACTCCTTACTGGTGTGCGTGAATGAGAGCACATTACCTCAGTTTTAATATCATTACATTGGCTCCCAATTCGCTATAGAATTCATTTTGAAAGTTCTGCTGCTGGTTTTTAAAACACTGAATGGGTTAGCTCCTTTATATCTATCAGAATTAATATCTGTTCACAACCCTGGACGGTCTCTTTGGTCTTCGAACCACAGACTACTAAATGTTCCTCGGTCTTTATTCGATCTGTTTCCACACTGCATGAATTTACAGCAAAACTCAAAAACCATCTCTTTTCTCTTACTTTTAATTTGACAGTGCTGGTCTGTGCTGTAATGTATGATGTTTTATTGTGTAAATGTTGTTGATATTTGATTGACTGTACAGCACCTTGGTCAACAGTTGTTGTTTTTAATGGTGCTATATAAATATAATATATATATATATATATGACAAGATCATCTGTAAATGTAAATGATCAGATTCACCACAGTCTCTCAAGACCAATGCAGTATGTTGCTTTTGCTCCTCTTTTGGAGGGAATTGCTCTTCTATGTGGGAATTCCTTGAACCATCTGTCTCAATAATTTTAATAAACAGCAGATGTCAGAGCTGTGGTGCAGTGGCTCAGCACTTGTAAGAGCTGTTGGTTCCTGTCTTGATCCCATTCCCATCATATTCCCTCTCTCTCAGCCATACATGTCTGTCTCCATTCCACTATCCTATAAAATAGTAATAAAAAGGAATAATTTGAATATATATATATATATTTGTGAGAATCAAATCAGATGATTTCTGAGAGATTGTGTAACTCATGAGATCATTGGTTTGTGTTTGAAATTCAGTATTTTCAGATTGAACATGCATTTGAACATACATTGAACATACATTTTAATTTCTATTTAAATAGAAAACCCTTGGTGAGCATATAGATTTCCTTCACATTTACTAAAAACATTTTCACATTAAAAAAATCTTACAGACCACACACTTTTAACAGCTATGCATATATAAACATAAAAAGAGATGCAGAAAGACTGCTGAGCTCTGTTATGACTCTATACCAAGTATTATCATGCTTTGTGTGCGTCATAATCAGAGCAGCAGCTGCAGTCTGTCAGAATGAATGATCACAGTCCAGACTCTTTGTGGTTCAACTCGAGGCTGGTGTAGAGGCGCCCCAGAGCTTTGTGAACGCTGGCCGGAGTACTGTTTCTGGCCAACCAGAGATTATGGCACAGAGGGGAAAAAACCCTTCTCACAGGTCACCTAAGTGCATGATGAGATGCTAAAGTGCTGGAGTCTTACTTAAGCAATCCTATTCCAAGGTTCATGCCCAGCACAGGGGGCTCAGCCTCGTTATTGTGCCCGGTACCTGAGCTTTTACCATATTGCCATACTCTAAAATCTTTTTAAAAACCTTCTACAGGAGACGATAACCTCATGTTTGTGTATTGGGCAACCTGAGTTTGAGTCTTAGTTTAGTTTCGTCCTATTTACTCCTTTACTCTTTCTTCATCTTCTCTCCCACATTTCTTCCTGTCCTCTGTATACTATACTATACAAATAAAAATGCCACAAAAAAGCATTCTGGCAGTGGAAGGTATTTATGTGTGTGAGAGAGAGGCATGTTTTATTACATCAATAACAACAATAAGAAAGTTCACTGCTGGGGCAGAGGAGAAAGGTCACTTTCAACTATGAAAGATCCTTTCAGAGCAGCTGCTCCAAATCTCTAACGTGATCATTACAGCACTTTCAGACTCCAGACTTTATACCCTCTCTTTTCGTCTGAACTTCTAAGATTTCAACATTTTAGGTAATGTTGATGCGCTGTGGCTCAGCTGACCCAAAGATGTTTTTCACCTGTTATCCAGAACAGAAACAACAGATAGCTGTCGTGTTTATATTATATTATTATATATTATATTATACTAACAGTCTAATAGTCGGCACCAAATGAACCAAATGATGAACTATAAAAGATTTGGTGACAAAATAATTAGACAGCTGCTGAGTTTAGGATGGTTATGATCTATTTGATCGGTTTCTTTGGGTTTGTAATTGTTGTAATGGCCAAGAATCAGCATAAGCCATAACCATATACCATTGAGAAAAATTGGAAGGATAATACACCATCAACAACATCAACCAAACCTCTACACAATCAGCCTGTGGCACTACAGCGACCACTACAAAATAGCTCATAACTCCTTAACCATTAGTAATTGGCTCAAGTGCTTTATATGATTAAAAAAACCTATTTGTTTGTTTCTTTATACTTTTGTGAACCACTGCAGACAACTTCGCTGGGGAGTGCATAACAATGATTATCAAAAAAAAAAAAAAAAAAAATTTTTTCAGTTATGGTTAAATAGGAACACCACATGATTCATAAGAGGTAGCCTATGGCCTTGGTATGCAGTGTCTTTGTCCATTTTTTTGAGATACACAAATGTCCCCATAGACTTGTGGCACACAAGTCTATGGGGACATTTGTGTATCTCAAAAAACATGGCCACCATTAGCCAATGAATTTGGAGCACCTGTAAGATCATAAGGTTAACAGAGGCAAATCGGGGGAACAAAACACTGTGGGACAGTTTGAATTATGGTCCTGAAAGTCTGTGAGAAATATAAACAAAAATGGCCAATAGGTGGCACTAACAAAATTCACACCTCTATAATCAAGCTGCATTTTACACATAAACACAATATTCATGACATATTTCCTCATTTTGAACAACTTTGCCTCAATAACCCCTACTGTCAAGTTAATTATTCAAGATCATCTAACTTACTTTTGCAGACTAGTTCTAGACAACAAAAAACACTGCAGTACAATTTTCTGTACTCAATAGCTCAATAATTAGAAATAGAGCAGGCGTGAATGCTGCCCGTAGTGTCTAGTGGCAGCTGCCAGGAACTCTCCACTGGAAGAGGCATCATGAACTGCCACTGTCAGGGAGAGCGCTAGTCCCTGTAGGATAGTTATCCTTTTTTTTTTTTTTGGGACAAATATAAACCAAACTCAGATCTTCATGAAGCTAGTTGAGGCATAAGTGGCATGAGTCATAAATGTTAAAAATAATAATTTGTGTTTTCTCTGGTAAATTACCTGGGTTTGGCATTTACACCTCGTGCTTGAACTCCAATAAACGTAAACTATTATATAATCACTTTATTATTTCTTTGTTTTCATGTTTTGAATTATGTTTGCCCTTTGTTTAAGCTACAATATTCTATACGTATACCTATTTGAAGATGATTTTAACTTTAGGATATTTTCTTTTTTTTTTGCCCATTGAGAGTACAAGCAAAATTAAACTCTGCCCAGGAACATTCTAAAATGTATTTAATATTTATAGTCTTTCCTGACACTTGCTATCAGTGACATGAGCGTGTCCCAGAGCACATGACACATTTTCACTATTTTGTCATTATACAGCATCTGCCGAGATTTTATGGAAGCAGAGCAGGAAGGAAATTTTGGTCTTTAAAAACCTTACAATTTGAACAATTTAAAGAATGACTGTTTTCTTGTATTTGATATAGCTTTTTTTTTTTTTTTTTTTAAGTAATTTTATCTTCTTTTTTTCAATTTAGAAAGAAGATGTTATTGTTTTATTAAGAGAGATTTAACACAATACAAAGACATATTGAGGTAGAGATGCATGTATATCTTGCTAAACACATCTATGTCAGGCAAGCTTGACTTCTGAAATGAAACTGCAGTTCATAACCAATGCAAGTATGCTTTCAATTCTCAGAATTGCTGCAACGGGCACTATATTGAAAACTGGCACCCTACTTTTTGCCATCAGTCAAGGTTTGTTTCTGTCTTGGTTGTGTATGTAAAGCTGAAGTAATGCAAGGTAAAGGTGCATGTCAATCTTAACGAAACTCTGTGTCGGTGCTTCTATCTTGAGTTAGTCCTGCACAAGTAGACGAGAGCAACAGACTGCAAAGGAAAGCGGAAGAATTTCTCAGCTTAGAATCTGTCCTCTTTGGAGATAACATCGCATGAACATCAGAAAAAGAGCCCGTCTCTGAGGAAGTAGCAGTTGTGACCTGAATGTCAAAGGAACATTTGTTTTCTTCATTTCAGTATTTGATGTAGATATTGATGCCTAGGATCCTGTTTTCAGCTCGCAGTTTAAATGACATTCTTGAGAGATGAGTGAGCAGATTGCTCTTTCAAACCCTGCTAGAGACAAGAAGTACATATCATAAACAGGTCCTGGTAACACCCACACGGAAAAAAACTATAAAAACATATATGTTTTAATATAGGTTTTTAATATATGTGACATACATAAAAATGGCCGTTTTCCTATATTATATGTACATATATGCACATATATGTTTACCTATATATTCATAAAATTATTAAAATATATAACAATTATTTTTAACCCATCCAAGCGCTCATTTATAGAGCTGGGACTTGAACCCCCAACCTTTGGGTTACAAATCCAACTCCCTATCCATTAGGCTACGACTTTTTCTTTTAATTTCAAATTATTAAAATTAAAAGAAGCAATACAGGAGACCTATATGGCCTGTATATGCACACATATGCACCTCAATTTTGCCTATATGTGGCATATATCTGCATGTATGCAGCATATATGTTATCATATATGAGCATATGTACTGCATATAGGTTTCATATATGCGCATATATTATCATATATGTGCATATGTACTGCATATAGGTTTTATATATGCGCATATATATAAGTGCATATATACTGCATATAGGTTTCATATATGCGCTTATATACTGCATGTAGGTTTCATATATGCGCTTATATACTGCACGTAGGTTTCATATATGCGCATATATATGATCATATATGCGCTTATATACTCCATATAGGTTTCATATATGCGCTTATATATTGCATATAGGTTTCATATATGGGCATATATCCTCATATAGATTCTTTCCATGTGGGCAGCTCCTGTCTAAGATACCTTTGCAGCCACATCTGCTTGCAATAAAAAAAAAATTCTGAAGGATGGAACCAAAAATTACATGTTTATATCCCTGGAAGAATGAAAGCGGCTTAAGTGTTAGCAAACTCTTTTCCATTTGAGAGCAAAACTGGTTATTGTAGGTTATAGGAACTGCATCAGCAATGTTAGTTGTTTGTTATCAGCTTGTACACCATTCGTGTTTTTTGCATTTGGTAAAATATTAGGCTTACCACCGTTTAGTTCAAATTTCATATGTTGTTTCATTAAATATTTCAGCTGTTTTTATAGGCAGAGCCATTAAGGAAACTCTTAATCCTAAATGCAAGGTATTTTCAATGATTCATGTCTCAATCAATTATAGCATGTTGTTTGCATATTCTCATCCTTTTTTTTTAGCTGGAGTGGAACTGATCGAACTTCATCTCCTCAGAACCCAACTATTACCAGGAATGTTTTAGAATAAATGGGTGTGACATGAAAAAGAGAATCATTATCGTTTTATTAAAAAAATATTCCATTGTGAGCCTTTGAATGAAATAACCTCGAAAAACTCATTCAGGAAGTAATTTTGAGAGTTTTTGAAATAATGAAGGACATATATTGTCTGCACTGGTTGAAATTGTGATTTGCCATTTTCTCCCGACTGAGCTAGAATAAATCAGATAACGTGAAGAAAGTGTGAATGTCGATTGACAGGTCATTTACAGTTTCTTCTCTCTGTGTTTAGGTTTGACAGAGAACCAGATGATGGCAGTGACAGAATTATTTTGTTGATGATTGTTATGTTTTTTGGCATATTGTAGGGCGACACTTAAATGAAAATCAGTTAAATTATGTTTTTGTCAGTGAGAGTGCCTGCATGAGTAAAAAAATTAACGATTTAAAATGTCCTTACTGCTTTAATTGGTAATCAAACTGACAAAACTTTAATATTGAGGTGTCTGGTTTAATCTCCACACAGAGCCTGACATTTGAGGAAGGCAGTTTTACGCCAGGTTGCTTCAGGGAGGTTGTCCATGTAATGGAAATTAATTTAATCTAAATAGAGAATATATCCAAATGACTGTAAATGAGTTGAATGTAGATTATGGAAAAAAACAGGACGTCCTCTATTACAGCATTTTAAATTAGAAAATCTGCTGACGGAGGTAATCATGGGAATCAGGGACCCATTCTTGTGTGTGTAGGCCTGTGTAAAGGAGTGTCTGTGTATGTGTAGCATGTGTGATCTCTGGCATGCTGAAGTGGGAGAGTGAAAACACTGTAAGTTTTTGTTTTCAGTACATAACAAGAGTGGGTGCGACTTCTCAAGAGAGCTACTGATAACTAAATACAAACATTTTATGTGAGTCCGATATAATAGTCAGAAACAGACTTGAATTGTCAAACCAATGTAATATCCAAAAGTGTCACCGTTTTTTGGTTTTTCAGGTAGTTTTGTATATTTTGGAGTGTTAAAACAATGGTAATTACACTGATTTACTTTTGTGAGATTCTCCCCAAACTGAAAATGGTGTAATTTTCCATTTACTTATTTACTCTCTTCTGTCATACACAAACTATTTATAAAAAAAATACACAGACGTTTGGCAGAATGTCAGAATGACCTTGGATATACTATTCAAGTGGATGTTTTTTATAACGCCAGATAAAAGGAAAACTGACACACAATAAAAGGGTCCTAGGGTATATCTTGTGGGTATATAAGTTCTTATCTTGCAATAATGATAGTTTCGTCCTTAAATTTCAGCTCACAAATCTTTTTAAAGGGATAGTTCACCCAAAAATGAAAATTAGATGTTTATTTGCTTACCCCCAGGGCATCCAAGATGTAGGTG
>JAUMHQ010000053.1:9187295-9209149 GCA_032361165.1 Enteromius paludinosus
GGTCAATGCCTCACCAATGAACAACGCCAGCCACAATGCAAACATTTGTATGCATATGTATCAGCTATTTTTTTTTTTTTTAACGCTTGGAAAATATTTTTAGGAAATATCATTAGGTTTACTGATTTCTATATATCATTAAAAGCACAGCTTTTCGTTCGACGACGACAGCGACCACCACCACCGAAACGCCGCGAGCTGCACTTTGTAGTGACGTCATCACGCACAAAACACCCCACTTCATTGGCTGGCTCCAACCAATTAAATGACATTGCTGGACTTTTACTGATATATAAAAACCAGTAAAACTAATGATGTTTCATAAAAATATTTTCCAAGCGTTTAAAAAAAAATAGCTGATACATATGCATACAAATGTTTGGCAGAGGGCCGAGCGTTCAGTCCATAGTTGGCTAAGCCAGCCTGGAAAAAAAACAACCAACAGCGCAGAGAATAAGGCTGCTTTGTTTGAACAGTTTAACTGCACTTCCACTGGCGAACGAACTGATTCATTGAGAATCTTAAACAGGCATGCAGACTACCAAAAGGTATTAATGATTTTATCCATTATTTATTATGTGACCCTGCACCATCAGTTTTTTGAAACTGAGATTTATAAATTATCTGAATAACAACTGTCTGGAATAATTGCTATCGGGAACTTGAGGGTGCAAATGATATGCATACAAATATTTGCATTGTGGCTGGCGTTGTTCATTAGTGAGGCATCAACCAATAAAATTACTTCATTCCCACCCCAGCCCCGCCCCCGACTCTGCTCTCTCAAGTTCGCATTTACACGTGCACAAGTGAGTTTTGCTACAGAAATATCGCAAAAGGAGTAGCAAAAGTCAAATAGCTGGGATTTGAGGTTGTACTGCCAGATCTGAGAGGTTGTGAGGGCTGACTTGTGCTTGTACAGTGACGAAACTGAAGTAAAGCGCAAAGATAAATGTGTAGAGCACAATTGTGTTTTTCATTATGTTTATGTCTATGACACTTTCCACATTTGTAACTATTAATCTGCAACTTCGAATTCAAAACACAGGTGTTCTGAGTATTGCCTGTGTGTGCAAATCGATAGATCAGAGCTGTGAGTATACATTTCAACAAATACAAATATACATTTTACAAGTTCTCACATTCAAACTAGCAAGCTCTCGAGATTTGCTACTGCTTTACCATCATATTAGCACATGTCTTCATGTTAGTGCTTTCACTTCAGCTAAATCCCATCTTCCATCTCCCTCTCACAGCAAAATCTATACAATGAAAGGCGAAGGGCTTTGCAACCAAGAGGTGCTAGCTTTCAGGAAGCCACATAATGGAAGGAGCAGTTTTCCATCAACACTAAGATTGTTTTGGAGAGGATGTAGAAACTGAAGTCAAAACACCAATTTAAGTCCTGATAAAATTAGCATTGTACACTTTCATTCACTAAATTAGCAGCAAAAGCTTGATTAACTTGATTTGAGGATAAAAACCATAATATGTATTGTATTGATGCACTAAAAAATTTGGCAACCAAGCAAAAAAATGTTAAAATTAGACAAAATCCTTGAAAGAAACAACTGATGATTAATTGTTTATCTGATGACTTTTTTCATTTAAAATAAAATGTTGAAAAAGTAAAACAGCAACAACAACAAAAACTATTAACCAATAGTTATCACTTTACTTACCTAGTGTATTGACTACACTGATGACTGTAAACTTTTTTTGTATTGCAAGTTTTCTAAAATATCACTTTAAATACGCAAATGATGCATTATTTAATAAAATATGTGAGATACAAATATTTAAAGTGCTTTAAAAGAAACACTTAATGTCTTTTGGATGTTTTCTTTCCACTCATCTGAAAAAATAGTTTATGAAAAAACAAAAATACCATAATCTTAAACTTCAAAAGGTGCATGAAAAAACAGTGTCTCCCCTAAAAAAAAAAATAAAATAAAATAAAAAATAAACACTAGCCCAGAGAATACAACACCCTGCACAGTATTTCGAGTATAATCTACTAGTGACCACCCACATGCACTGGTCAGTAAGACTTACCCTGCATATCAAACTCTATACTGCTGCATTGTGATTGGCTGAGGCTCCATGGACAGTAGAAGACTGATCCTCCTTCTCTGATGTTGGGCTGGCTGGTGTTGGCTTTGGGTGCTCCAACTATAATACTCACACTGTTCAAAGAGAAAAAAAAAGATGAAGGAAGCTGTTAGCATACTAATAAGACTAAGAGGAATATTTAGAACAGGACAAATACAACAGTGTTCCGACTCATACAAGTCTATAGAAAGCATTGTTAAAGGGTTGGAATTTGAACATCCGAGCAGTAAAACAACACCTATCCTTCTATGTTGAAGACGAAACGTGTTGAGAAGCCATTACGATCCAGTAGCATGTTGAATTACAAGCAAAATTAGATTTTGTCATGCTACGTCATTGCATCAGTAGAGTTGTTACTTTTAGAGTTTGCATATTTTTCCTAGATTTCAAAAGCTCGAAATTAATCTCGTTTCAGATTGTATTAAAGATTAACATATAATGAAGGCCAGCAGACAACTTTTTTTTTTTTTTTGAGGAAATGGACTGTCTCATAATCGACCATAAAGAGCTGAATTATGTAAAAGTGTGGCCATGTGCAATGCTTAGTAACTTGGTTGGCAACATGTGACCGCCAACACACAACCACACACACACCAGGCCCACTGGGTAATAAGTCAATGAGAAAACAAGAACCGAGACTGCTGAAGTCAAGCTAGTGCTGCTCCTACAGCTGTTTATCCCCCTGGGTTATCACAAACACATCCAGACAAACATAGCCACATATTTAAAAGCATGATCTCCAAGTAATGCACGTCAAAACTTCATAAACCAAACAAACTTCTCAACAGAGAGGAATAAACAATTGCAGCTGGACAGGACAAGAGAAAAAAAAAAAAAGCAGGAACAGCTGCTTAAACCTGCATTTTTACATTCTCTGAAAACGATCTGAGTGGCAGAACGTTGCTATGTGGTTTCTAAGATGTTTTGACTGGTGTTTGGAGTGTTGCTATGTGGTTGCTAGGTGGTTTCTTACAGGCTCAAGTCAAAAGTGGCTCATATTCTGCACTCTAAATAGGACTTGATAAGTACACCGTCAAATTTTGAGGGGAAAGTAAGATTTTGTGTTGTTGTTTCTAAGGAATTAATACTTTTATGCAACAAGAACACATTATATGAATAAAAAGTTGAATTAATTTTTTTTTTTTTTTATGAAAGCCTTTTTGGGTTTATATCTTGAAATTCTAGTACGGACTACTTTTCAAAAGCATTTTTTATAAAATTGTACCAACTCTTAACTTTTGAACGATCTGAATCTACAGGATTTTCCTGTTTTAACATCTGTCAGGAGAAAATTAGAAGAATGACCATTTAGAAGGGTGATAGCACATCGTTTCTTAAGATCTGACATTCGAAACAAGCTCTCTGAAAAATGTACCCAACAGTTAGACAGACACTCCCACAGTCCCTGCTCTTCTAATCTGTGTCTAATTTTCCAAGAGCCGGCATGGATTGGTGCAGTGCCGCCATGACCTCATTGTCTGTAAACTTACTATCATCTTTCCTGTCATTAAGGCCGGTCCATTGAGAGACGGGGGATGGGGGTGTGGAGGTGTTTGTAAGAGGGCACTGAGGGCATCTTTGGGGGGGGGTTAAGGTACAGGAAGAGAACACCCTTTCCTGCCCCCTGGGCTGGTCTCAGTGACGCGTAACAGAGGGCTTCCTTACAAAGGCTGTATTCAGTGAACGCTTCGGTCAGCCTGGAGACTCAAGCACACTTTAGATGGACTGAAGAGATAACAGATGACCACTTGAGTCAAAAACAGCAGAGCAAGCAGAAGACTGATCATTGACCACATCCTAAATGTTTGTTATTTACAAAAAAAAACTGTGTGTCAGGAGACAAAGAATGGAAGTAGCGGGCATCATCATCAAGATGAAAGACGATCCTGTACCATGGAAGTGCATGACATTCTATAGCCACTAAGTAAAAACAAAAAATGGTGCTGTCAAACTATTAATTGATGAATATAAAAATATTCATGCATAAAAATACACACATACAGTATATTTAAACATACAAAATACACACTTGTATATTATGTAAACAAAAACTTTTTTCTTGGATGTGATTAAATCGCAATTAATCATTTGACAGCACTATCAAAAAAATCTATTAATATAATATAATATAATATAATAAATAATCTAGTAGTGATGGGGCTACATAGTGTTTTTAACATTTAAATAATTTTTTAAAAATCATTAAAAAACTAAAAATTAGAAATGTTGATAAATCAAATCAAATTGAAAAAAAAGTTAATAAAGTCTAAATTAAAAAAAAAAAAAAATACAAAATAATAATATTCCTTAGAGTTGAACTAAAAGGAAAACTGACACCATAAAAATAAATACAAATAAAAGCCAAAAAATTTTTTTTCTAACTGACTTTTTTAATGTTTTGGGGTTTTCTTTGGCCCTGAAGAATGGATCAGTGGATATTAAACCTGGAAATGTTTGTTGGGGTCACAAGATTTCAAGGCCACTACAAGTGAAGCCCAAACCACACACACACACACAAACAAAAAGAGCAGACGCTCCATTTGTTTTTATAAGGGGGGGAACCAAAACAAAGCCTTTTTCCGGTTTAGACAGAGTATCTCATTTTTCCACCATATGTGTGTATGGACAGAGAGGGAGTCCCAGAGGTGTTATAGAACCCCAGCTGAGGCGTAATGTCAATCCCAGATTCCCATGATGGCTTTCTCCTGGGAATCAAGCATCTTACAAAACTCCCCATTCTCAGCGATAACACCGACAGATGATAAAACAAAAACGTGAACAGGCTGGTCCACCTCGGTTGAACCCCAGCACACTATGAATGAACTCAAGTGCACTAGTCTGATGAAATGTTATGTTGCTACGATGCATGTGAAATGCGTCTAACAGCTGCAAATTCACTAGATTTCCCAAGCACTTTCGCTCTTCTGCTCGAGTTGCTGGAACGCTGCACACTTACACTACTGCTTTGGCTGAATGCTCACAAGTGTACAGTTACAGAGCAGCTACAATCATTGCACTTCTGGTATGATAAATTACACTAATTTAGTCTCATAAGGGGTTGAGTTTTATCTTTAAAGTCACTGGAAGTTTGCACATAATGCAAAACCAGGTTATGTTTTAAATACTCGTTCTTTTAAAATTAAAAAAATAGACCACAATGTTTTTGTGTAAACATGAGAAAACTGTGTGTCTTCGCTTGCAAAATAAAACCTACGTATGCTACTCTTACAATAAATAAGACCTAAACGCCCGATTAAATATGACACTTTGATGCAAAATCATAATATTCAAAACTCACTACCAGGAAACAGAAAATTGCTGGAAATAACTGTGTCTTCCGCCTAACACTGAAGCAAAATAAATTGTGCCGTTTTGATAAAGATCTGAAAGAACTGTAAATAAGGAACAATTAGCATGTAATGGGGGTTTATCTTATGGGGGGGATCTCATCGCTCTTAAATTTCCTTCTTTTCTCCACTAAATGCTTAAATGTTGGTCTAACATTAGCATAATGATAAGCGCCAGATTGCTCTTGGCTCAGATGCTAGCTTTTGTAACGGCTCCACATAAAATGAGAAAGACTTCAGGAGGCCTTCCAGCAGAACAAATGCCAAAGTGAAGCTAACTTTAATTAAAACAATCTGGCCTTGCACGAGAACAACAGAATGTTGTTTCAATTCTGTTATATGGAGAACAAATTTTGCTTTAACTGTTATAGGCATCTGTAAGTAGTTGGTGATCAGAATTATTGTGAAGGTCAGAGGTCACTGCCTTAACCTGTATGACAAAAAAAAAATATTTATTAAAAAAAATAAATAAATCAAGGCTTTGATTTTGTTTTGGACCCCATTGACTTTTATTGCATGCTTCGCCACCTGAAGCATTCTTTAAAACCAGTTCAGAAGAATCCCTCGAAATCAAAACAGGTACACAAAGTAGTAAAGTCAGTTTTGATCTCACTTTAAGGATTTTACTTTAACACCCCTTGTGGTATCTCTGAGAGAGACAACCACTGGCTCCAACCAAAATGCAAACACCATTGGCTGTGTGGCTCTAATTAAGCTAATTGAGTTAGTCTGAAAATCCGCTTTGAATAAGTCACCACTAAAATGCTAAGCTTGCTAGATACTCCCCACTGAGGCAAAGGACGTCTTAACAGTTTACCCATCGCTTCTGAGGTTTGGTAATAAGAGCAGAATTAAAGCTATTAAAACGAACCGCCGCACCACATATATCATCTACTTAAGTTGTGGCGAGAAAACGTCGAGAGAAAGACGCTGATAGCGCAAAACTAATGGCACTAATGGTTAGAGGCCATCAGACGGCAAATGCCTTAATTTCCACCACCTTCTGCTTAAAACATTCTCCCACCCATTCCACACTTCATTATCATCCAGCTGCTTAACTTATGTCACTTGAACGCTGTTAGAAATGCTAAAGCTTGCCAAGAAACCACACTGGTTGCTAATGAAGGTGTAAGAAAATCCCAAACAGACAAAACACACAAAACCTCCATCTGCTATCATTACATGGCATTGTAAATGGCACAGAAAACTGCATGAAAGCTTTGTATGCTACATTAGGACTTTGCTGTACATTACCGTTTAAGGATATTATGTTTTAAAATAAAACTTTAATTCAGGTAGGATGCATTAAATTAATCAAAACTAACGGTAAAGGCTTTTAAATTGATACTTTCTATCCATTAAATGCTACACAGTTTGCACAAAACAAAAATCAAACTTGATTATTGGAAGAAATGCTTCTTGAGAAAGAAATAAGCACATCTGAAGGATTTCTGAAGAATTACCTGACACTGAAGACTGGTGAAAATTAGGTTTGCAAAAAAAAACAACATTTTAAAATATATTAAAATTAAATATTTCGCAATATTACTGTACTTTAAATCAAAGAAAGACTTGATTCCCAGAACCCAAACTTTTGAATGGTAGAGTTTCCTGTCTTTGTGTGTCAAAAAGCAACAAAATCAATCAAGCTAACTGGATTTTTAATATGCATGCCAAGAACAATTCATTACCATCAGTCACGTCTGCAAGTAACCTTAGTTATTTGTGATTATTCCAGTTTTCCCATGGCCACCAGACATTAACGAGACCGTAACGGCTTAAGACTGATTGCCGTTTGTGGCCTTAGTAACATTTTTGAAACTCTGCACAAACAAAGTTGAACAATTATCAAGCTATTAAGAGGCAAGCAGAATTTGAATGTTGTTATTAGCAAAAACGGTTACAGTGATAGCACACCACGTCCTCAGAGAACATATGGAGCGGATCCAACACAAAGTGTACACTGTTGCAACTCTCCAACATCAAGAAAAATCCAATGACCTCAATGAACTAACATTAAAAAGAAAGCCAAAGTCAAATTCAAGCGCTGGACGGTTCATTTTTGGGTGTTTTCCTTTGCGCGACGCCAGCGAGCATTAACTCAGATGCCAGTCTGTCTCTGCATCGTTAAGCAGCTAAGCAGTTGTGATGGAAGCAGCTAATAATGAGAAGGATAAAAGTGGGCCGGGGAAGATCTTTCGGTGGCCCCCGTCTGCTCGCTAGACCTGATCCGCACATGCTCTGTTCTGCTGTCTGGGAGCTGCGGCCCAAAGATGATGAGCAAAGCAGTGACTGCTGGGTCAGCTGGCACTGAGGGACGACGGCTCACTCACACAGCCTGCGTGCCAAGAGCCCTGAGGAGAACTGCATAGTAATGGAGGAAGACGAGAAAGAAGTCACTAAAACTCCATGTATTAACACAATTTTATTTTTTACTTTGCGCAAGAAAATGAAATGCACTCAGTTTGTGTAAAAGGACTGAAAATGATTTAGGAATCACTCGGAGTCAAACGGTTTCAAAGTTTGCAAAATGCAGCGGAATGTTGTAAGATGCAACAACCATCTCTAGTTCCAACGTCACATCCTCGCAAACAATAATAAAAACACTTGTGCAATGTCTGCTGCGGTTTTGTGCTGGTCTGGAAGAACCATTAAAGTGACACACATGCTCTCGACCGATAAAGACCCCCACCCTGTTTTACACAGGCACTTTTTAAGTGTCACCACAAAAACATTTCCTTCCAAAGGATATGGTTCGAATCAGCAGCGCTACACCAGGTGCTGAGATGTCAGCCATATCTAGAGCACTTGGCTGGACTTGCAAAAAGCCGGCTCTGCACTACCTGCTATGCCAATTGATGCACTAAATATCAAACCAGAGGGAAGCTGAAGAGGAAACATACTAAAAGGTGCATTTTAAAGAGGTGAAGAGTGAGAGTTGTGTTAACTTTAAACAGTATTGAGAGTGTTAGACATAAATAAAGATACTTCAAAGTGCACTTTTTCTACTTAAAAATTACATCTACAATAATAAAAAAAAAAACAGTAGTTACAAAAGTATGTTCAATATAGTATAGCTGTATGTAATATGAATGTCATCCAGGCAGACCATATTCGCCATGTTGTCTTTTTCACGTGACCTACAGTGTCATTTCATTCACAAATTCTCTCCTATGGACTCGTAAAGAGTTCATCCAGGTTCTTATAAGTTTTAAGAATAATGTGATTTCAAACATGCTTTTCTCACATGCTGTTTTTCACTAAATACACAGCAGGAAGTATGCCATTTCTGGATAAAATGAGAATCACGATTCTGGTGAACTTATTTGAAAGTTTTTCCCCTGAACATTAGGTTATGAAACAGCAGTAACATAGCAGTACAATAAGACATAATACTCTTTGCTTCAAATTTAATGAAAAATAATGTAAGAATGCTGTATGAAAGCTCTCATCCGTTAACATGGGTGGCAAAAACAAAATGCACTGTTTACGCCCTGCTGATGCGTGAAGTGCAAAACTGGCGTAAGAAGCACATCTGGCCACTGCCCGCGCTAAACCGCATGTGACGTCAGGCATCATCACGCTGAATAGGGATGGCACGGTTCCGAACTGTTCGGTTCGGAGCATGCATGCGTCGCACGGTTTGACGGTTCATGACATGCGCAATGTAGCCTCGTGCCCCTTTTTCAACGAGTACACCAAAAGCCTGTCAAACAGCGCCTAATTACTGAACTAAGATATTTATCACATGTGAGTGTGGTAATACTGTCAAAAACACAGCGTTAAACACAGGTGCTTGTGTCTAAAGAGAAAAACGTGCCACAGTATATTAGACACGTGCAGCTCTTAAAGGGACAGAACTAAACATGCCGCCGCTTGTCATTAAAGGGATAGTTTGTTTCACACTAACATGTTGTCCCAAACCTGTATTAATTTCTTTCTTGTGCTAATCACAAAATGCGATATTTTGGAGTAACCAAAGAGTAGCTGGTCCTCACTGAATTTAATACAATGTTCAACAGAAAAAAGAAACTCATTCAGATAAAAACGAGTGGAGAGAGAGTAAATGATGGATGTAGTGTAGAAGTACATAGTGTTTCACCTTTCAATACTGCTGAATACACCTACTCTTCCTGAAAAATAAAAGCACTGTTTGTTTATATTATGTTTATTTGTAATGTGTATCTATTGGAATAACAAAGATAACTTGACAACTTTTATCTTTGCTCATTTTGGCCTAAATATCTGTGCTTCTTTAATTTGTACTTTGTTACCTTGAAAGGCTTTGTTTTTAATTAAAAAAAGGCAAATTAGTTTGTCTGTACTGCTCAAACAACCTGCAAAATAGTAAAATCAATGACAAAGAATCATCGTAATATGATATTTTTGCCATATTGCCCACCCCTAGCTCTGTAATTTGCAAAATAGTCTTAAAAAACCAACTTGAAAAAGAATCAGGATAAAAATCGTGATTTCCCCAGAAAAAAGTTGAAATATGATACCGTACAGAACCGAAAACCGTGACCCTAAAACCGAGATACAAACCGAGCCATGGGTTTTGTGAACTGTGCCACCCCAAATAAATAGCCACCTTTTAGTGTCAGTTTTAAAGTATTTTTTTATTTTATTTTTTTTCTAGTCAAACACGCACACATTCCACAAACAATTTTTATTATCACTCCCGACATCCCACAAATTGTTTGTCAGTATTGCACAACTCAATTTTCCGCAATACTCACCGAAAAACACATGCATACACCTTATGAGTGTGGGAGTTGTGCAGTTGAGCTGGTTATGTTATACTTCACCAAATGGAATAACTTTATGAAGCACCTAACAATCCCTCAGGGTCTAACACAGAACCCTAATATGGCTAATGACAGGCCGACTGGATTACAGCACTTGAGCTTTTTAGCATGTTGAGGCACACAAGCACACACAGACTGTGTGGTACGTGGAGGAGGAGTTTTTGAGGGCTGAACATTTGGTCTCAGGAACCAGATGGTGTAAATGGGTGGGAGGGTGGGCAGGAAGGGACTGATTTACTGGCTCCACAGTAAATCAGATCCCACTCTACTTCTCAGAGACGATTTGGTTAAACGTGACTCTTCGCTATGGCCTTGTTTGGATAAAAACTCTTTTCTGTTTGGACCTTTTGGAAATGTGTGAGCGTATGTTGGTCTGAAGCAGGCTTAAGGTGTTTGAATGGCTGTTGCAGGCACTTTTCTGTGTCCCCTAATGGTTAATCCGTAATGTTGGACCGCTGGAGTTTAAGTGTTTAGGATGGAGAGGTCGTCCCCACAGCATCAGAAGGGTCATGGTGAGTTCTAACCTCACTTTATTCTTCAGTGCATCTGACTGTGGTCTCCATTCTAAATACCTCTGGGTTGTAAGCTGGTTTTCTGTAGCTATGTGATTTTTATCAGGGTTTTTTTTTTTTTAACTTTGCTGGCTTAAATCACCAAATATAATGACCTCCTTGAAATCAACCTCCCTCTGAGAATATTCTATGAAAAATAATGAAATATGTGTGAAACATAATGAAACCATATGGTACTAATGTCAGGTATTTATTCTTTCTGATCTCTTCCACGAACCCCATAGCACAGATTTTGTGAATCTCCAACTGTGACGGCACCTTTGAGAAAGACCTGCTTAATGACAGCTATTTTTTTCAAGTATAAGTTTCAAGTCGGGTAAAAAAAAAAAAAAAAAAAGTGTGTAATATTATCTAGAGAATATTTTGTTTCTGTCTTAGAAAATACAAAACATTTGAGTTGTATAAACATGAACCGAAACATACATTGTTACATACATTGAAAATAGTAATATTAAATTCTGTAAACCTTTTACTTGTATAAATTGTATATTTATAAGCTATTTTTGTTCTGAGCTTCCTTTGGACCCCGATAGTCTCCTTTGTGGCTTCTGGAGGTTCCCAGACCCCGTTTTGAAAACCCCTGCTGTGGATTATAGAATAATTGATGATACTGCAATCTCAGTTCAGCCATATAAGACTGAACGTGTTTACATACTTGAGTGAAAAAATTGAGACTACTGTGTTTAATAGCTGGCTCCTGAACTAGCTGGTACGGAAACGCAGTGCTGCTTGTAACACGAAGGGCTTAGTGAGAGTTTGACCTTTGAACCCTGAAACTAATGTCAGTCAGTGAGGAATGTTAATCATACATTTGTTTGTTTGTTTGGTAAATGAAAGGAAAAATTTAAGAGGAGAAAAAGAGGCATAAACAGGATTGGTAGAAGAAGAGAAGGAGAAGTGTAATTGGGGTAAGTGGAGATGAACTGTGGGATTGTGGGTAGAAGCCAAAGAACCGCTAAGAACAATGAGTTGTATTCAGCCAAACACACACACACACGGCTAGAGGACAGAAAACATTTCCTTCCCCACACACACACTTCACAGATGCTATTTATTCATACAGCAGATGCTTCTATCTAAAGGCTTGTTACTGTGTGTAGGTCTGAACATCGGAATGATTTGAGATTAAACCAAAGCTGGGAACATGTTAAATTGAAAATGTTGTCATCTTCTCACCCTCATGTTACTCCAAAACCGCATTTCATGCTTTCGTCTTCAGAAGGCAAAAGAAGATATTTTAAAGAATGTTGGTAATTAAGCAGCCTTGGTTGTCATTTACATCAAGTGAATTGAAAAAAAAACTAAATCTCAAAATATTTTCTTGCACAGAAGAAAAATAACATGAGGTGAATAAATTGCAGAATTTTAGGGTGTACTGTTCAGCATGCGTGGCTGTGATCCGTTTCTTTTTAAACATACATTTGCAAAGAATCAGTTGTGTGCTGTACATGTACCATAAATATCTATAAATCCACAGCAGCTCGTTCACAAATGCACTTGGATTCTTCAGGAGCATAGTGAATCTCAGTGGAAAGGGTGAAAACTCCTCTGAAGAACACAGCCACTCTTCAGAAATGCAGAGTCTTTCACAACACTGAGACTTTTGAGAAGCACACAGAGGCTCTTTAGTCCGTTCTCAACAGTCACAGTGTTTTCCTGATGAGCCTCTGGATATGTCTGTGACATTTCACTTTCATCAGTGATACAAAGATGTCATAGAATTATCGAATATGTACCCTAGCACATTTCTAAATGTGCCACAAGACCTACTGAAATAGTCAATGGAGTGGCCTCGTTTGCTTTCAACCTAAACCACTTCAGAAACAAAGAGGTTTTGTTAAACACCTGATCAGTGGAATTTGACTTTTTTTTTTTTTGTTCACTTGGAAGTTGATGCAGATTTATAATACAGAAATATTGAAGAAGTGTGGACTTTGAAAGCATGAAATGTTTGGGCCATTTCTTTTTGCTTTCTTTTTTTTGTGCCGTTTATACAGGATTGTGGCATCTTTAATATATTTAGTGAATATTTATTGATTACTATGGTAAATGATGTCAAGACAGACCACTACAATATAGAAACAGTTGCTAATGAGGCAACTACGTATACTTGTATAAATATATATGTTTAACACCCACTATACAATCCAATCCAAACCGTATTTTTAAAAGCACTATATAACTAAAAGTGATTTGGGGGAGGAAAAAAAAGTGATTTTTGCCTGTCATCTCAAAATTTTATGCAGCAGTAGTAGTCTTTAATTACATTATATTATAGTTCATACATTCCCATAACTTTGAAATTGCTTGTATCAACAGATCGAATAATACATTAATACAACATTATCACCATAAATTTTTAAATATTAATGTAATCATGCAAGCGATGATGAAACTATTTCACCTCTGGCCATGGGGGTGCAAACTGCTCCTACGGATAAAATGCTTCCGAATGGGGGCGTAATTTGATTGCGTCACTCTCATTCTTGAGCTTTTCTCAGTCCTTTGGATCTGTCACTGTGTTAGACACACGTAACACCTAACCCTAACCCAAACATACGTTTAGTCATCTTAAATCCATCTGCTCATGGTGCGACCGCTCAAGAACAACACACTCTCACACATGCAGAGAATGAAGTAAGGCTTCCTCCTGACACACAGCAGGTTCACACTACATTCAATTTACCAAAGGTCACTCCCTGTTACACACACACACACACACACATGGGATGCCAACAGGCTTTTAAAGTACATTCAAAATAAGATGAAGTACTTTCCTTCTGCTCGCTCAGTCAGCGCTCATGGGAGCGTTTAGTACTGTTTTTCTCTTCTGCTTCAGCGTTTTTAGTTCTTTAAATGCCTCCGTCTAATTCTGGTTTGTTTTGTTCATGCTGCAGGGATTACCCAGGCTTACTACAAATCACTCTCACCCGCTCAAAGCCGTCTGTGTGCGGTTCAGAGCTGAGACGGAGTGAGTGGGCGGATATCTTATTAATCAAGTTGTGTTTATTTCAGTTGTTCGTTGTTAGTTATTTTTCACTAATCCAGGTTGCCATCGCTTATAAAATGAGGTCCTAAAATGGCTAGTGTCTGCACTTGGTCTGAATTTATAAACATTTTAGTCGGTATGTAACATGTAATAAACTAATGCTGCAGCTTATGACAGCTAATGCTAGTAGAAAGAGGAATTTGGCAAAGTAGACATTGTATGTTTCTTTACTATTGATTCACGAGCTCATGCTTCCTCATTAATGAAGAATAAATAGCGAATTTGGCGTGCTGTCCGGGGAGCGAGCCGGGAGAACGGCAGACTCCAAACCCTAGCAAGGGCAAGAGTTCGGCGTTCGGCTCGGTCTCCGGCTGCCCCCCGGAGGAAGGTGTGAAACGTGGGAATGGCGGAGGAGGGATGCACGAAAGCGAGATGCGGGAGAGAGGAAAGCGGGGATATTTATAGTGAGAAGGAAATATTTGATTGGGTACGAATGACGAGGGAATTGATTAGATGATGAGATGCCAGCGATCCTCCCGAAACTGTTATTTGCAAAACATTCACTAAGTTAACATTCAGGTGAGTGTTTGAAGTTGGGTGTTCGCCAGGTTCTTTTACAGTATTGTGGGGTGTCTCACTAATTCTGGCCACTGATAGCATTGTTATTGTACCCGACTCTCTAATGGAATTATGCAGATCAGGTAGCATCACAAACACACCTGCAAAATTCATGCTTTGCATTGTTTGTTCACTGTGATGCAGGGTCCTGAATCATCTATTTAAAATGCTGAAAGTGCAGTCTGGGTACTTGCCAGGTTATAATGCTTCATCATCTGATGAATAACCGCTGTCTTGATCTGTACAATACCATACACAAACATCTTTAGAATTAAAGTACATTGCCCACCTGCTTTCTGTGGGTGGTAATGTGACTGTTTTGTCAATGAAAAGAAATCTTTAATGAATCTCATTTACGTAGGTGTGTTTGCGCCATTGTTCCAAACCTCTATTATTTGCATTCTGCTGTTAAACGCACAAACTTTGCTTGTTTTTGTGACCATACAATGAATGTCAGTGGGCTTCAGGGTTGTTTTGAATTATACTGACTTTCAATGTATGGACAAAAAAAAACATTTAAACATTTTTCAGAATCACCACAGAAGTAATGTTTGGAATGACATGAGGATGATAGGGTTGTGCCGATAGACGATAGTATCATGTATCGATGATAGTCAGAGCTATCAACGATACCAGATGTCTTTGTCGATAGTCAAGATTTTGGGCTCATTCTCCTATTAATGTATAAAATTATTATTATTATTATTATTATTATTATTATTATTAAGCAGCATATTATTATTATTATTATTATAACTGCTATTTTTTCTTTTTCGTTTTCGTTTACAGCACATTAACTAAAAAACATTGTTGCTTGTTCTTCATCATTGTTATAATAATTGTTAAAAATGCAGTTAATAAGTTATCAGTCTAAAACCGGGCTTGTCGTGGGACACGCGGTCCAGAGCGCTGTGATTTCTCTAGCTATCCGTTTAATTTAACGTTAGTTCAAAAACATAAACTTCGGCTTTCTGAAAATACTTTCATCTTTTACGTGTTCGTTTAAGTCCAATATTTAGTGTAAAACTTCCAAATTAATCTACTTTTGATTTTCACCGTGTCTGATTTTTACACTGATAACTTCTGCGAGAATGCAGCAAACTTGTAGGACGAACTAGCTGTTTTAAGTATTTTTATATTTAACATGTCAGTTTTCAATATGTTTGTAGGTATAGTATTTTGGTTACTGGTGCTTCCAGGCGCGCTCTCTTTCTCTCTCACGTGGTTTAAAATCATCAAATAGTCTGTGAGTACAGAGATCCTCTCTCCCGCCCCTACCCACCCATACATAATATCGTGTATCGGCGATCTCACAGGCTGGCGATATGACGATATGAAAAATGACCATATCGCGCAACCCTAGAGGATGAGTAAATTACGCATTTTCATATTTGGTTAAACCAACTTAAGTCAAAATGCAGTAGAACCTGTTTTGGAGGCATATTTGATGAGTGTAAATCTGGGTTTTAACTAAAGCTGTCAAGCGACATGACGACATGTACTTTCTACATCATGCCCTGAAGGGACAAATACACTTCACACAAATTCACAGTGTAAAACATCCTAGTTCACCTGCTTCCCCCAGTGCTCTTGTTCTCATTTTGGTGAACTTTGCATTGATTTGCTAACAAAACTGAAGGAATAATGCAGGCAAAATACGACCGGGAAGAAGTCAGTAAATCTGTTGTGTAATTGATCTCTTGTGAATTTCTAAATGATAAGTGGGCTGGAAAGCAGCAATGAGATTATGTAATGTTCCTATTTTAACTAAATGTTTAACCTCCATTTAAAAGTCTGCAAGGGTCTGACAAAGATTCTTTAAAATGGCCCGTGTAATGTTTGCCAAGTTTAAATTTATTTGATCAAAACTACAGTAAAATAACATATAACGTAACATTTTTCCATTTCAGTCTGAATTTTCAACAGGCACCATTTAGTCCTTCAGAAATCATTCTAATATGCCGATTTTTGGTGTTTTTTAGCATTGTCAATTTTGGAAACCGTTGTGCTGCTTAATATTTTTGTTTAAAATGATACTTTTTCAGGATTCTTTGAATAAGAAGTTTACAGGAACAGTTTTTATTGAAGTAATTTACTGCCAGTTCTTTTTAATCAAATAAAATGTAACATTTTCTTTTAAAAATATATCTTACGAACTCTAAAGTAGCTTATAAAGCATCTCACAGAATCTCTATATACAATGTGCCAAAGCGATTCGCTTCTCTGAGAAAAGTAGATGGTCTAAAAATATTGTTTGCAGGTTACATCGCAGGTCTAACAAAAGACAGATGCTCGGTGGCAGCAGGTTGCAGCGGCTGTCAACATAATTATTTTAGAACACAAATGATACTTCTGAAATGCTTCAAAATAACAGAAAGAGAGATTGTATAGGGCGAGAAATTGTTTAGCTTTCTATCATGCATGTCAAATTGCAAATTAAGCTGTAAAGAAAAATAACGTCTTTTCTTTTGTTTTTGTTTTTTGTTGTTTTTTTTAAATGCTGTCAAAAGGTTGTTGACTTGCTGCTGCATTGATGTCTGCATTGGAAGGTCACTGATGCATTTGGAGTCAGAATTGTAATGTGCATTTGACTGCGAAAACAGGAGTTTGCAAAAATGTTGATAGCACTGAAATGGTATTGGCATGCAATAGGAATTTTGCGTGATGTTACAGACTTCTCACATCAAATATTCTTTGCATATTTTGAATACAAATTCTTTTGATGTTTTCATGAGATAATTTTTTATTTTTTAACTGTATGCAACCATTTTTTGGGCACTCAAATAGAGCTAGAGCTACCCGTGTTAAAAGAGACAGGATGTGGTGCTCTGTGTTATTCAGGTCTCACATCAACACATAGAGACACTTACGAATGCTGTAAAACCTCAAAGTATGTTTTCCAAACAGCTGTGAAAGGAATGCTGATACACACAGAACACTCCCTCTATCGCAAGAGCTTTATTTAGCTCAGAGCTGTGGCTGACATGTCTTTGGGCTCTATAAATGTTATAGATGTAGCACAGTCAGTGTATCAGACTGCCAACCAGAGGCAAAATGCTGAGCGTTTGGAGTTTTTTAAACGGTTTACCAGAAGTAACTCAGTATACATTCTACAGAAAAATTTAATAAAACTTTGTTTTATAAAACATCAAGCAGTTCACACAGTTTGACAGGGTATATTGATCTGCAAGTAGAGGATGTAGTCATCAGGGACATCCTCGCATCCTGATCACACTTGGAATGAGGACACAGCGCACACGTCTGATGAAACCCAAGTGATGCAGCTGCCCTTGAGGCGACTACATTAATGTTTTTGTTGCGTGTGGAGACTAGTTTTGCTGTAGGGTTTGTAATGGCTGGTACTGATCTGAATATTCAGACCTTCTGGGCTGGATATCGATTCAGATTTACAGGTTTAAATCTGATTCACAAGCTGTTGATTTAATTCTGACTTCAATTTAGTTTATTTCTTTTCTGATTCATTTGGCTATACTTGGGTTCTTAAAGGGGCCATGAGCTGTTTTTGTGTCATACTGTTCTCTAAGGTCCACTTATGATGTTATCAAGATGTTTACGCCATACATAAAAGAAAGTGTTTTAGTTTAGGCAAAATCTATTTCGAATTGTGCCTTGTTTCGTAAACGAAACACTCTTGTCATTTACCTACAATGTATGCAAATCAGCGGGCGGGGCTAAACAGGCAGTGCTGTAGAAGCAGGGTTGATCATTTTCTGTGGAGGCGATTCTTAACTATATGCATGACATGCATGATAAAGTGGCACATTGTACTGTACAAGCTGCTGTTTAGACTCGATGTGTGATGCAACTTACGTCATACGTCGTATGTTGAATCAGAAGTCAGCCAAGAAGCCGGAAATCTATGGAATGATTTTAGACTCAAAATGATTAATGGATGCACGCACAATTATCTATGCACTTCACTGATGCTGGCGAGTGCGGGAAATCATTTCTGCGAGAGGAAAACAGATGTACAATCGAAGAAACGGGGCCGCAAGCTCATTTCAAACCCTCGCGCGCGCTTGATATGTCATCTGCGCGCAATTCAAGCACTCGCGTGCATTCATTCCTGCACTCATTCCTGCACTCATTTTCCTCACCTGCACGCGCGAACACTGTTATTTTTGTCAGTCGTGGGGCGGGCGGGCTTTGTGTGCCAGAAAGGCACATACATTCATGTAGATGGCCTTTTTTTGCCAAATAAATGAAAAGCGTGTTGAAATCATCATGTCTTTCCTCTTGCTGTATCAAAAATCTCACCTAGCTTTCCTCAGAGATGTTCCCAATAATGTGCTTTAAGTCAAGTCTAATTCCGCATGATTACATGATATAACTTTTTAAATACTGTATCCTAAATTGTGAATAATTAAGCTATATATCATATGCTGAAGTACATTTCTGGAGTGTTAAAAATTAAAAGAAAAAAATAACAAGAACCGTACCGAACCAAAAACAGTGACCCTAAAACCATGAACCAAACCGAGCCGTGGGTTTTGTGAACCGTGCCACCCCTAACAGCACTATGTCCATTTAAAAAAATCTTAGAAAAACCTCAAACGTTAGAAAGCTAGTTTATGTTTTACTTACAGCCCTGCAGAAGAAACCACAGCCTGGGCAGCTCTGGTGTTTCACCATGCCTGCACGATGATCCTCACACAACACTAGCAATGGAATCCTCAAAGAGGGACGCATCATTTCCTGCTTCAGAATCACCTTCCGGCATAAACTCAGCTAGAGAGAGGACCAAAAAACACAGCTCTCATTTAATCAAAAATGTTTTTCTTCAAATCAATTTACTAATAAAACACGTGAGTATACCTTTCCATCAACACTCTCCACAGCCATGCACTTGCCCTCAGCAAGAGTTACTACATCCTGGTTCTTCGGCGCCTCCATGCGACAGCTACAAAGTGGAGGTTCCAATGTGTCATCAGTCTCCATGTTCTCTTTATCCTCCGGCAAACCTGACAAACACAAACCAGTCCACTTTAGGCACCTTGAGGGTTTTAGCCCTCTGATACTAGAATGTCCTAGGCTACTAAACCCTCCCTTTCTTTCTCATTTATAATGACGTAAGTGAATCATAAGCAACAAAAAAGTGGGTTTGCGTGTATGTTGCCATGTGGTCTTATTGTCTTACAAAGTCAGAATGCTCTGTCTGAAACCTGCCTCTGCTCATTCTGAGATCAGCCTATCGTATGAAAACAAACAGACATGAAGTAGACGCATTTCATGAGATGGCAGCATGAAATACATAAGCAAGCAAGAAGTGGACTTCAGTTGCATTGTCTTTAGGTGCGGATAATATCTACCTGTGGGGGCCGCTGCGAACATGCTTTCATGAGCCAGAGCATGTAGAGGCAGCTCTGTGTACTCTTCAGCATAGCTTTGTGGAAGGTCTTCGGTTTTCTTGTTCTCGTGCTGTTCTGCTGCCGTTTCTTTCTCAGCCGCTGAAGTCTGCTTCTCAGAACTAACTCTATTTTTGAATGCCTCTTCAATGGACATCTGCCCACCTTTGGATCCAGCTGTATGTGAATCCTCCTGCAGGGTTTGGAAACAAAGATCTTGAATGTTCAAGATTTAGCCAAGATGAATGCCTACATTTAACACACACACACACATGGAAGTAATCTGCTGTGTAAGATACCAGACCTGCTCACTTGTAGAGGACAACGAGACGTTCGGTTTCTTGGACACTTTTGGTTTCTTTTTGGGGACAAAATTATATAAGCCCATCTTTCTTTTCTTCTTCTTAGAGGCTGCAGAAGAATACAAACAGGGGGCATGCGATTGGGTTTACTCTCTTGTGTTAAACAAAGAGGTCTTAATGGAAGTTTTTTTTAGCCGAAAAGTTCCCACCTGTTTGTGTTGAGTCTTTGAGTTCCTGAGTTAAACTGAGATGCTGAGTGGGCGAGGACTCCTCGTCTCTTTCATACGCACTTTTCTCTCTGTTCATTGTCTATGTTGTTGCATTAATAAAAACAGACATACAGAAGTCTTGTTTGGACAGAGTTTTGTTTACTACAGGGACCAATTCTCACTATTAACTAGTTGCTTATTAACAAGACTCATATTGGCTGTTTTTAGTACATATTTAGTACATATAAAGCATATAATCTGCATGACCATATTCTATAAGAGCTTTATTTTGAATAAATGCAGTGGATATTGAATATTAAGCAGCACAACCATTTGTGGAAACAAAAAGCAGCAGTATAACTAAATTGTAAATATATATATATGTGTGTGTGTGTGTGTGTGTGTAAAATAAGATTGAAATATATATATGTAATAATAAAACAATTGGACCATGCCATGTTCAGAAATGTCTGTTAGTTCCCTTAACGCACGCATTTTAGGTTATTAGCAAAACCCATGCCTTACACATTAATTTGAACTGGAAAAATACATAAGCAAGCAGCAGGCTACCTTCAGAGCAGATGGAGCTGGTGCTGGTCTAACCATGGTTTTCCAAGCCAAACGTGGCGGAGCAGGATTCACAGATTTAAACTCCTCCGGCCCTCTCTGGGCATCCCCTTCCTGTCTGGCTGCAGGTGAGGACAAGGTGGGGAGGCTCTTGGAGGCATCACCAAACTCAGAACTCTGTGTTTCTGAAGTATCTTGATTATCTTGCTGGATAGAGCCATGATTTCCTGAGATGAGGTTTTCACCTGGTATTTTGAGGGATGTCTGGCCAGGGAGAAGCTGAAAGCCGGTCTCTGAGCTCTTCGTGCTGCCCAAAGCACTCTGTTTTTTACCAACTTTTGGAGCAGCACCAAGGGATTTAGCCTTCCTGCCTCTTCTCTGTGGGTCTGCAGGGCTATCCATACCTACAACCACAGCATGATAAATATGTGACCCTGGAGCATAAGCATATTTATAAACAGCACAGGCATATTTGTAGCAGTAGCAATAGCCATACAATGTGTTGGGTAAAAAAATATAGATTTTTCTTTATATCAAAATTAATTAGGATATTAAGCCATGACCATGCTCCACCAAGATATTTTGTACATTTCCTACCGTAAATATATTAAAACTTTGATTAACAATATACATTGTTAAGAAATTAATTTGGACAAGTTTAAAGGTGATTTTGTCAATATTTTGATTTTTTTTTTTTTTGCACCCTCATATTCCAAATACTTGTATATCAGAGAAATGCATTCTGAATAATAACCTTGAAATCAATAAACTCACCTTTTTTGGACTTGGCCATGGCAGGGGGAACCTGGAGCAATCGAAGAAGACCTCCAAGTTCCTTCCTCTTTGAGAATTTACAGTGTTAGGATACGTTAAAAAAATAATGGGCATCCAATTAGCATATATAAAAACATATAGTCATAATATAACTTACATTGTATGAATGGAAAATTTACTAACATAAAAT
>JAUMHQ010000053.1:9211946-9225596 GCA_032361165.1 Enteromius paludinosus
TAGCGTCTAGCAAGACGCAGTACTCGTTCCATGTCTCAGGGAACAGTGGTTACGGAAGTAACCTATAAGTTCTCTTGCTTTTAGTTCTGCCACCTGCACACTGATGAAAATTTGAAAACTGAATGCCGCAGTTCTTTCGTTGACTTGTCTCATTTCAGCATCCTGACAAACACCTGTCATCTGCTTGGCTTCCTCTCACAGAGTTGTGTATTTTCCTGCTGCACGCCACAGACTAAGCTGGCAGTGGCCTGACCTGCGTTGGCTGTGACAGAAACAGTGCTGAATTAATGATACGCTGGTTGCCAGGACGTTCCCGCTGTTCCCGGCGTTGGTCCTGTATTGAATTATTTTTTTTTAGCAGTATATATCAAAGAGGACTTGGACACATTCATCCTCTTGACATTTGCATAAAAATAACTTTAAAAAAAGTTGTGACATTAAATAAAGCAAGACTTTGATCCAGCGACTGATCACAGAATAACTGCTATAATTCTGTAAAGGTCAGTGCTGAGGTATTCTATGATCTCTGTTGTGTACTGATGTTCAGTTTCAGTGCAACAGTCAGCGGTTTCCCACTTTTATCTCTGTATCATCCCCTGACGCTCTATTAAAAACTCAGTAGTTGGTGCTGTGTTTTAGAACAGCAGGGATGCCGTTGTGTTTTGTCTCTTTGCAGCTGCTGAAAACAGGCCCGTGTGTAATGCTACCTTTGAAAAGTGAGCTTACAGCAATAAACACTGATTTATTAGACAAAAATAAATGAAGGCAATTGTTGTCATTTGTATTTTGAGGCTGAACTGGTGCATCAACAAACAGATTGATTGGGATTCCCCAAGCCCTCCCAAAAATCACTGCATTTCAAATGAGGAAAATTATTTTAGTTTCTTTATCTACATGACCAGTCCGGGCGCTCTATTTGTTGTTTGTTTATTTGTGTCTGGAATTCACCTTCTAAATAAAATTTCTTTCAAACAGAGTATGAAATCTAAAAACTTAGTTGGTGTTCCTTGTACTCCTGTGATAAGGACACTCAAAAGCGAGACTTTTTGAGAGGAAGAGACTTTTCATTCTCTGATTAACAAAAGAAATGGCAGCTTTTCAAGTTCACACTGACACTGTATGTGTCATGCTGCGTTGCATACTGTAGAAATGCCTAGTTTGACTTAAGTGTGACTTTGTTTGGCAGCAGGTTGATTTCTTTTTCTTTTGTTCTTGTGGTGTGAGCTGAATGCTTTCTGGCAGTCTTCCTGCACTATACTTTCATTAGTTGGACCTGCAAAGAAGGGAAGGAGGTTGAAACAAAAGCTGGAAATGGGACACTTCAGCAATGCTGACGCACTCTCTCACACACATACACACGCACCCACAAACAACACACAGGTGTACACACATTCACATTCTGTCTCCCTGTTCCATCTAAAAAAGTGTTGTAAGACATAAATCATTTGTAATACTGGAAATTTAAACATTACAATAATCATTACTGGCATAATATAAAATAAAACAGAATTTTAGCTATTATATTATTGTACTTTTGTTTTTTTTGTGTGATTTATTGCCTTTTAACGACTCCTGATTAATTTCATTAACATATAAAAAGGTCACCAGTTATTCTCCAAATCTTTTCATTTAGAACAGCGAGCTGCAAGTACAGTAACCTTCGACATGACACTGACACGATGCTAAGCACTTTTTTCCGTCAAATGCAGTTTTTACAGATATGAGCATTGACGTGGCATTTAATCATACACACACTCTCTTAAGATCAAAACTGTGCGCATTTTATGTATCGTGCTAACAGGGGTCTGACCTTTGTGTCTCAATCTCATCCCACCCCACCCTCTCTCCACTTTCCTGTCTCCTCTCTATTGTCCCCTACCAAAAAAACTAAACAAAAAGAAACATACATTTTAAGCCATTAAAGCTATAAATAAATTAATGTAAGTACTGTACAGTGTTCCCCATAAGATATTAGGGTTAACTCCCCCGACAAACTCAAACCACTTTTTTTGTTGTTTTTTAAGGTGCCAAACAATAATGGTAACATTAAACATTATGACAGAGGAATAGTGCAGAAGTGCATGTATAGCAGTTTTATAAACGTGTATGTGCGTTTGCTTAACTGTTTATTTGTGTGGTTCTTGAACTCGAACTCAAGAGTCATGCATGCTCACAACCATATTCCATTTCTTTTTTTGTTCTCCAGCTTCCTCATGTGAGGGTTAAAGTTGAAAATGTCCTGTGATGTTTGTGATAAATCTTCCTTCCTCTCTTCCTCTTCATCCTTTTTACTGACCACTGGATTAAATATTACAGTTGGTCTCAGTAGGTTTTAATGACCCTTTTTATACAGTTGAATGAATGAATTAAGTGGTGCGTTTCTGTGTGCCTTCAGCCTCTCTGTTCCCCATTGAGATCTCTGCTGTGAGGAGAGACCATGAGTTTCTGGATCAAGACTCTCTCAAGGCATTATGCAGGTGAGAAACCATTGCATATTCACTTAAATATTAATTACAGCGCTTTAAAACCATACCATCTTACCCAGTAATCCCTTCTCTCCCTAAGTACCTGATTAAAACTATGGCATTCATGGTAGGATAACACATTATGAAAATTCATTAAGTATACTAATAACAATGTGTTGGTGATATATGGTCCTTAATATGAGTCACATGTCATGAGGGGACATCCATCATTTTCTTTAGCCTTTCTATATCCTTCTCTAATCACCATGGTGACAGGCCATTTGTGTCAGCTGGGCCTTGCTATGCTTTAGTTCCTTATGTTTCGTTTTTTTTCCCGTAACTTTATTCTTTTTCGCTTCACTCCTCAATATTGAATACATGATTAAGTGAGTCACACCTGGTGAAATCACATTGGACTGAATGGCCTTTTCCTAAAGATAAGGAATAAACACAAAGGGGAAAATCATATTTCCCAGGGTCCAACTGGTGTCACTAGTCCTAAGGCGAGATGGAGATTGAATATACAATTTGTCCCACAATGGCTTGTTACACATTGAATGGGTAGCTGCTAGCTACTGATAAAAAAACATCAGGGTGGCTCGATAAATTAGGAAAACTGAAACGCAAATACAGAGCAGAATCTAAAATAATAGATTTCTAAATTATATGCATGTGCATAGTTAATCTAAAGCTGGGAAGAAAATGTATGTGAAGCTATATGTGTCTCCTTGTGATGGATTTGGATTCGGTACTAAACTGCTATCTTATAAACTTCTAACAGCCTTAGGCACCTGATGGAAAATTTTTTTAAAAGAATAAATAATTCAACTGCCATAATTTGGTTTAATTTCACTATGGTGTTGACCCTTTTTGATTGTAAAATGTAATAAAATATGAGATCATTAAATGACAGCTGCAAAAGCATCTGTTGTGTTCTTTGGCAGACACTTTTATCCAAAGCAACTAACATCCAGAATGTAGAATTTATACACAAGTACCTTACTCATTATGGTGCAGGGTTCTTGTCTTAAAATGTCTCATAGAAAGTATTTATTATCTTTTAAATGGTGTAATAATATTCCTAATTATAATTTTAAGCTATCTTGAACTGTGAGTCAGGAAAAGGCATGATACAGCCTCATTTGATTGGTAAACCTCAGAAGGCAATGATTTAATGAAATATGTGAGCACTGCACATTTCAAAGTCAAAGTGTGCTGCTGTTGCGCATTCTAAAGTCTTGCATTTCAGAGCAGTTAACAATCGATTATTAGAATGCGTTTGTTATGTCAATTAATAAATTATGACTATGTTTTCTTTATGGACTTTATGAATGCTATAAAGTCAATGTAGCTACAAGCTACATTGTAGCTGGAGATAAAATATGCACCCTTAAATATAAACCATGTTATGAGCAGCTGGTACAGTAAGTGTAAGTAGTATTGCATCAGCAAAATCAGTATGCAAGCATATATCGAATAAAACATGTCATGAAACTCTTTTCCCAGATTAATGAAGTAAAAAACTTTCATGATGCAGTGTAAAAATGTAAACCCCTAGTGTGTATTAGTATGTTGAATCAAAGTTTTTCTTGGTTGAAGCAGAAGTAAAAAAAATCTGTCTCCCTGTTCAGCACCACTTGTTCTGCTCTGAATATATATTCTGGCCGCCTGAACCCGATGGCCCTCTTGGAGACGATGAGCTCGTCTGTTCATCTTTCAACCACAGCAGGTTACTATTGCACTTAGAAATCCCTAACTGTCTCTCTGTGAGTTTACTCAATGCAGAGTCGCTCTCGCTGCTTGAGTGAATGTGTCAGAGTGGCCATGTTAGCAAATAGCTTTAGGATAAACTACTCTGCCAAATACACTTCATCAAAAATGCAGAGGTGAAATTTCATGCTGTCAGTCAGCTGTCTACTGGAAACTGCTCGCTTTAGTCATCTGGCGCTTTAACTGTATTTTTGCAGGATGTATTACTTGACTAAATGTCTACAGTGCTTAGGCTGTGAATGTAGAAAACACATTTTCGTTGGTGCTCTAGCCTATTGGTTGGTGTTACATTATTATTGCGGATCGGTGTTAAAATTAACCAGGGCTTAAAACAAGACTGCAACTAAAACACAAAAATGATCTGTTTTTTATTTCAACGTTAAGATTAAAGGGAAAGAAGTATATATTATGGTCATTATGGTTCTTTGCCCTCAAGAATTTCCTGTAAAATTTTGAATTTCCTCTTAAAACAGTCCTAAAAAAGACTTTAAAAAGGAACAAACACATTTGGATGTTTTTGAATTCTGCTGATTCATAAGATGACTATTTATATTTTTTGCATTTTACAGATGCATTTAGATCACATTCAAGTCATACATTAGATCTGCTATCTATACATTCTCTGAGAACAACTCATGACATTGTTGCTAGCACCATTAATATTTGAGCTATGTGAAGAAAGAAAACAATAGAGACACAATCTAATGTTTTATTTATTTTCTATTGTGGTGTCGGGGTTGACCCAGAATATTTGATGCTTAGGGGAGCCTGATTTGACTACCAGTAACACAGTTGAATATTTACGAGGTTTATGATCATGCCTTTTTGGCTATATGTGGGCGCTCAAATGTCTTATTTCACACAGAACTACTGCTTTTTATTATTTTTAATAATATGCTGTAAACAAGAATTGAATTGTTTCACTTTCGATAATCTGTAACCAATAGTTGAGCATGTTGGCATCAAGGATTTAAATCTTTAACAAGACACAAACTGATACAGGCAGATTAAAAGATGGTACAAGTAATTTCAAAACATGTTAGCCTTTTTATATATACATATAGTGTATATATTATGTATCTTGTATAAGATGCATCTGGTTTAAAAACAAAGGCTTCAAAGCTGTAATCGCTTCATCGCAGTACTACGGTGATTATATCTTCAGCATACAGCGCAAGCGGGACAAATAGCAATGCAGAATATTAATAACTATGATGAGACCTAATGCATTCAGGAGATTTTGTCAATTTGATTAAACGCTTAATTTGCTGGTCATCTTCAGTGCGCACAGCAGAACATAACAGACAAAAAAGCAGAACATACCTTCAGTCATATACATTGCACTACAAGGAAAGCATTATTATAGAAAATGTGTATTCTTAAGGTTTCAGTGACATTTAATGTTAACTATCTTTATTGTGGTGTTTTGGTTCAGTCCCTGTTCTTAATAATCAACATTTTCTAATTGTTTTACGAAAAAAAAAGAAGAGGCAGACAATCACAACTGCAAAAATAGCTATCTAATGAAGCACACAGCTAAAGGTCTTGCTAGCGCTCTTTATCCTTATTGTCTTCCTACTAATTATTATTAATCAAGAGTAATTAGTTTAATATATTGATGATGAGCAAAAACTTGCAGACTCTTTTATTATCTATATCTCAAATGCCACACCAAACGCACTCCTCTCTTGTGTCTTTGTGTTTTCTAGGATTAGTTTTGGTCTGTCATGCAGAAAAAGCAATATGTCGTACAGAAATCATGTGGCAAAAACGAGTGTGACTATACGTGTTACTACTGTGAGCAGTGGTGCAGATCAACTCCATCAGTCAAAACAGAGGGTCATTTATGCTTGTAGTTGTCCATACTTGCTGAAGTGGACTATATTCATCTTTGTCTCACAGCAGCTGTAATTTAACGCCAATATTTTTTTCCGCTGAATCATAAGGAAACATTCACTGCCTTACATATGCGCACATAAGATGTGGAAGGAGACCAGGCAGCGCACATTGAGTGCACTAATTAACTGAGTGGGCCAAATGCTTATGAACGCATCACTTACTCCCACACTTACGAGGCACCGCATGTCAGTAAACAGATTGATAATCAGATATTGACATGGTGATGAATGCCTCTCTACCTCTAACGAAAAAACTACTGTCATGTCAGAGCCGAACGGGCACAGATGGAGGGAGCAGCAAAGTCAAGTTCAAATCGCTCTCCAAAAGATACATGGGCTGATAGATTCATCACTCTGTCAAGTGTGGCATTAATGCAATTCAGTTTAGGAGCATCTTCAGAGCTAGGGGGACATAAAAAAAAAAGCACACACAAACACATTGACTGAATGTGTTGACCTTTGTGGCTTGGATAAACTGCTGAGAGAATTACAACAAATAAAGCTAAAAACTACTCCGGTAACTGCTGATAGCTGTTAATATATCCGTATTTGCAATGCTTGTTTTACTTTGTGGTTTTGTCTTAACTAAAATAACATATAATTTGTACTTTGTGCTGACGAGTTTGTTCCGTGTTACTACTAGCACACTAATTAAAGGGATAGTCCCCTTGAGGCAAATTGAGGTTAAATATCTTTCTTGAGGACACATGGGGCTCATTTACACCTGATATTAACATGCCTTTTACAAATACAATACTAGGGTAAAATATGCAATAAGAGATAGCTAAATGTTTTTTGTTATGTATAAATACGTGATAGAATTGAGTGATTTTCATCATTAAAGGGAGCGTTCATTGACACCTAGTATTTTATACCAGATACTTCATCAGTTAACGAATTTGATCAGAGGGGAGGCTCTTTGGTCTAGTTTATGCACATTTGTTTACTTGGTATATGTTCTAATATAAAGGAGCGTGGTTACTGAAGATGATTTGTGAAGCATTGAATTTTTGCATATTTTTCCAAATTTCGAAAGGTTATTTTCATGTTAAAAAATGCAACCTACTACTTTTTCAGGATTTTTCAGCACTATGCAAAGCCACCCCAGCAACCGAAAAGATACAAGTAAATTGTGAATTTAAATTCTCAACAGCGCTCAGATATGCTCTTTCTTGTGTTTGTGTGTGTTTTAGGAGGTTAACAACCTTGAACAAATGTGCTGCGATGAGCTTAGCGGTTCATTTCCAGTGTAAACAGGTAAACAAACAAACATGCCATCCACTTCTAATTCAATTATGTGATCTGATAGTCTTCTGACAACTGCTCTTTGCTTGTCTGTTTTCATTAGTTTTAATTTGTGCTAGATGGTTGCTTGCACACTTAACTTTAACAATCCTTTAAATCTCATTCATGCCCTAGTGTTTTTTGCTATTTTTAGTAAAGTTAAATCTGGTATTCTTGTTTAGCTCCTTTCAATGGAAAAAGTGTTTCATTATCTAAGTATCTGCATTTGTGTTATCACTAGCAGAGTGAGGACTCAGAAGAGGATGATGCATGTGCCCTTAGCTCTCGCTGGGCGTTTCAGCGTGAGAGTAAAACTTGGTCCCGTCTCCACACTCTCTCACCGCCCCCTGTCCCTGCTGCCAACCGGGCCACGACCTTACGACCCTCAGGCAGTAGTGATAGCATGCTGAGTGACACTAGTCTCCTAGAAGTCACCTCGCTGACCTCTGACCTCAGTGCTAGCAGCTTAAGCTTAGACAGTGCCCGGGAAACAACTTCTCCAGAGGTTGCAGCCTTCAGTGATGGCACAGTGGGTGAGGGTACATTGATAGTTTGTGTTTCAACTGGCCGAGATGAGAACGACGACACCGGATCCTCATCTTCTTTGCCGTCCGTGAGAGAGAAGCCAAAGCGTCCTTCTAGATCATTTTTAAGGAGAAAAGAATCAATAAAGAAGCGAGACAGTGAGAGAGAGATGGTCCCAAGGAACATTTCAGTGGTAACTCAACACCAGCCACCCTCGGGTCTGCACTGTACATCTGATGCAAGCTTGCCTGGCCAAACCACAAATAAGTGCAGAATTGCCAAAGATGTGGCATGGAGGTCACATACAATATGCCGCAGTAATGTTAGCCAGAAAGACACTCTGCACAAGCCTCACAGAGCGTGCCTCTACCTGGAAGACTACCAGTTAACTTGGGAGAGGCCCAAGTTAACCAATCAAAACAGCTTTCAGAGGAAAGAGGATCGTGTGGTCCACCTCCCCTTTGACCACAAGCCTGGAACTTTTCCCAAGTCTCTCTCAATCGAAAGTCTCTGTCCACTCTCTGTTTCTCAAAGTCCTGGCCATATTGACTGGACAGGAGATGACGTAGACCTGTCCTTGGATGGAAGCATTAGTCGCAGTGGGTCACAAGACTTTCTCTCAGGTTTCGGGAGGAGAAGGAACTCTCTGAGCTCAATTGGAAGCATTTACGAAAATGTTCCTGAGACACCAGGCAGTCCTTGTGACACTTTCGACCCTGGAAGAGAGAAAGCCTTCCAGCATCTGGATGACATTCTACAGCATGTCCATAGGCTGCAGCACAACATCGACGAATGGTCACGCACACTAGGCGTTCAACCACAGGACCAATCAAATGCAGAGACTGAATCCACTGCCGACACAACATTACCCAGCAGTCTGAACTACGATGAGCAATCCATGTCGGATGTTGCTACAACCGTGAGCGATTATGATAGTCCAGGAAACTCTGTGAATGAGGGAGAAGGAGAAGGAGGAATGAGAGAAAGGAGGGATTCAGGAGTGGGGGCATCACTTACAAGACCCAGCAGGTGAGTAAAACTGGTGGTTAGAGTTTGAGTCAACACTTGTTAGTACTTATCTAGACAAGGAGTTTCTAGTGCTGTGAAAGAATGTGATGGAGAGCAAAAGATACTCAATTTGTCTTTTGCTACACTGTCTGGAGACTGGGACAGCTGTGTGTACCTTGAAAGCCTACTTGCAGCTCATCTGTGTTTGGGAATAAATAGGTTTTTTTATTCTCTATATTAAAAACATAATTCCAATTCATGCATACTCATCACTGATGAAGATTAAGCAGCCTAGAGTGGAACCCTGGGGTACACCAAATTTGTTTACTGGACAAATACAGGTTGTCTTGTTTTAAACATTCTTAAAATAAGATTTATTTATCATTATACAGAGCAGCATTTTGCAATATAATAAAGTAAAATTGCGGTATATCTAAGTTTGTGATTACAATTACCATATTGCCTAATTTATTTATTTTAATGATGGAAAAAATCTTGAATGTGCTTCAGACAAGAAAAAAGGATGTTTGATGAGAAACTCACTAACTTATTATGAATTATTTTAAGATGCAGGTATTTTTATTTCACATGAGATATCCCTTACATTCAAGTAAATGTGCTTGATTTTATATGTATGTCTATTCGTTTATTCTTCGTTGTCATTTTTTTCTTTCTTCCACCCACTTCTCTATCCTCAGAAAGTTGCGCTGGCACAGTTTCCAGAACTCTCATCGCCCGAGCGTGACCTCGGCATCTTTAGAAATTAACAGGCAGTCAGCTGCTCAGCTCAATCTTTTGCAAAAATTCAGCCTTTTACGACTGACCGCCATTCTAGAGAAACACACAGACACCACCAAACACGGCTGGAACTGGTGAGGAAACATTCTCATTCACACAAACTCATACAGTATATTTTCACACACTTTCTAAAATTGTAGCTCAAGGCATGTTGATGTGGTGGACACATTCTCTGACTCGTGAGGTCAGTTGTGGCATTAACACTCTCTTATGTATGAGTCAAGAAATCTAATTTCTGCCAAAAGTGTTTTTTAATGGCACAATCAGTTAAGTAAAACAGCTCTAATAGAGGCGGTTAATGACAGCATCTTTCTGTCTCTCTCTATCTGTTCCCCTGCTGGCTTTTTATTGCTTATGAAAATTACATTCCATATCTACCTCTGCCAACAGGGCTAAAATTACAGTTCTATTTATGTACACACACAGATGCATGCACGCACACAAACACACACAAACACTCTGATCCGTTCTCCCGTAATTTTCTATTTGGCATTGCAGAAACGGAGTGTAAATTGGTTTCTAATTTTTGCAGTTGTCCATTTTAAACTCAGCTGCAGGAAAGGACTTCTGATGAGAAGCTTATAGGTCTATCAGACACTGTCATGGCTGGCAGATCTAAAAGATGATTCATTTCATTCTGCACCAATGACTGAGGAAGCATTATCTTTCCTCTTTTGTCCATTCTCACACACACCCCAGAGTCAAAGGCTGGATTCAGAGTCAGAGGTAGCAAACAGATCCAATTTTCACAGGGTTTATACATACATACTGCAATTCCATTTGCTCTTGCTCACTGGGCTTTTGAACGATACTGTATGACCTTGCCGTTTCCTTCTGGACATCTGTATAATGGATTATTGTGCTTTTTAAAGCTCCTTTTCTCTATATATGGATATGGTTCATAATATAGCAGTATGTACTGTACTTTCATAATTAAAAATGTATTTTTTTCTGTCATTGGTCAGGGTGGTTCCGAAGTTTATGAAGCGTTCCAAAGTTCCAGATTACAAAGATAAACATGTGTTTGGAGTCCCACCTATTGTAAACGTGCAGCGAACTGGTCAGCCTCTGCCTCAGAGCATTCAGCAGGCGATGAGATACCTACGCAGCCAGTGTCTAGAGAAGGTCTGTATGTTAACAAAAACATGCACACATACACATATACATTTTTCCATTCCACTTATCTCTAATTCTTCTCTAAAGGTGGGAATATTCCGGAAATCAGGGGTTAAATCCCGAATCCAGGCCCTCAGGCAGCTGAATGAAAATTCCCCTGATCATGTGACCTACCAGGGCCAATCAGCTTATGATGTGGCTGACCTGATTAAACAGTACTTTAGGGACCTGCCTGAACCCGTGCTCACCTCCAAACTTACAGACACTTTTCTACATGTGTACCAGTGTAAGTGATACACTTATTTTTAATGTTTGCCATTTTTTTTTGTTGTTGTTGTTGTTTTTTTACGTGCCAAATGTATCATTGGTTCAGTCTACTCTACAGCTCTCTCCCCGGTGTGTGTGTGTGTGTGTGTGTGTGTGTGTGTAGTCGTTCCAGCAGAGCAGCGTTTACAGGCCGTGCAGGCAGCCGTGATACTGCTGCCAGATGAGAACAGAGAGGTTCTACAGACGTTGCTCTATTTCCTCAGTGACATTGCATCTGCACAGGAAAACCAGATGACTGCGGAGAATCTGGCTGTCTGTCTCGCTCCGTCCATATTGCACCTGAATGCCTCCAAGAAAGATGGAGCTTCACCAAGGTGTGTTTGTCATTATTAGAGAACCAGCTTATGTCCCTTACAAGTGACTTCCCATAAGAAGTCAAAGGAAATAGAATTTAATGAGAAATAACTGCTTAATCTTCCAAAACAACTCTAAACTTAGTCCAAAATGCTTACTCATCTCTCAGTGCCTTTATTCTTGTCAGCTTCTCTTAGTTTTTCTCTGTTTTTATTTGGTCAGTTACTTATGTTTGGTTTTGTTTCAGGCTCATGAGCAGGAAGGGTGGAGCCAAGCCAGACCACAAGGACCTGAGTGAGAACATGGCTGCCACACACTGCCTTAGTCACATGATCACAGAATGCAAGAAGCTATTCCAGGTAACCACTTTCTGATTTCAGTTCTGATGTCACGCACTGCAGGCGAACTGTTCATTTGTGGGAGCAGGGATAATTTTTTTTTGCACTGATCAGCTTTTTGTCACTGTTTCTTTTTACAGATCCCGCATGAAATGATGCTTCAGTCTAGGAATTCTTACGTGGCTGCTGACGCTCAGCCTCTGCCTCTCCACGGGCTCGGAGTAAATGCCCTGGGCGAGCCTGTGGATTATCGGGCGTACCTAGAAGACAACATTCAGTGTCTGCTCAGAGAGGCATCTGAGAGGAGTAAAGGCTGGCACCATGCCCATGGACCCGACAACACTGAGCTGGCTTATAAAAAGGTAGACATAGAGACATGCTCTCAAAAGCAAGGTTAAATGCAAGATCGGTAAAAAAATTTACATTTGTCACCAGAGGAGAAGGTTAGGAAGATGAATCACCAAAGATGCATAATTAAGAAAAAAAATGAAACATGGATTAATCATTAACGATAAGATGGATAACATGGTGTTTAGAAAACAGGGTGGATTTTCATTTCATGTTGACTTTAAAGCAATAGTTTACTCAAAAAAATGAATTCTGTCATATAATTACTCTCATTTCGATACAAACCCATAAAACCTTTGATAGTCTTCAGAACACAAATTAAGATCTGTGAAATCTGAGACTTTTCTGACCCTGGATAGGAGGAAAAACATGGAAACACAACTACTACGTTCAAGGCCCAGAAATGTCAGTCTCCACCGCTATTTGTGATAGTACCAGGATGTATGTCACTGAATAAATTTAGTTTTCTTCATTGTTACTTTGGTCCGAAACGAGATGGTACATCTCAGGAGGTTATCATAATAAATATTCAAAAAGTATTCTCGAAGCTTAGTCACATGGACTACTTTAATAAATGTCCTTACTACCTTTCTGTACTTGAATGTTGTTTAGTTGTTGTCTACGCAGAGTCAGACTTCTCTCAGATTTCATCAAAAGTATTTTAATTTGTCTTCCGAAGACAGGTTTGGAACGACATGAGGGCGTGTAACTAATGACCGAATTTTCAATTTTGGGTGAACTACCCCTTTAATACCAGCCTAGACATGAGCACACATTTCTAACACTGGGATCATTTCGAAGTGCTTATAAACAGTACTCATCCCCCTACTGCAGGGTATGCTGTTACAGCATTGCTTCACAGAGGGTAAAAAGTTTTTTGCAGCAGAGGAATACTACTTAATTACACCTCTCTAAATAGTGATGAAAACAATTGTCTATGTTAAAAAAAATAAGGGATTTCAGTTGTTTGTAGTATAAATGCACCTGTACAACTGTTTGGTGAGTCAATATTGTGGCAGCACTTGGACCGTGAAGAAAAAGGAGCACTCTCAGCAACTCTGAAAGAGGAATGGAAAAACATGAGGGTAGCATGGTTTCCAGCACATTTCCAAGTCAGTGAATATTCATTGAAGTGTTGTGAAATCAATTTAAAAATGATTAAGAAATGGTAAGGGAGCGTGGCACAGCTGTAAATGTACCTATGGCAGGCTTCCTCAGTACAGTGACTGTGCATGAAGGTTACAGGTTTCAATGGCTGGGACTGGAGAGAGACTGCATGCCACTGCTTCCACAGTACTTCATCAGTCACAGCTTTAGAGTGGCACTGGAGGACGAAAAAGGCACTGTTAAAAATGTCGTATGACATCTGCAGTTTGCCTGAAGGAATCTGAGGAACAAGCATGAAGAATGTTCTATGGTTTGATGAACATACTTGGCTATTCTAGAGAAAGCAGCTTGATATAAACATTATTTATATAT
>JAUMHQ010000053.1:9246259-9274420 GCA_032361165.1 Enteromius paludinosus
ACGATGGTGTTTGAGACTCACAGTATGTTATGTCCATGTACTGAACTGTTATTATTCAACCATGCCAAGGTAAATTAGTTTTCCATTCTATGGCACCTTTAAACCAATATGAACTGGCAATAAGTCAGACTAACTGAAATAAACCTGGCTTATTTGGTAAACCTGTTTTACGGAACAGGCCCCTGGTTCTAAGCACTAAACATGCCTGGGGCTATTATTGGCTTAAAGTAAAAAACTTCTGGAAACAGCATGATGTCAGTCCAGGAATATGTCCTACTTCTGTAAATCATGTGATGCAAGTCTACAGAGCTCAAACAGCAGATGTGTGAAGACAACACTAAGCTGCTTCACTCCAAGACAGCACCCATTATTTGAACCCTACCTAAGATTAACATAATGTGTTTGTAGCCATAATTAACTGCTTTATCAGGGCCTGTGTAAAGAGCATTCACTGTGACTGTATACATTTAATTATTCTCTGGTTAACAGTCTGATCTTGATCACATGATGAAACCATTAGTCATGTATCGAAAGTGAAGGGCATGTAAATAGGATGTTGATTTCTAGGTACATTGTGCACACATGAATAAAAACAAGATCTCCTCCACACAGGATCAAGTGATATTGTGTTTACTCACAGGGACTGCAGATTGACCAGACTGCCGAATTGATTGTCGTATATGTGTGTCAGGGGATTGTTGGAAATATTTCTAAAACAAACACACAGAGAAAAACAAAAAGCAAAACAGTTATCGATAAAGTCCACACTTTTCTTCTGTGATTTATAAGGCTTGTCACTTCGTCTGAAGAGGCTTTTAACCAATCAATGAATCAGTGGGTAAGTAAGCACAAATACAAAACGAACACTAAGGTGTTGCGCCACTAAGAAATCTCTTGAACAAGAACTGATAAACAACACAATTTGAAAAGTGCAGAATGTGGCTCTCACAGCTGTTTGAGGTTCTGGAGGTTCTGGAACAGAGATGGAGGCAGGTCTTTGATCTGGTTCATGGACACATCTCTGTAAATCAAGTCAAAGTAAGTTCAGCTGCTCATTTTTCAACTAAATCATTCATGAAATGTTTTGTGGCTTGTTCTGGTTCTGTTGTGGCTTGTTTTCAATGTTTTGTGGCTTGTCTCTGGTTTGTTGAGGCTTCTTTTCAATGTGTTGCGGCTTGTTTTCAATGTGTTGCGGCTTGCTTTCAATTTTTTTTTGGCTTGTTTCAGGTCCGTTAAGACTTATTTTCAATGTGCTGTGGCTTGTTTCCATTGTGTTGTCCTAATTTCACTGTGTTAATGGCTTGTTTCAGTTGTGTTGTGGAGATTTTGTTGTTTCGTTGATTCAATACGTTTTGCATTACTGGGCCACTGTACAGTTCACTTAGAAATGGACATTTATTTACCTACACATTGTTTCAAACTTGTATGACTTTTGTGGAAGACAGCAAAAGATGTGCTGAAGAATATTCATGATGCATTTTTCTATTTAACAAAAAAACACTTGACCCGAAAAAGTGCTTCACAGACAAAATATGTGCTCGATATTCCAAGTTTTCTAAAGCCATATGATTGCTTTGTACAACAGAGGAAAACTTATTGACTCTTGGCCTCGAACTTAGCTGTGAATATATACAAACATCTTCCCTTTTCTGCTTTTCATTTATATACGCTTTTGAGAATGGGGGAAAGTGTAAACATTTTTCATCACTTTTTTTCTGTTTAGGGGAAGGAATAAAGGGGTTTGGAACGACAAGAGGGTGAGTAAATGAGAACAAGAGCCAGTCTTTTTATTTGAAGGTGAACTAACCCTTAAAAAGCTCCTTTCTCTCCAGTGCACACAATAAGCAACGAACTGAAAAAATGATGACAAAACGTAATCTAGGACTCCATAAAAATGAATGCCTCCATTTGCTTGTGTGCGTGTGTTTGTGCATATACTCACAGATCTATCAATCTTTGCATGTCTGCAAATGTTCCCTCCTTGATGGTGCTGATACGGTTTCTCCTCAATGCTCTAAACCAGAGAAAGACATATAAATATATATAGTAGCTTTCTTCACACTCCCCAGGCCTTAAGTGCCGCAGAATGAATTCATATACATCTATATGTAAATCAGCTCTGCTTCTTTGCTCGGTCTTAAGAGAGTCTGAAGATCACACTTTAGAACTATCCATCTGGTTCATGCTTCCTGGAACTATCACAATATTTCTATAATGCTTGAGCACACAAGGACACACTGACAGTCCCAGATTAGGTCTGAAAGGCACTGGACGTATCAAAAGACGTGAAATATTTACATAATTGAAGAAATCTGGCCTGTGTTGATAGCTAAAACAGCTTTGAATTGAGAAGCAGAGTGACTAAACTGGATCAGATATCACAACAAACACACTTCAGTCGATGTAGGGTTCAGTAACATTCCTGTACAAGTAGAAGAGAGAATTCAGCCTCTCAGATTAAATGAACTTCAGTGAAACTTATATTTTTCTCTATTGCATAAGCACTTTTGGGCTTGTGGCAAACACTCACATTAGTTTATTAGCAAATGTCTCAGATTATGTTAAATCTATATACACAAAAATGAAATTATCACTTATTTTATTACTTTTCACACTTTTTGTTTTAATTAATTATCATACTTAATTTTCAATTAATTCAATGTAAATAAAACAACCTCTAAAAATAAATAATGAAATATTAAAATCTGTAAGCCTTGATTAAAAACAACTTCTGGGACATAAAAGTGCCTGTAGTTGAAGATGTGTTCATGATGCTGCAGGCTCGGTCCCTCAGGACAGACTGTCCTTCAAATGTCACTGACAGATCAAATCAAAGGCCTTACACCACTGCACCAGATATTCGTGATGAATATCAACATGTACATCTCAAACATGAGTAATTATTGTAATTTATTCACTTCCGATGGCTTTAATCTACTCGGGTCTTAAATTATTCAGTTTAACCTAAATCTGCATTTATTTGTAAGTGTTTCCAGCCGAGCTGATAGACTCAGAAGAAGCTGTCGATGAGTCCCACTTATTTCCCCTTCTCCCACACTCAGCTATGACAAATAAACAGTCTATAATATGAAAACCCTTGATCCCATAGCACTATGGTTTGTGGATACTCACAAGACAGTAAGAGAGGAGCAGTTCTTAAAACTAGATGCCCAGAGAGATGAAATTCTATTCCCCTCCATTTCCCTGCAGAAACAAACACCTTCAGGTGATGTAAAATGCATTCTTCTTTATTAAATATAAAGATTTTTGTTTAGAAAAAAAACCCCAAAAGGGGCCCCTAAACATATTTGGACACTTAGTGGGGTCAAACTATGAGGAATTAATTTTTTGTCTCATAACCATAAACAAATAGAGCAACTCTCAGAACTCAAAATTTATACCTCAGTAAAAAAAAAAACATTTACTGAAACAAAGCTGCATAAACAACAGAGAGACCAGTGAAAAGAGTAACATGAACTGTAAGTATATCTTCCAAACCTTCTGCTTATACAGACAGTGCATCCACAAACAAATTATCATAATTGCTTAAATTTTCTTAGCCTGTTGTATATTATTCTTAGCCAATTAGATGTTTTAGTGGCTGCACTGTAAAAAAAAAAAAAGAAAAATTTGTGTATTTTATGTGAAAAAAACCTGCAGCTGTGGTTACCGAAATTTAGGTTTTAAAGATTTAAGTTAAGTTAAATACTGTAATTTCATTAAATGATAATGTTAATATACCAACTTTTTAAAGGACTGAAATCTGTTTCATACCTTTGAAATACACTAATAATCAGCAAAATGCAGGCAGTGACACTAAACACCATCATGGTGAGACTTATTGAACTGTAATATGGAATAAACATTAATTTAACACCATTAAATGTAACATTTGCAGGGCATGTTAGTTTACCACTTACCATTAACCAATTAACAGGTTATTACTGTAGGGTGTTTTTTTTTTTTTACATATTCCTGTAATAAACTTTTTTCTAATTCACATGTTTAAGTGTCCAAATACTTCATAGATCCACTGTTTTAAGATATCAAGACAGTTAAACTCACAGCCAGTTGAGACGGGGCATCTCAAGGCAAATCGAAGTTTTAGGAAATTGTTCAACAGAGTTATTTAATAAAGACCTGCAAGAAACATAGACAAACAGGCATACTCTTTCATAAGCTTATGCAAAATAGCTTTGCAAATATTCTTTTTGAACTGTCTGTCAGTGTAATTGAACAAATCATCCTTACAGGAAAAATAACGATTTCAGGCCTTCAAAAGACTTCTGACGCAGGGATGATATTCTGTTTTCATCCAGAATCCTACAAAAAGACAAAAATACATCAGATAATAAAAAATAAAAATGACAATATATTTTCAAAAAAAGTAGAGCCATCTGAAAATAACCATCTCCCCAAAACCCAACAGTATGTCTGAGCCCTGAAGGGGCAAATTCATTCTCACAGAGAATTTACACAATCCATCAATTATGCCTGATGGAAAAAAAGGGAAAAAACAAGCAAATACCACAAAAAAGAGGAAAAGCGGCTAAGAAACAAATGGAAAAACATTAAAATGTGACAAAGAAAGAGATAGAGAGAAACTGCAATACTGCAATAATCACCTATTTTCACCCATTTCATCAATGTGAGTGTGTTTTTCTACTTACAGCCACTCCAGACTGCTGAGGTCACTAAATATTCCTGCTTTTAGAGATGCAATTCTGTTCTGACTCAAAAAACTGCAAAAAACAAGAGAGAGACTGAATGAGACAGAGAGAAAGAGAAGGCCTGATGTTTAAATCTGTTTTGTTATATGAGTCATTACAAAGACCATCTGCTGTATGACCATCACTGCTCCGCTGTCTCTTCCCCTAAGATAGCTGTCTGATTCGTGTACGTATAATGTTGATTAGTTATGTGTGTACTGAGGCACATCTCTGAAAGAGCCCAGGTACACATTAAAGCATACGTAAATTCATTCTTTGATCATGGATCTGTTATGCCTGAATCAAGCCTAATCCACCATCCTCATCGTTACATCCTTCTTTCCCTTCTTTTTTCTTTTACATGAATGAATGGGAGAATGATGAAAGCCTGAGGCTGACTGATAGGAAGAAACAGATGGGATGCTGATAATTGCGTAGACAAATAGTCAGTGATGTACAGTTACACAATGACTTAAACAGAAGCAGGGAAGGATCAATGTCACATTATACATGATGTGTCACTGATATAACAGCACACAGTCTCACACCCAGTCGTTCCATTCATTTACACATTACTCACAGTTTACGCAGAGAGATCAGTCCTGAAAACGCCCTCTTGGAAATCATTTCTATACTGTTACTTTCCAGATGTCTGCAGAGAGAGAGAGAATGTTCACTGTAGTTTAAAGTGTCGCTGTGTATTTTTCACCTCATTAAAAAAGTTTTGCCCCTAAAGAAATGAATAGTCGGTCGTAGCATCCTGCGGTCAAATACTGTGGTATAAAATGTTTGAATAATGTATCATTTGCTGCCATGTGCAGCCATGGAAACCAATTCAACAGTGTGAAGGTTTCAGGGTTACTACATTTTACGGTACTTCTCACACATAACAGTTTCTACTTAAATCAATATTCCATTTGTGTATTTAATTGGTAAAAGTATTTATGTAATAATTGGTATAATGTTCAGACAGCTAATAATTTCTTGCAAAATTACCTATCTGGTTTTAGTGCGTTTTTTGTTTCAAGTAAATGCTGTTCTTTTGATATATATATATATATATATATATATATATATATTTATCATTAATCAGAGACTTTATTTGAGTTTATCAGTTTATCAGACACTTTATTATGTCAAATTAAAAAGCACAACTGTTTTCAATGGTTTTAAAAAGAAATGTTTCTTGGGCAATAAATCAGCACATTAGAACGACATAAAATTTATATACTGCTCAAAATTCAGCTTTGCCATCATAGGGATCAATTACATATTAAAAAACATATTAAAAATTGTAAAAATATTTTACAATACTGCAGTTTTTTTCTCTGCTTATTGTTCAAATGAATGATGCCTTAAGAGACTTCTTTCAAAAACATTAAAAGAAAAAAAAAATTAAGCTCAGACTTTTTAATAGTACATTCCAGTACACTTATAAACTCTTTATTGGAAAAAAGTAATCCTTTTAACAAAGCATATTAAATATATAATAAAATAATGGCAAAACAATCAATGAACCGACAAACCTGGTATGCAAATCAAACACATAACAATACCAAAAAAAATCTAAACCTTTCAAAGAGAAATTTAGTTTGTTTAGACCAAACTATGAGCGTATGATGGTTATCATTATAATGATGTTTTCTATGCAATGTATGTCATTTTATTATGATTAATTGATGAGATGGCTTTTGAGGGCTTCTTTCTTTCTTTCTTTCTTCATCTGTCTAAAAGTAAATGTTGTCTGGATATACTGAGAGCTACACAGTTGAACTTTGATGGGCAATAAAAATGTCATCCAGTCTGAACTCCACAAAGGAAGTTGAGCTTTAAAACCTCCACTGCACTTAGTGACAGATAAAGGAGATCTTTTTTTTGTCCGCAGAAAGAAAAGAAAGTAGGGGGGGGAATCTAAAAGAGTCACCTGTTATTAGCTTTGACATACACAAACAAAATCATGAAAAAGGGTCTGAAATTATTATATTTCCATATCTGGCAACTGTATCTTGCATATTTCCCTATCACTGCTGTATGCACCATTTGTAGCTCAATAAATGCAATATGCAAACCAGAAATATCGGGATAATCTAAATCAATATACATAATTAAATCTTTTCAACTTGAATTGCATGTTTTGCCAACATCAGGGAGAGACTGTTATTTTTACAGTTTCCCACTACAATTTTTGCCGTTCCTTTTAAAGTTATAATCCGACTGGGCAAAAAAAGTTCTGTTTTGAACCCTTAGGTAAACACATAGATACGTATTCTGAAACCTCTCTTTTTGCATTTTGGAGAAAATGAAAAACTAATCATTGCGAAGCTAATCATTATTTAGAAATCATGACTTGAGCTCAAGGCAAGGAGACTCAGAAATTTAAACAGCTTAGAATAGATAACAGAGAGAAGGATTAGGGGAGGAGAAGATGAGATGAAAGGATGAAGTGTCACTCACAGTCTCTCCAGGTGTCTGTAGCGGATGAACAGATCACGAGAGAGAGATTCGATCCTGTTACTGTTCAGCTCTCTGAGGCCAAAACGGGAGGAAAATAGCATTATATTTGGAAAACAAATAGTGATTAAAAGAAGTTGCTGGTTCTGGTGGGTTCCACAGGTCAGCCAGTGAGTACCTCAATCCCCTGACATGTCAGTCTTGATTTCCTATATAACTGGATAGAAGGACTCTCGCTCTCTGCTATACTTACAATGCAGTAACATTAGATGAAACAACAGGTACATGGAGGAGGTTTTTGCCGTTACAATTCACCTTCCGTCCTTCACAATGACACACATCTGGATAGACATCTAACACTGAAAACAGACAGAAACAGGCCATTAGAAATCCCACAGGAATATCGCTCGTTGAAAAATAAATGCCGAATGGTGCCATTTGCCATGCAAGAATTTCCATATAAGTAATGAATATGGTTGGCTAGGCAATTTCATTTAATTTCCGATAAGAAGGGTAACGTGTACTTGTAAGAGTACTAAGTGTATAATTAGAATTCATTGACAGCGTGTGTGTCTGTGTGTGTGTATTTATCTTTTATTATGACACAGGCTATAATGTTTAATCTAAAAGCTCTCTGTGGTAATGAGTATTGACATTATACTCCAGAAATCATTTGATAAAGACAGAATGCGTGAAAGAGACAGAGACGATAAACTCCTGAACCTAAACCCTCTCAAACCGCTTTTGTCTTACCAAATTAATGTATGAAATCTACCCCTCAATTCTTTGCATGCCTTGCTCAATCCATTTAAAAACAGCAGGGCACCACAACCATGACCATCTGAAAGCTTTTGTTTCCTAGTTAAATAAACTGCTATGTTTCATGCTGGCACCAGTTAAATAGCCTAAACAATGTGTTTTGATGTTAAGCTGGAATCAAAGAGCCTGAAATTAAAACAGAGGATGATTTTAATGGTAAATCCCCGTTTACTGTGGAAAGTGTTCTGCCATATCCCTAAACTCTTTCCCGTTCCTCGTTAATACATTAAACTGCTTCAGTTTCAGTTCCAGTATTCTCGTTCAGTTCATAAAATAAGAAGTGCATCACACTCCTTTTAACGTTTCATTCTTTATAAACTGTCACGTTTTGATTATTCTGTAAAAATGAAAAACACATTAACTTGTTTAAAACAACTAAAAAATATATTGTCAGTGAGTCAAAGAAAGGAAACAGAAAAATCTATTACGTTTGATTCAGAACTTTGAAGCATGTTCATTACAAAAACACGGTTGGTCTTTCCACCTAATTGTTTGCCCATAATGGCTTATAGAGTTTTGACAGAGAAGGTAGTTTCAGTTCTTTCAGCCCACTCAACACATTTGAGACATCCACAGCTTAATCCCCCAGCGAGACTGAAACAATAATTTTCCCACACATTCAGACTCTTGAGACAGCTGTGTCTGTCTCACCTATCCTCGACAGTCAGGAAAAGCATTATTTCCTGTGGGGGTTTTATTTAGCACTGTCAAGTGTTTGTGACTTAAAAAAAGTATAACAAGTTACTACATTCCAAAGGATAAACTGATATTTTTGCAGTAAACCATACTGTTACTGAAACTGAAGAAATCATGACCTAATTCAAGATGCGAAAGCAATGTCCAGCTCATAAATTAAGTATTCTATTTTAACCAATCTGTTGGATGGATTCACAAATCGCATTTAATGATTCATCAGTGAATTTAATTGATCTGAATGCAGTGGTTAACAACTGATTCAGTGATCCTGCTGAAGTGACTGTCAATTAAACAAATTGCTGATTGTACTTTCCCATTTCAAGATGAACAAAAAACAGAGAAGACGTTAAATAAACAATGCGCATCTATAATCAAACCCTCACACGGCTCCGGGGGCTGAATGAAGGCCTCCTGTTGCAAATCCATGAATGTTTGTAAAGATATTAAACGTTTTTTTCTCACTTCTACACTCTGTGGTACGTAAAAGTAGTTCCAGTGGATGACGTAAGCCATTGGTGATGTGTGTGATTAGTGACAAGCATGAAGAAAGAACAAACAAAAGCCAGTCATTTCAATATAAGCCAAGATGAAGTAAGGAAATGTTGTTTCCTTTACTCCTACATTTCCCAGAGGCTTGCAAACGACGCATACATCCTACGACATCCACCTGGGCTGCTTCTGGTAACCAAAGCCAGCAGAAATAAGAAAAAAGTTTATATTAGGTTTGAAATGTGGATATTTATCTTTCAAAAACACATGGATTCGCTACAGAAGGCCTTTTTTCACGCCCTGAGCTGAGTGAGATGATGTTTACATTTGTGCACGCTTTATTTAATGTGTTTCAGACTGTTAAAAGGGAAACACTCGCCCACTACAATGATGTGTAGGACAATTTTTCATACGTCTGAAAATAAAAGTTACATACGCATAAGGTGAGTAAAACACACCCTTCAATTGTAGTCCTGTACTTATACAGTGCAAAAAGCCTTGAATAAACTTTTGAATGTATTTATTGCAAGCGGACATTTGAACTTGTATACACGATTTGTGCACTACATCCTTCACTGCTTCAAATCTACCATCATTATTCCAGTAAAAGGTTCCTGAATGAATATGCCCCTGTGGCGCTCACTTCTATGGCTATGAACGGCTTAGAGTGGCAGGTCAGGGCATATATCAAAGCCTCCATCCCAGCTCTTCTGAACCCTCACTAGAATGCTGTAACAACCTCTATACATCTCATGCTCTGTCACCTGGAAAATAAAGACCCCTACACCAAGATGCACTGATTTCAGTTCAACTTTCAACACAATCTAACCTCAGACCCTAATCAACAAACTCCACAAAGAAACGTTTCCCACTAGTGCTTCACGGTTGTGGTTAGAAGGGATATTATTTCTACCAATTAGATTGGGTTTTATTAATGTCTACACCTACATCAACCCTAAACCTACTCCTTACAAGTTACAATAATTGTAAAAAAAAATAATTATTGTTGTAACGTGTGACAAAAATGTAGCTGCATTGATGTGGGCATGTCCAGTAGTAGCACCATACTGTACGTATCCCTTAGCCTTAACCGTGCTTCCTGGGCCTGTGCAGAGTGTGTTGTTCTGACAGACTCACTCTCTGGCCTATGGAAGTTGTATTGGTGCTGACAGGAAAGCCTTGTAATGAATCGTAAATACTGGCCAGTACATCACTGTGACCCGCTTTCCACCCTCTGGAAGGAACCCATTGATCTGCCAGACCTGAGGCTTAGGTATCTCACAATCTATGTGAGTATTTTCTTCCCACAGACAGTCAGAATTTATCGACCCTAGATGTCATGCCTGCACATGTTCCATATATTGCACATACATTGCATCATTTATACCACAAACCATTTAATAATTAATAATCTATCACAAAGATCTTCCTCGCTCATAAAATTGTGACACTTACTGTATTTATTTGCTCTGTCTTCATTAGAGGATAATAGTCTATATTTATTGACCCCTCTGTATTTATTGTCTGCAAAATTGTGCTACTATAAATGACTTTTCTTTTCTGCCCTGGAAAAGAATAAAAAAGGGCTTAAACTAAAATATGTTGGCAGCCACAACCAGAACATTTGCACCATTCTTTATTATCACTCCCATGTGTAATAAGGTTCAGATATGATGGGTGATTGCTTGAATGTAAATATGTTGTTGTTTATCATTGACGTTCTCACAAACTAATATGAGTTTTCTCTGTCCATACAATGAAAGCAAATGGAGTACAGCATTGTTTTAAACCTCAGACTTTGTCTGTCTGGACAAAATTTTAAACATTCTTTTAAATATATGATTAAATGTTGTGTTCAGCAGTGGAACAAAGGTTTGGAATGCCATGAGAGATAGTCTCCTTAATATTGATTAGGACAATATTTGTCATTGATCACTTTAAACAGGATATTTGGTTTTAAAGAAACATGCACAATCATCTATTGGAAATCAATCTGCTCGTAGGAACACATGAGAAAAACAGATGCTTAAGAGTGGTTTTTAATGAAAGCTGTACTACAGAACTCGGGTCTCTTTATCGCCATCTGTGGTTGAAAGTGCAGACTATTTTTTTTTCAGTCAGTTATGCTGCAGAACACCTCAAAATACAAATCATTCTGGAAAAAGGATGCAACAAAAACGAAATACGCTGGACCCTTCTTCGAAGATCATTAGGTCTGTACACTTAAAATTAGCTGTACCAACTCTGAACTCTGACTAGTATCCACTAAGGTTTTACAGAACAGTGTCGTGAGCTATCAGTCTCCTGGGATCCCTTCTCGGTTCACATAGAAAGCAGCAGCAGTCTATCGCTTGCCATTAAGCCCAAAGCTCTGGAGAGACATGCATAGCAAGGAGTAAACCCTGTGCTGCATAACATCTGCAGTTAGAAAGACCATCTCTGACAGGTCTAATCTGCTCTCTGACGATACAGTATGTGACAGTTTTGCTGTACTACTGAATGACTGTACTAATAAAGGATTTCAAATGAGTGTGTGTGGAAAAGTCCAAAGAAAAATGGTACTACAATGCAAATGTTATATGTCATTTTTTAATGAAATCAAATTAAATTATATTACAAGAATTACATTTTTATTTGATGCAGGGTCCTTGCGGGGGAACTGTCATATATTTAGGAGTTCGCTTTTCCACTCCCGAGTTTAGCTCCAACCAATTCCAACACGCCTGCCTGAATGTTTCTGGCACTCTTGATTAGCTGGATCAGGTTTAATTTAATTGTATAATTACAGTTGGAGCTAAACACTGCAGGACAGTGGCCCTCCGGGAGCTGAGTTTGCCACATGTGTTCTCCAAAATGAAATTAGTTGTGTGTGTTGTCTTTAAGAGCCCCGCTGGTGTCTACAGTGATAGGTGACGGTAGAGGTCAGGCTCCAAGTTAATAATAAGTATATTTCCCCTGGAATTAGACGTCATCGCCATCACCCTTTTCTCCTATCGATCTCTAAAAAGCTTTTTTCTAGTTTTTATCTCCCTCCTACCCTAGTACTGCTGGGTAATAATGTTCAACTGATCTGAATTTGAGTTCATGCCACAAAGGTCAGTCTATTAACACCGCACCAGCCCTCATGCCAGCCGAAAGTAATTTGAAGGTAACTAAACACTTTGTTAACTTCACACAGCTTAGGTGGGCCAAGAACCTTTCAGTTAAATGGCTTCACTTGGTCAACGGAAAGAAAGATTGAGTTTTAAGGGAAAGGTTTTGCAGAAATGTTTTGATTCTCATCCATAATGCCGGGGTAAACACAAAAGCTCAAATCAGTATGTATGACCTTCCTGGTGATTTCATTTAGCCCAATCTGTTTGAGAGAGCATGTTGGATCATCAGACTCAACGATAACTCTCCCCAGGCAAAACTTCAGCAATTGCTCCCACAATAAAACCACCTGAACCTGGATCTTCTACCTTCGGGCTTTGTCCTTTTCCATACGCTACACTGCAGTAACACCTCTTGCATTAAGAGTGGATATTCAAGATGAGTATTTGTTTTTCGCAGAGAAATGAGGCAGGTTTTTACTGAATACAGGTCATCCCTTTTGCCCTCTGCTCACACTCACACGGCTGGCAAACAGCCATGCTTTGGTGTGCATTTTAAGCCTGGGGTATATTTACATATGTAAATTTACGATGCATCATTTTAATCACACAGTTAAAGGGACAATGAAATATTTAGCTCAACTTCAAGTTAAGCTTCTTTAACATTAGCTCTAGCTGATATTTATATTGCAGTTCTGTTTAATGCACTTTCATTTCCTTTCACTCTCTCTGCAGTTTATTGTAGCCAGCAGAACTAACCGAATAATATTTTGTGAGATGTCAAGTTTCAATTTCTTTCTCCTTCTATTCCTTCCTACCCTTTCATCCTGGAAATGTATCTTTTTTTTTGTGAGTTTTTAATTTAGGCCAATTTGCTTAGAAGTTTTTTTATAATCAAATCAGAAGTGTGACAGATTGGTTTGTTGCAGAGTTGGAAACAGTTTGTTGTTTGCAAACAAATTGATCTTCAGAAGTGAGACAATGAAGCGTGTCTAATACATTCACCAAACTAAACACATTGCCTGTCCGTGTCCTTCTTTCTGGCACTCACAGATGAAAGAAGGACAGACGACTCAATGAGATCTTGAAGCTATGCCGTAATAGGCATATTTCTGTTCTATCATTTGAGAACTGCAATATAGAGCTATTTTAGAAAAAACATTTCTACGAATGTAAAATTCGGTGTGTTTGCTAAGTTCACAGCAGTTCTCAAGGGAATAAAAAAAACATTTTCATTCCAAACAATTCAGGAACAGAAAATATAATTTAAAGTAACAAGAAGTGCATGTTACATTCTTATTTTTGACTGTCCCGTTCAATAGGCAAATAAAAAGAAATAAAGAAAATAACTCAATTCTAATTCCAAATAACAGCAATGATAAAGCCAGACAATAGCATAGTGTTAGTATCAATTTTTAACACCTATTGATAATACCCAGTGATAACATTCAAAGGATCTGTTCCATTTAACCAAAAGTTAAGGATTAAACCCATCTCACATTCATGGGTTTACACACCTTTGTTTCTATTATATGAACATGCCTGCACTGGCAAATAAATAAAGCTTAGAAAACAAATGATAACTGTGAATAAAAAGCCACGCTCACACTTCACTATAATATATGTATAGCAGAGAAACATTGTGCTGCAGGATTCAGCACAGCATAATCAGCCTTGATGATTGTTTATGTACTGCGCGTTTATCCTTTAAACAATTCACTAAAACATTCAAAGCAATTCAGACGGAGAAAAAGACAACAAGCGAAAGATGTTAATTGAGAATACTTACTGCACTCTTTCGACTCCTGGACCCTTGTTTTCATGAAGGCATCAAATAGATGGGGCCAGCCACTGTTATCCACTACAACACACACACACATACTGATATTGTCACTTATGTATTTGCAAGGTTCATATTTCTACATGCATGTGCGCAGAAACAGGATGACTTAATCTGATTGCAAAAATGAAGTACTTCTGATTGGATTCAATTACATTTTAAAATACCTTTAAAATAATATTTATTGAATACATGATTACATATTATTCACAAAACAGCATAACGTTATTCATAATATATTGGTTTGCCCTAGTTCCTCTTTTTTATCTTGTAAATCTTCCTTTAAATAGCCTACCACTTATACACATTCAGAAAGTCTTAGAATTTTGTGAACATTCGCACAAAGAATGCAGTTTGAAAATATACAAATTCACAATATATTTGCTTAAAGTACCCTGAGATTTGGAATATATTTTCTTACTCTTTGGTATATGATTACCACATGTACCATATTATGGTTACAATATAGTATGAGATTATCCTATTTAAATTAGCAGTCTGATTACATAACCTAAAATATGTGAAGTAATGGATTACGTTACAATTTTTGTAACACACTTTCAAGAGTAATTTCCACAGAATTTCAAATTAATCTACCCGGCTCTGCATTTGTATGTGTGTGTTTCTGTGAGTTTATGGCAATATAATGTGCAAGTGTGCATGCATTTGTACAGTATACTATGTATTGTCTGTATGTCATGCGCACAGTCTCACCGCAGTTCTCTTCGTCTGCTCCATTAGGACAGTCCTGGTGCCCGTTGCAGTGCTGTGGTTGAGGCAAACACACTGACAGGTTCCCACACGGGAACTGACCCAACGGACACATATCAGAACCTGAAGAATCTACATACACACAAACACATCCATTGAAAGAAACAAAGTAATGTCAGCAACTGTTCAGACATGGCTTTAGGTTTTGATTGTTAAACGAAGTACATTTTTATTCCTGTCAGGAAACAGAAAACCCTGAATAACTCTGAATTAAATACAATTGCCTTGAAAAATGTATTACCTTTTTTCAGAATTAATAAAATCCAGCCAAGAGCCGCATTTTAAACAGTCCTGACTTAATCAGTCAACCAGCAAAATTGATTCACTCATCACATTATACCGAATGAGTCCCTGTCCTTGTTTTTAGTTTAAACACCTGTTTCACAGCAATGTACATGTTGCTTGTTAATCTGTTTTTTTTTCTTTCTGGATGTTGTATATGAGATATATACTGTACAAGTATACATATCTTCAAATGGATAATAAACATGCAAAACATCAACATAAAAGATCAAATCCCTGTTATAGTTATAGTGCACTTGACGGTCAGATGGTCAAGCCCAATTGAAATGTGTGCGAATGTTGTTGCCATCCCTTTTGTAGCACTCCTGGAGGTCAGAGTTCATGATGCAGGTAGGTCACGTGACTGATGGAAGACTTAGGTTAGTTAGTGGTAACCCTGCCACCACTCGCGTGACCTCTCTGCCTCATGACAGCATCACATTGTATGTCTCGAACCGCCGAAATTACACTTTAGCTGGGACATAAGACCTTGAAAATGTAAGGTTCTGAACAAGTGTGAAATCTTACCTTATAATCAGTTTTTAAATCTTTACATTCAAACCTCGGATATGCCTCCCCTACCAATAAATGGGCTTCAAACCAGTGTTATCTGCTACTTCCAATAAAAGATCATATCAAAGAAACACAACTAAAACTCCATCGGCCAGGTTTACAGTATATTGAAAATAAAATTAAAAAAGGTTATTGAAGTGGAATCATGCGAGGAAAATAAATTGAGTATTTCCATAAAGCTCTTAAAGTAAACGCTCCCAAAGCTCTCAAAACTCTGCAGGATACCAAAACAGTTTTTTTGCATTAGGACTGAGGAGAAGTTTCCATTGATGGAAATGGGAGATTAAACGGCGATTTCAATAGAATAACTGTATGAGACATCTGCTTTATCAACATTGTTTATCAGGATTGAAGGAAGTTTTTTTAAATGACCGTTCTTTAATGAATCACATCACGTCCATTCTTTTTCCTTTCCTTTCCTTATTAATTCACCTCTTTGTAACTGTCTCGTAACTGTCTGTAACACCTCTTTCTGATGCTGGAGCGCTGTTAAAATTCACACAGTCAAGGATGAAAAAAATTATTGGTAGAATTTCTTTAGCCCACCGTGAGTATTATATACCATAGTCTTAGATGGTCCTTCTCATCACGATCAGGAACAAGACAACGTTGTCTCCCTCTGACAATAGCCTTGACCCCTTTATAGAATTCACTGGCATTTTGTTTGCTTTCATTCTTTGACTCTTTGAAGAAACCTTTAGTGACTGTCCATCCCGCATTCCTCTGCTTTACATCTGTGCTATGTTCTAGTCAATGGACTCTCTCTTTCTGTCTGCAGGCTGAATTTGAAGCAGTGGTTGGTCTATTCCCAGCCCTGGGGAGCTGCTGTCATGTAGTACGGACACCTCTACACATCCCCATGAAATCAGAAGGGTGTTTGATGTCCCTCAATCATTCACATGCACACATAAACACTTGAATAATCCTCTTGAATGCCTCGCCAATACGCACAGCTCTGCCATTATTAGCGGACAGCAAGTCAGTCACGTACATGATAAGACTGTCTGCCCTGAACTGTGCTCTACCCAATTAGCTCACCTCTCCAGAACCGTAACCTTCACACTCTGGTGTTTCCTTCTTGAAATCTCTCAGAAACAGGCAGGCACATATGAAAACACATCTGCTTGCACATGCAGATGATCTGCATTATCAACTTTTCACCATAACCGAAGATGTGTGAGACACAAAAAAGAAATCCAACTTGATGTGTGACTCTGAAACCAAAAAGTTTGTTTGTCACACTCTTTCTCTATCGTACACACACACGCAGTTCAGAAGCCAACTCTGCTATCTCTAGCTTATGATGGGAGATACATTTAATTCAGCAACTGTTTTTTTTACCCACTTGGCAGTGACCTTAAAGAGACAACTTTGAAATATACCTCTAAAATTTTTACCTTAGAGTAGTGGTCCTGTACCTTAAGGTACTAGTATGAACCATTAATGTCTAAATAAATAGGTAAGTAAAGGGTAAGTAAAGTCCCTTTGAGGATACCACCCCATTGTAAATCTGTGCTGTACTTACATACAATTTTAGCACATTTTTCTGAGAGTGCCCATATAGCAACTATTGGACCCAAAGTGGTTCCCAAAAGACTATTGAGTTAAATAAATAAGAATAGACTGATATGTTTAAGCTGATCAGTTGGACACCCTATTAATTTTAATTTGGCCAACCTATCGTTAAAATTGAATTCTTACTTTAAGCTGGGAAAATTGTTATATAAATAGCACACATGCATTTTGGATTGCTTAAAAAATATCCTCTTTTTGGAAATACTTCTATTGATGTCTTTTTTCTGACACTGTTCTTTAATAAAAGTCTAGGCAGTAGGCCTAGTTTTTCCTTCTGCTGCTATTTAGTAGTCCATTCAGTATGTCCATTCATTCCATTTTTGAATTGATATGTCACCAATGTTTCTTTTTTGCTTGCTTTATTTAAATTGCTCAGTTTAGCCATTTAATTGTATGCATGAGATTCTTTTCAAGCAACCACATTCTTGTCATGGACACACAACTCATGCTCCGGTCCTATGTGACTCATTCCTCTTTGCCCAAGTGCAGGCATCTATTAAGAATTCATCCTATCTTTGAGTTTGATCAACTCTGTTATGAAGAAATTCAAAGTCAGATACTACCATTGAAAAACGTTCTCCAAAATACAAATATAAACTCTATGTGCTCTTCTGAAGACAGGTATAAGAAATGACCTCATCAAACAAGATTTCAAAATGCCAAAGAACATAAGCTGCCATTCTCTAAGAAGAGACTCCGCACTTGATTAATTCTGTAGTTTTAGATGGTCACGTAAACCCCAAAGAAAAACTAAAACATTTACAGATTTATTTAGCACTGATTAACATCTGTGTAATCTTTCAAAAAGAAAACATGATAATACTGTATAAATACAATATATATATATATATATATATATATATATATATATATAAAACAAGACAACTATGTGTGCTTATATGGCTAAACACATAATAAAATTCTGGCCAATACAAACACTGATAGTCATTTTCATGCCATACATAAAAAAAGTATACTATTTTGTTTAAAAAAAAAAAAAAAAAAAAATTACGGTACTGTAGATATACAGTACATACCAATCTTCTGGCATACATTAGACTCATTTTAAAAAGCAGAACAAAATTGCACACCAACAGAAAGATCTCAATAATAATCCATGAGGTGAGAATGTCATAGAAGGATGCGTACGTTCTCCAGTCCTTGAGGGAATATCGAATTCTTGATTCATACTTGTGTCTGTCTGTGACCCAAAACACAATAGATTATGGATCATGGGAGATGCCACAGGTCATATCACTGAATATAAAAACACAAGAATTTCTGGACAAGTGAATAAATATGGTGTTGCTTTTCGGCACCTTGGGGAATTTTGCACAGAGTGTGTGTTCTTGCATGTGTGTGTCTGCGTCCATCAATCTTGTGACTTCTCCTCAATAATTCAACACACCCTCCCACTCTCTCTCTCTCTCTCTCTCTCTCTCTCACACACACACACACACACATTTTTACGTGTCTTTAGAGATACTCTCAGGTCCATCTGATCTAAAACTGGTTAAGTTTCTCATAATTAAAAAAAACCCCAAACAATTACAACATATCTTTAAAAGCTACTTGCAAAACACACACTCAAAAGTTGCACAGTCACCAGATCACCAAACACTTCTTTATACACCAAAATTAAAATGCATATGTGCAAGTGCATTTCTGCAAGCTATCCCTTCACAAAAGCGCCCGATAAGAGAAGAACCAGCAATCTATCAGCATTTCACAGGATCTTACCAGCGTAACACTGACAGGCATTAATATAAAAACCTCTAATTATATTAATTAAAAGGTCTGATCCCGAAAGGCAGATACAACTGACTGAAGCTCATTTACATTGGAAAAAGCTCATTATCTCATTTATATTCATTCAGTCACATTTATAAATCCATTCACGACATAGTCATACTGAAAAAGCTTCTTTGAAAAGTGCAACCCACTAACTAACAGGGCGGTTTATTCAACAGATGATTCATTCTCTCATTCATCTGCACAGGTATTCATTTACACATTCTTCGAGCAGCATTAAGTCCACCACAAACACTATATGGAATGAAAGGAAGCAAGCAGCAAGCTGAGAAAAGGAATGTTTGAGAATATCTCCTGAGACCACAGATAGCCATGCGGTTACCTGTGTTCAGAATGAGAAAGCCATGTGAGAGATAGTTAGAGATGAAGAGACGGGGTAAAACAACAAAAGTAGGTCTTACCTGAAAAAAAAGCAAGGGAAAAGGAGAGAGAGGAAAGGAGGAGAGGAGGAAGCATGATGCGTGGTGCTCTGAGAGACAAGTGAGTGTGTATCTCCTAGGCTGCTAGTTGCTGATCTGAGCAATGGAGAGACAGAGAGAGAGAGAGAGAAAGAGAGAGAGAGAGAGAGAGAAAGAGAGAGAGAGACACTATATTACACAGATAGCACTTGGTCATGGAAACATACTCTCTGCCAAATCAGCATGATTCCTAACACACACTTACATTTGTGTGCTTGTGTAAGGAATACCATGTGCTCTGTCTATTAATTAAGGTGTCCTGTTGCTATACTGTACTTGCAGTTAAGACTTTTGTAAGACAGGAAGTCTTAATGTTCTTAATATCAACAACAGAAATCTGCAAGTGTATATTTGTCTATACTGTAGCTATAAGAAGCAGAAACGCTAAGGAGGGATGGCTTTTATTTATTATAAGCTGCAAAAACTACTATGTGATGAAGATCTCTCTAAATCAGCAGGAATTGCTTACTGGAAATCCAGAACATTTGCACACGTCAGAGTTAGCAATAAGAAATGAGAAATCATGCAATGTGTAAAATTCCAAAGTAACATGACATAAACAAATAAAAATAGTAAACTAGACTAGAAGTTTTTGGGTTAGAGTCCCAGGTCTGGCAGGGATTGTAGGTGGTGGGAGTGAATAACCAGCGCTCTCTCCACCTTCAGTACCACGACTGAGGGTAGACCCTTGAGCAAAGCACCGTTACCCCAACTGCTCAGTGGCTGCCCACTGCTCCAGGTGTGTACACAGTGTGTGTGTGTGTGTGTGTGTTTGTGTTCACTGCTGTGTGTGCACACGTTGGATGGGATAAATGCAGAGTACAAATTCCAAGTATGGGTCACCATACCTGGCCACAAGCCACTTCACTCACTCACTTAATTTAATTACACAATTAAGGGTGAAGTTAAATTGAGGAATAACATTAGATGTTTAATAATGAGGAGCGTTTAAGCTGAGTGATTCTCTCAAGATGAGGGTTAGATATTGTTCCCAAATTAAAAAGTCACTTACAAGGACACAGTATTACAAGGATAAAGTGAACATAACTTTTAAGTAGCTGGATTAATAGTTAGCATACAACATACAAACAAACATGTTATGTAAATTATGTCCCCAGATTATCAAATGATATGGCTTTCAAGGAGCGCCTCAACCTTACGTTTTTTCAAGAAATTATAAAATTTTTTGAGTGTGAGAAAGACTCTTATGATATTTATAATATACTATATTATATAAGATACTAACAGTAAAACGAGCGAAAACGCCTTCTATCATCTTTAGAACTCACTTCAATCTGTGATTTATTGTTATGTCATATCCAGTTTACACTTACACTTAGAGGATGTTCCGCACAAGATGCAAATACTTTTTAACCTCCACAGCGCCATCAAGAGGAAACCAAGCCAAAGACGCGCGGGTTCCCCTAACGTCACAGATCCTTACGACGTCATCACCGGGCGACAACCGGGGAGTAAACAAGCCTGAAAAGGCACATCGCGTTCTGAACTTAAAAAGAAAGCAAACGAAGATTAAATATGCCCAAAGTGGTGTCTCGGAGTGTGGTGTGCTCGGACACCCGTGACAGAGAGGAGTATGACGACGGGGAGAAACCCCTGCACGTGTACTACTGTCTGTGTGGCCAGATGGTCCTTGTTCTGGGTGAGTAGCCCCAATATTCAATGGTCATGATCGCAGCCGTCCAGTAATTCACTTTTAACATCAAGCGAACAGTCACCAGCTATCAAACTAACTGACGTTTAAGAAATCGTCGTGTTTCCAGTGCTTAATATGGCCTTGCCCTATGTTTACTTACAGCGATACGACAAAATTGAACGCTTGCGGTGTGGAGAGCGTTAGTGATAACCGGGAGCTTTCTAGATTCGTTTCGGTGTGTGTGTGTGTGTGTGTGTGTGTGTGTGTGTGTGTGTGTTTGTGTTTGGGGGGACATTCTAAAACGCGTAACGTGAAAAACGCTTAATGTGGCTTAAAGCACCTAAAAACCGACGAGGGAAACCCACATTTCTGTCAAACCTTTCTTGTAATAATCTCTAACTACTGTCAAAAGAACGAGCCCATACTCGACAGATACAGTGATTAATATTACGTTAAGCGTTTTCTCCCCCATAGAAGTCCATTATAAGGAAACAGCTTAACGTGGCTTAACGGACGCTACGTGACCTCAACAATGACCGGGAGAAACCAAACTTCTGTCAAATCTTATTTATAGTAAACACTTGCCACTGTCAAAAGAACAAGCTCTTATTCCGCGTATAAAGTAAATAATATCACGTTTAATCGTTCACCCCTATAGAAGGCCATTAGGAAACAGCTTAACATGGTTTAACATACTTTAACAACGACCAGGGAAAACCAAAATTCTGTCACATTTTATTTATAATAAAGACATGCCACTGTCCAAGAACAAGCTCTTATTCAGCTTATAAAGTGAATAATATTACGTTAAGCTGTTTCCTTATACTGGTTATGGGGTGAACACTTGACATGATGATATTAACTTTTTAAACCAAGTAAGAGCTTGTTCTTTTCACAGTGGAAAGTCTTTATTATAAATACAATTCGACAGAAATTTGGTCTCTCCCGCTCGTTGTTAAAGTACGTTAAGCCACGTTAAGCTGTTTCCTTATAATGGACTTCTATGGGGGAGAAAACGCTTTACGTGATATTAATCACTCTATCTGTCGAATATGGGCTCGTTCATTTGACAGTAATTAGGGATTATTACAAGGAAGGTTTGACAGAAATTTGGGTTTCCCTCGTCAGTTTTCATGTGCGTAAGCCACATTAAGCGTTTTTAACATTAAGCGTTTGGGTTCTGATTTAGTTTGGAATGCAGATTTGGTGGTAGTTCGGTTATAAACCAATCAGTGCTTTTGAACAAATCATCTCATAAATACTGCAAGTATGGAGAAACTTGTTCATGCCTTCATCACCAGAAAGGTTGAATATTGCAAAGGACTCCTCTCCAGACTTCCCAAAAAGATCATTTGACAGCCGATGAACGCTGCGTCCAGGAATCTTTGGGTTCTATACTTTGGCTTCCAGTTTTATTTCTGTTCAGATTTGTTCTCTAACCTCACTGTGTTCTCCTCTCACGTATGTGTCTGCACTTGAACTCAGCTGAATGTGTGAACAGGGAAATGCTTTTAGAGAAGGCGGGCTGATATTTCACACAACAGGGTTTCGTTCCACTCAGCCTTACTTATGCTGTGAATATTGTAGGATAGGTGTCATTTTATATGCCTGGCACTTCAAAAAATGTGTTGTCCTCTACTGTCGACGTGACCTGTGGACGTCATATGAGATGCTCAGGTTTTTTGGGCATCCCAAAGCACAGGATCTAAATCATGTTCCAGAATCTGTCTAAACGTCTTTCATTCAGCAGATCTGTGACCCTGGAGCACAAAACCAGTAGCAAAGTAGAATGTGTATATTTGTAGCAGTAGCCAACAATACATAGCATAGGTCAAATCTATTGATTTTTCTTTTAGGCCAAAAATCATTAGTATATTAAAGGGGGCCTAAAAGGCGGCAGGTTTGGCCAATCTCATGTTAATCTTGAGTACCTATAGAGTAGTACTGCATCCTTCATATATTCAAAATGTGTTTAGTTTTATCATATTTGTAAAAGAAAGATACAGCTTTACGATTCCTCGAAAAAAAAAAGCAGAGCTCCTTGAGTCGTGCTGTGTGGGCGAAAAAAATGACGAGCGCGATCACCAACAAAACCTATAAACAAATCACATACATGATGCTGTTTCACTTACCCTCTGCAGTTCTGAAGAATGACTGGGATCTTTTATACCCGAGACCACTCCGTCTTTCCTAATCAGAAGATGTGCAAATCCAGCATCAAACTGGACCTTGTTTATAAAATGCTTGTCAACAAACACACTTTGTTGCTGTCCCTGAAAAACAAAGGGCATCCACTATTCACTTAACACTGGCTTCTTTTGTAAAGCATCACAAGGTCATCTTTCCCTATCAAAAACGCACTTCTTTGGAAACATAGGGCTACTTCCTGTGCAAGTCCCGTGCAGTGCAGCTGAATGAGGTGCCTTGATGAGCGCAGTCTCACTTTCTCAGGTCTATGCCTTCGTGATGCGTGCTTCCGGGAGAAATGCCCATATATGAAGTTCTTTCTTCGACATTAGGACAAATTATAGAAAACTTATCTCCACGAAACTTGTACAAACCCAGAAGTAAGATTTTTGGCACATAAATACTCGGTGATTGTTTTTTTGGATTTGTCCATATGTAGCACGAGATTCTAACTTTTTAACAATGTAGACAATGCATGAAATACCATGTTACCCCTCCTATAAATAAAGCTTGTTTTCCGTGAAGATATGTTATTATTATTTTAATATTATTTCCTATTTTAAATATATCAAAAACTGATTTTTGATTAGTGATGTGCATTGCTAAGAACTTCTTTTGGACAACTTTATACTGGATTTGCTCGATATTTTGATTTTAATTTAAAAATTTTTTTAAGATTCCAGATTTTTAAATGGTTGTATCTCAGTCAAATAGTCGTCATTCTAACAAACCATACATCAGCGGAAAGCTTATTTAGTCAGTTTTCAGATGATTAATACGACTCCAATGTTTTCTGATCCAGGGTCACATTTATATGGTTTAATATAAGTAAGTCTAGGCTGGCGACCAAATTTTGTTTCTTAAAGCGATAGTTCACCAAAAAATTAAAATTCTGTTATTAATAATTACTCACCCTCATGTTGTTCCAAACCCACGCGATTTTTGTTGAACTTTAGAAAACAAATTAAGATATTTTTGGTGAAATCCAAGAGCTCTCTGACACTCCATAAACAGCAACAAAAACGTAGCTTGGGCCAGGGAATATTTCAGTGGTGCTACCTCAATAAGGGATGATTACCAATGTCTATGTGTGTGTGTGTGTGAGTGAGTATTTTACACTTGACCTGTATAATAATGTGCTGCAGAATGTGATACATTTCTTATCTTAGTACATTTATTAATAATATATTATATTAATAATATACATTGCATTAATATATAAATGAGTTATGTATTATATTAATCTCACTGCATGATAACCTAAGGTGAGAAAATCTCTTTGAGATGTACAGTTATGACTTTTCCTTGTGATCACTGATTTTTCCAGTTGTAGACTTCTTCACCTCAGCAAGAGCGCGATACTGAGAACCAACACATTTAGCTGAAATATAATGAGAAGCTAAGGATAATTATCATGCTGTGTTTCTGCTTTTCATTCATATGGTGTTATTCATGATTTCCTTCTCGAAATGAAATTAGTGTGATTAAACCTGTGCTCTGTGCTATTTATGTTCATTAAATTGGTCGGAAATTAAATGTCATGAAGTTGATTTCTTTCTTCCTTTTTAAAAACTTTTTTTGTCATCAAAATATCTTTTGTGTTCTGTATAAGAAAGTAAGTCATACAGCTTGACTTTTTCTATACATCTGAGTGTTCTGGATGATATCTATGGGGAAAGGTCAGTGAGATCATTCTGGTCAATAAGGCATCACCTTCCTGCTTTGAAAGAGTAGGTTTTGTCTGGGGGCTCTGCAGTGTGTGTGAGAACTAAAGAGAGATAATTAAGCCCACATGTTCCTTTTCAGATTGTCAGATAGAGAAATTACCCATGAGACCACGGGACAAAGCCAGAGTGATTGATGCAGCAAAACACGCCCACAAGTTCTGCAATGTGGAGGATGATGAGACGGTGTACCTGAAAAGGTGTGTGTGTTGGTCTGTAAGTTTGTTGAAGTGGTTCTTTGAGACATTTATTAAGATTCAATATCCGCTGTATGTCTCTGCAGGTCAGAGGGCATCGAAAGACAGTTTCGCAAAAAATGTGGGAAGTAAGTAAGCCTGCATACTTGTTTTACAATGCACAGAAGGTCAGCAGGCATTCAGAGTGCATGATATTACTCTGTCTGCAGCATGAAGTGTGTTACATACTAACGCAATTATAGCACACAGTTTATTCAGGAATAACTTATTACAGATATTTCATATTGGCTAATGCTAGAACTTAACACTATCACTGTTTGGTGTAACTAGTTAGTGAGTAGCCTAATTACTGTAATGTAATCACTTTTTTTTGTAATTTAATTACATTTACTTCTAACTAAATGCAGCGCAGTAAAGATGTGGATTTAACATCAGAATTACATGTTTTTTGATGCACCCTTCTCACTTTAAATTCTTTAGTCAGTTAAAAAGAATATTGGCAACACTTTAGGGTCTAATTCTTGCTACTAACTAGTTGGATATTAGCATGAATGTTACTGGAACATTGACTCTTTATTATTACTTAAAAAGCACATATTAATGTCTTTTATATTTTATTCTGCAAGACTAATTATTCTTAATCCGGCACACTTCCTACTAAATCCTTAAGCTTAACAACAGTTTTACTGAGTATTAATAAGCAGTATTTAGTATATTGAGGCAAAAGTGTTGTTAGTTCATAGTTAATAGTTTATAGTAATAATTGGCATGCCTACTACTAGAATATTAGCCGTTTATTGGTGCTAACTAAGCACATATTAATGCCTTATTCTACATGACCTTATTGTACGTCCCCATCCTACCGAATGCCTAAACTTAACAGCCACCTTATTAGCAATTAATAAAGAAGCTTTTATTGAGGATACAGTCATAGTTGATAGTTAATAAGTATGACCCATTACTCTGTTGAAGATTGTTGTAAAATGTTATGTGTTTTTATTCAACAAGGATGCTTTCAAATATATTTTTTTAAAACCCACTGGTAATAATAATACATGGTTTGCACCAAATCAGCATATTAGAAGGATTTTGAAATAATCATGTGACACAAAAGAAAAGAACATTTTGCCTTCACAGAAAAATGACATGTATAAGTACATTTAAATTGTAACCACATTTTTGTTTTTACTGTATTTTTTGTTGAATGCTGCCTTGTTGAGCATAAGGGGCTTCTTAAAAGTATTCAAAAATCTTAAGTAGTGTAATAAAATGACTGAATCAGTGTTCCATGTCAATTTATTTATTTGGTAAGTAGGTTTGTAATATACTGTATAATGTAATCATAAAATATCCCCTTCAGGATGATGCACAACCTTAGTCTCGCAATTCATGGCTCTTTTCCAGTCATATTATCTCCTGTCCATAAATAATCATGCACAACAGTCAGCCCCAAGCTTCCTGTGTCGCCATGACGACTATGTCATGCTGTGCCCAAGAGGTTGACGTCAAGGCTTAGAGAATGATTGCAGCAGTGGCAGTTGCCTTGTGAAATGTGCTAATTATGTGTGATCTCAGAATTTTTAGCAAGTTTGATTACTCTCTAAATAAGCTTATCTGACTTTTCTCATAAATCAATGCTGAGTGCCTCAAGTTTGAGAAATCAGCTGTTTTTTGATGTGTTTGTACTGTTTTTGTGTGTTATGTGTAGGTGTGGTCTTCTCTTGTTCTATCAGCATCAGATGAAAAGCACTCTAGCGACATTCATCGTGGATGGCGCACTGGTAAAGTTCGGCCAGGGATTTGGCAACACAAGCGTTTACAGCCAGAAACAAGAGACGCCAAAGAAAGTCAGGGTGAGATACAAGATTTTTATTTTAAAAGATGTGAGATTACTGCAGCATACCACATGAACACGTTTGTGTAATATGCATTTTTATGCACTGTAGGTTATGATGACAAAACGCACCAAAGACATGGGCAAGTTCAGCTCTGTTACCGTTTCAACGATCGATGAAGAAGAGGAAGAGATTGAAGCGGTGAGTTTTAAGTTCATCAGCTGCCTATCTGGAATGACTCATCCCTTACATCATCTCTCTTTGTTGACGAGCTGTTATTGATTGTTGTTTGGTTTATCCTACAGCGGGAGGTTGCGGATTCTTATGCCCAGAATGCCAAAGTGATTGAGAAACAGCTGGAGAGGAAAGGAATGAGCAAGAGACGACTACAGGAACTGGTAAGAGCACACAGAGAAAGATGAAAGAAAAGGCGGTGTGCCTTCATGCTTGAGGCAGATTGAAACTTTAATATAGTCTGCACAGCTAATGAATTTAGAGTTCAAGATGACCGAGACCCCTCACACACACATACACACACTCTTAATCTTATTTACCTTGGCAGCTCTTTAAAGTGGGTTGGTTAAGCAGCTGAAGGCTTGTATTTGATTTATCTGAAAAAGTATGGAGATAAGCACATACAAGTTCTTGAGTCACACTGTAAACACACACGCATTCTGAAGCCAGGTCATGAACTCAGGTCAATTTATTTTGTACACCGATTAATTCTGACAAATTGTTTGATGAATGAACTTCGTATTATAATCAAAACATATGGGTTATAACTAAACACACATACTACTAGTCAAAAATGTCAGTGCGATTATTTATCAGTGCTGCATTTATTTGCTGAAAGAATAGTGAGATTATGCATTTAAATTGTAGGATTAATAATACAGGTCCTTTTCAAAAAATTAGCATACTGTGATAAAGTTCATTATTTTCTGTAATGTACTGATAAACATTAGACTTTCATATATTTTAGATTCATTACACACAA
>JAUMHQ010000053.1:9287904-9311734 GCA_032361165.1 Enteromius paludinosus
TATATATTTAATTTGTTCTACATTCTATTAAATGATTTAAACATTTTTAAATGATCTTTTGGTTATAATTGTAACCATGAATTCTGATGAGTTTGCAATTTTTGTACTTATTAGATTGTCTTCAGTGCTGTTGGATTGAATGAGGTCATCTACTGTATGTGCTGTAGTTTACAGCTTTTAATTTTTTAGTGTCCAAGTCTGCTTTTGGCTGAGTTTCACAAGCTATTTTAGCATGGTTGTTTCTCTGAAACTTAGATTACACTGATTTAGGTTCTCTAAAGGGGTTAGTTCACCAAACAAAATCTCCAGATTCAGAAGACTCTGTAGTGCATAAGTTGTATGAACTACTTAATGATAACTGATTGGACATTTTACTCACCCTCGAGTAGTTCCAAACTTGTATGGATTTCTTTGTTCTGGCAAACACAAAGGAAGATCTCTTGAAAAAGGTTTGTAACCAGACTGTTTTCACCCTTAACTTCAATAGTACTTTTTTCCCTTTACAATGGAAGTCAGTGGTGACTCAAAACAGCCTTGTTACAAACTTTCTTTAAAACATATCTTCCTTTGTGTTCGGCAGAACAAAGAAATTCATACAGGTTTTGAACGACTCGAGAGTTACATTTTTGGGTGAACTGTTCCTTTAATGACTCTTTGCATTAGCTTTTTTTTTTATGTTGACTTCTCTTCCATTTTCTGTCGGAGTTTGGTGTTTTGGGGCATTAATTTTTCATATGTGGAAGAAAAAAGATATCAAGAACATGATTTAAAAAATCTTATTTCGTTTATTTTGAAAAACAAAAAAATATGGCTATTGTATGACACCTGAACGCTTTTCGAAGGCCCTTTAGATCATATTTCTCATTGTCTCTCATGTTATTAAGATCACATTCCATCTCTCAGTCCTTCTGTTCACCTTCATCTCTCTCTCTGTTAAGTCTATTAGAATCCTATGTGTTATAAGTCAGTATTAGCTAATTTATGTTCCTTTGTATGGGATCATTCTGACTCCAAAAAAGAAGCATGGCATCTTCATCTCTGTAACCTTCACCTAAGGGCAAATGACATTTTCAGCTTCTTTGCAGCTCATACTTTTAAGATGATAAACACTAAAGACTGACACTGCTTGTTTGAGCTTATACATTACACATTATAACATTTTCTAAATGAGCTCTTCTAATATTTGACATCTGATATAATGTAAAAACATGAATTAACCAGTCAGTATATAAATGCTTCTCCTTGTTTCAGACTCTTTTCAAAGGCTTTCTAGGGTTTTTGCCTAGCAATCAAGGATCTGAGGTAGAAACACAAAGGTCAAAGTTGGATCCCAGGTATGGATGACACTATTGTGCATTTAAGCAGTTCATTTAACCCGGCGTCGCTCCTGAAGTCTGCCTGACAATTGAGGTATTGTAAGGCACTTTAGAAAAGAAAGCAGGTATTAAATGAAAAGTAATCAACTCCTCTTTTCAATCTTCTTGTCAGTTTTTGTCTTCTTTAGAACTTAATTTGAACTTCGATCGCACTGCAATTGATTTCATTGTCTACTCAGTAGAGTATCTTCTATTGGCCGTATTATATTCTCCATCCCTTTGATCATATTTTACCCATTTGAGAGAATGAAATGTGAGTCACTGCTGACACTGCAGATCAATCCTCCTGAAATACAATGAAGGAGAGATGCTAAAAATGGATGATGGAAGCTGGATCTGTGTGTGTGTTTTTGTGAATCATGAAAATAATATAGCATCATCTTTGCAGTATGAGAACCCATAAATAATTAAGATCAGAGCAGAACTTGTTCTAAACTGTGTGATGCATATTATATCGGTCTGTAGCATAATGGTCAGTTTTAAAGTTTTTTTATTTTTTATTATTAAATTGTTGTATATTTCATTGTGAAAGAATACCAGAATAAGCCCCGTCTTCTCACACTCATGAGGATAAAGGCCATTTGCATTCTCTTTTGCCTTCCCGGTTCAGGTTTGTCAGACTGTGATTAAAATCTGCTGAAGCTAGGGGTTACCTTGCATTTTATTTCTTGCCTTCGAGGACATTGTTATTAATGTAGGAACAGTGACCCAGCAGGTAATTCTATAGCTTGCAGCATGCCAGTTTTAAAACAAGGGTCTCCATGACCGTGCAGCTTATTTTAATTACATCCAGTTTTTGGCATGGTTCAGATTAGGACAGCACAACTGGTCCCTGAAGCATCAGTGTAGAGTGCATGAAGCTTTATAATCTCTGACAAATGGAGGAGGACAGGCCTAAAAGACCCTCTTAGCTGGAGCTGTCCATTCAAAACACCTGTAAAGTCCCCTCTTTGTTGAAGGGCAGTGAAAGTTGCACCCAATCTCGTACTTCTGCTTTGATTTAATGAATTCCAAGAATTCTCCAGAAGATGAGATGTTTCCTCCAGGCCTTTTGGCCTCAGCAGTCTACAGGCCATGGAAATGGAAAACGTCTGTTTGCATAGACCAGTGACTGATGCTCCTTGAAATCCTCTGTCAGTCTTGTCATGAACATATGCATTAGCGTGCGTCCCGTGTTTTGTTCTTTTTTTTCAGTGCTTACACGACAACTTCAGATTCCGTCTGGATCTGATTCTAACACGGCAGCTTTGCTTTCATGCATTTGGCAGATCCTCTTATCCAAATAGACTTAAATTGCATATTCAAGGTACACAATTTATCAGTTCATGCGCTCGCTGGGAATTGAACCAATGTACTGTAGCGGAGTGCTCTATTGTTTGAACCATAGGAAAGGCGAGCTGGAATTGGAAAGCTATCATGGCTTCATACTTTGTGGTTCTTGCGTTCCAATTGCGAATTAAGATGATTGAGGTGAGACATTCACATTCAGATACACTGAGATGAGAGCAGTGAATCACTGTGAAAGAATTATGGCTTTTTGCTCAGTAGGCTGCCTAAAAAGAACAAAGGTCTCTCTGAGTTCACACTCTTTCACTGACATAAGCCAGCGCGCATTGTTCCGCAGAATAAGGGTGTAATCTTTTGCATTTCCTCTTGCAAGACTCTGAAGAGAAGTTGAGAAGTGATGTTATGGGCTGGAAATTTTATGAGCCATGTCACGGTATCCATGGTGTCTTTTATTTTCTCGCACAGTTTGGCACACTACACTGCTTTATCAATAATGCAGTGAAATGCTATTAGTGCTGGGAGTGCAGCAGTTAGTCTGCTTAACAGACCCTTGTGTTGTCCACCCACAGAGCTCCATCAATAACAGTTATGACTTTCCCAAGGCCAAGCGATTTTGTTTTTCAAATTCTATCTTTTATTTGTAATGTCAAACCTTCATAAGAATGCATGTCTATAGAACATAAATATTTTGGGTTTGTGTGTATTTATACAGTTTAAGCATGCATACACCTCATGGCTTCCTGTTCATTTGAAAGCAAGTTCGACAAATTTAATCTGTACAGGAGTCAACAAACCTACAGTAAAACCACTATATGTTTATGGTAGGGGTGGGCATAGATTATTATTTTTTTCATCTAGATTAAACTAGATTAATTTTGAAATTAATTGTGCTTTTCATACTGGCAGCGTTTGTCACGCGCAGCAGAACCACGGCTTGTACTGCAATAGGCTATAGACAAGCATCTTTCTGTCGTATTTTGCAGAGTTCTTCATCCGAACACTGTGTGCCATGAGCTTTGATTTATGTAATTGCCAGCATACTTTGTTATACGACTGTCTACTTTATTCTATATACTTCTGCTCTGCTCCAGCTAATGTTACGCGCGCTGTGTGAAAGCTCTCATCCGTTACATGGGCACCAGAAAAAATACACGCTGCTTACATGTGCAGTGTGATACCGGTGAAAGTCATCATAGCTTGCGTAGTATAGACCCAGCTCCCATCCCAACTTTGTGAATAGATTAACGAAATTTTTTTTTTATCGTGGGATAAGAGTATCAGCAGCATGTTAATGACGATAACGGCCCACCACTAGTTTATGGTTAATATACACTAGCCAGCTCGGATTTGTCTTAGTAGTAGTCAACAACACAGCCAGCAGCTTGACTTTGTACTGATGAAGGCCATGGGCCACCTTTTGGGAAACCCTGCACAGTAACATCTGTTTTAGTGTTTGGCTGAACGTCTTGACTAATCTGCGAGTCTGTTGTCTTCAGACTTACAGCCCTGAGCTCTTTCTGGCATTAAGATCAGGGACTCAGGGAGTTAGTACCATATATTTAGAAGAACCAGCTCCTTTCTGTGTTCCTCTTTTATTAAGTGACTACTCGTGCCAGCAGGCTACTCATGCATGGTTGCTCTTCTCCAGCACACCTATTCTGACCTCCACATTTTAGACAGGCAACAATACCATTCATTACAATTAAATCTGGAGCAGGGGTGGTCCCAAATAATTATGAGTTTGGTTCACTCAGGGTTCACCTCAACTAATCACAGAATTACTCAATTTGAGTTATTTTATCCAAATTTCCATTTAGACATTTTGAGACCACATAAATGCTATTATCTTATTGTTTTAAACAATGAAACATGAATACTATTTCCAGGTCACAAATTGAATGTATGAGTTACTCTTTTAACTTCATCTAAAAACATATGTAATTAGCTGAATTCATTGAGACTGCAAAATGTCTTTGTTGAAGGGCAGTTCAAGTGGCAAGCAGATTGCATGATTTAATTAATATCAGGAATTCTCTATTAGAAGAATTAGCATTTGAGTTTAATCCAAATATCCATGGGAACGATAGACTGGTCATTTTTTATATTTAAACCATGTAAAATGAATATTTCCAGATCTTTTCTAAGAGAAAGAAATCTGTCAATCCAACCTTTCACTTGGATTGTTATCTTCATAATGTAATTTATACTTAAAATCATTATGACCCTGTCTAGTGCTGCAATAAATTGATCACAGCAGCAATTTTTGTTTCTGGCTCTTTGTTTTTAGTGGCAACCCCTTCCACATTACCCATAAAACTTCAAATATAATCTAAATATGTTAAATTAGATCATTCAAGAAAAACATTGTTTTATTTTTCATTTCATTCACATCACATCTGCCTTAAATAATACAATCATGACCTGATCTGTCATCCATCCAGTTTTAGACATGGGTTACAAAAGCTGTTGAAAGCAGTTTCACTGAACTCTGCTGTTCCAGCAAATCTATATTCCAGTCATTCACAATGCTTTGAAGCAAAAACCACAGCCACGGAATTGGACACCCCAAAACTTCACACAACTCTTTAGGAAGCTCTTCAGTCACATTTAGACTCGCACATCTTTTCTAACAGATGAGCTCAGCGAGACCTCATTTAATAAAACTCACCGCTACCATAATACCGCCTAAGCATTTGCTCTCACTGCACTATTCCACTCAAAACATTTGTCTGCTGACGTCTTCACCAGATCATGATTTCAGCCTCTGTAGTGTCATGATGGGCAGTCGAGCGTTCACCAAAGCTCATTTCATTTGGTTGTCTCTCACAAACAAATTTGCTCCAGTCCATCTCTACTCAACACTTCCCAGATGGGAATCAAGTGACTGAATTGTTCATTTATATGTACAGAAGTATTATTATTTTTTATTTTTTTTTACCACACAGCAGCCCATCTAAAATCGAATTACATCAGATGTTACACCAGAGGATTGGCCAGCTGCGTTCCCTTGCGCTTTGTGCATGCATATTTGTTCAGTTTTGTGTGACATGCGCATGCATACTGTACATCATATTTTCTTGCGGTGATTTGATAAATTCAGACAGAAAATGGTGGGCACAATGAGCATCTCGGTGCCTGCAGAGAACCATGGCGCCACAGGATGCCACCGTCTGTCTGCTGCTGTTGTGTTTGAGTGTGTGTGTGAAAGGGCACCTTGTTTTGGTGAATAATTAAAATCCTTGTTAATCAGCTCATCATTGGCTGCACAGTGAGTGAACAGGCATCCAACCATGATATAATTATTCACACACACACATACGCACACTCCCTTTGATTCTCATTTCATACACACACACACACATACGTGTACACACGGTAACCAGCACGTCTAATTGAATGATCATTCGTTTTCCACTCCCCGGATTCAACAATCAGGCTACTGTTCAAATCAACACACATTTTTGTGAACTGATCTGATGATCTGGGTTGCACTGAGAGGTCATTACAGATTCTTTATTATTTTTAGAATGCATGCATTGAATAATCCAAGAGCCGAAAGGTAAAACCAGAATATTAAAATGTCAAGCAAAAAGGCTCTTTTATTATTAAAAAAGCAGTCACGAAGGCAGCACTGTAATGTTGTCGCAGTGTCTGTCTCGGTTTATACTTGGTGCTTAAGCATCCGTGGATAAGAAACTCTTCAAGATGAAAGAGCTTACCGTTCAGGACTGTTTTCATGCTCTTGCTTATGAAGAAAAACTGCCGCTGGCATATATGAGGGTTGGTTTATTTGTTTATTCTACTAGAGATCTTTCATTATTGCAGAGCAATGAAACCGTTTTCATCAAGATTAATATTAGGGTTATATTAAGGTTTAATGTTCTTCAGATCCTCCCTGAATGAGTACTAAACGGTTGTAGTTGAGATCAGTGGTCCCTGGCGTATGTCAGTTGGTCTGTGTGTGTGTGTGTGTGTGTTGATTTATGTTAGCAGGCTGTTAGTTTTGTGTTTGAAACTGGAGAACTACTGCTAAGAGATGCTGAACCAATACCCTTTTGAACCAATTAAAGGAAGGAACTCAAATGCTTTGAATGTTTCAGTTCAATATGAGGGCTGGATCTTTCACTGTTCTGGGAGATGGGAATCGTCCCGGCGTGCTAAATGATGATCAGATGCCTTGAGCTTCTGTTCCTGACATGGGTATTGAGTTGAATAGAGGAGAAAATCAATGCATATATGAGCCAATCAATGCAGGATGGGGTGTCAAATATGCTGTAACCGATCTGAACATGTTGCTTTTATATTGCTAAGGAGGGAAAGTGCTTGTTCATGTTACAGTTACTGTTAATAGTAGTGTTAATTTTGAATCAGTGTTTGTTACTGTTATTAAATTAATTTAAATGTATAGCATTTAGAGTAAATAAATAAAAAAATACAAACCTAAAAACTGAAATCAATTGTTTTACATGTAAAAAAAACTCATTTGAGCATTACATTAAAATAAATAAAAACTGTCTTAAATAACTTGAACTGTTAGCTGACATCAATGGTAATCTCATGCTGAATACCAATAATTAAAAAAATAATAATATTTACACAGAGGTAAGATAAACCTGTCAAAACTTCCTTCTGAGGATGTCCTCAATCATAAAAACTGTAAAAAAAAAAAAAAAAAATGAAGCTAAGTAAATACACTGCCATTCAAAAGTTTGGGCTCAGTGAGATTTTTAATGCTTGTCTAGGCTGTATTTACTTGATCAAATGTACAGAAAAAAAAGGTTATATTAAAAATATTATTGGCTATTATTGGTTTCCTATTTTAATATACTTTTGGGATGCAGGACTGCATTTTCATCAGCCATTACCCTAGTCTTCAGTGATTTCAAGATTTTTCAGAAACTGTTTCTCGGTGTTGAAACTGTTGTGCTGCTTAACAAGATTTTTTTTGGAACCTGTGATACATTTTCTTTGATAAATAAAAAGAACAGCATTTATTCAAAAATTAAAACTCCATTTTATAAATATCCATGTAATATATCCTTCCTGATTAAAACAATTAACTTATTTTAAAAACCCTGCAGACTTTGGAATTTTAACTCAAAATGTCTATTTTTGAATCTTTCTTTTTGATCCACTTCAAAAGTTGACTACTGTTTGTATATATATATATATATATATATATATATATGTATGTATATTTATTCATAAATAAATAAATATATTTATTATAAATGTGTGTGTATATATATATATATAATTATTTTTTAAAAGCATATTAATATAGAAAAACTTTTGTTTAAAATTGCAATGATATTTCACCAAAATATTTTTGTATTTTTAATCCTATTCATCCATCCTTGATGAGCACAAGACACTTTTGTAACACTTTCTATAAAGCCTGTATTTCTAAGGCATTATAAATAAGTTATATATATATATAATATGTTGTATCATCTTATGAATATTCATAAGACCAGTTTTAATGTGTTATATTACTAATATAAGAAATATTTACTTATTTGCGGTTATAGTTTTTAAGAGTATGATCATTTATACTCAATAAAGACAATTCATCTACTTAAGTTACAATGGATGATATTTAGTTATAATGCATTATAAGTCTCATATATTGCCATTTTACTCATACTAATTTACTTAAAGTGAACAAATACCCCTTATAAGTACTAGTGAAAATGTATTTATTTTTCTCAAACAGCCATATATGTAATATGAGACATTTGCTTTGAACATTTGTATTTATTTATTTATTGTTATTATCAGTTTGCTTATTGTGATAGTACCTGTTGAGTTACTCTGCGACTACATGTCAACTAGCCTTCATTAGAGTATTAGTAGTGTGTCTGCAAAATATATACCAACTCTTTATTTTGACGGTCTACTAGTACGCTTAGGTTTATATAATAAACACTGCATATTAGCTAGCTCACATAAACCTCATATTAGCCTCACTGGAAACATTCAAATAACACTCAGCACCTAACCACTCACATGATGTTGTAAGGTACTGTGCAGATCTTTAAATAAACAATGTCAAGATATGGTATAGTCCATTATAAATGAAGCAGATTTAATACGGTGTTCATTGTGTGTTATAAATAAAAGTTACATTTACAAATATGTTAATATTATAATGTATTATAATTGTTATTATGATTATTCATGAGATATTATAGCACATTATACGTTTTTTTTATTTTTTATAATGCATTATGCGTTTATTACAATGCCTTAAGAATACCCTTATATTGTATTGTAAATACAGGCTTCAAAGAAAGTATTACCGAAACATCTTTAAACACTTACTGATCCCAAACTTTTGAACAGCTGTGTGTGTGTGTTTGTGCTGACTGAGTTAAGCGCCACAGCCCAACCTGAGAAAACATTCAATTAGATTTACAAAATTCCAGCGTTAATAAAAGAGAACCTGACATTCTCAGAACCGCCCACCCTTCTCCCTTCCTCACTTCTGCTCTCCTACTCTCAGTATTGTGTGCTCTAATAATAGGCATTAAAATGAGTTTCTGATGCCTGTCTTCCAAATGCCACGCTGAGGATGAGCGATCGTTCAACAGAAACGATTAGATAATTAGACCATCCTCTCGCTGTGTGAATCCGCACACACATATCGATCTTCTGCTTGATCACTGTGCAGTAAATAAACTTCACCTTGTCAGTGACATCTCTTAAGTGATAATGACACCGTCACCTACCTCTACATTGTCACTTCATGCATCAGCTGACTGTCCCGGTTCGTATAGATGGGATGTGATATATCTAAAGAATATTTCAAAGAACGCTCTCCCATCTGTTGTTGAGAGGTGACATGCGCCTTGCAGTGTGGGAGTGAACCATCAGGGGGCAGTGCGAGAATATTTCAGCGTGATAGTGGGCTGAAATGGTCCTCATGGTTAAGACTTAACTGACATCTTCGTACTTCACTGGTAGTGTAGGGACACAGCCAAATACTTGTGCATTTAGTGTGAATAATGAGTTAAGAAGTGACAGTGCTGGTGTTAGGGCATCAATGTTGATAGAAGTAGGATGTATTCTACTTCTACTTCTAAAAGTGTTTAAACGTACATTTGCTGTGTTTTCGATAGGAAGCTTGTAGATGATTTTTGTTTCAAGGTGAGGCAAGTTTGACCTCTTGTGGTCCGGCTCCACTTTTTTTTAAGTAGGGGTTAATCTGCATTTTCAGTATTATGTCAGGCAAGTCTGGAGTTAAACTCCATTCTTTCGCTCGCCCCCCACCCCAAAGTCCCCGCATCTCTCTCTAGGTTGCGCCGTCAGCCCTTTTGTTCCAGTCTCATTGTAATGCGTTGGCGTGGAAACGATGCTTTCTGACACCTGGCCCACATGAGCCAGGCCCTGTGAAACAGACCTCATCACCACCAATCAGATCAGCTCTCCCACAAATCACAACCAATCAGATCACCAGCCTCGCAGACACAGCCGACGCCACAGCGACCGCCGACCTAGTTGTGCTCTTAAAGGGACAATACGCACTCATCTACAAAGCCCTGCACCCACGAACGCAGAGGGCTGTTTAGCGAATCCTTCATCTGCAAATGATCTACTTTTCATTTGCTGATTGTTTGAACGGATTTCACACAAAAGAATTGATACTTTCAATTTAAAAGTCCAAAATATTCAGGCCTCCAAACTCAAAACACATTATTTCAGAATCCAGTTTGCATAATTGTTGTGAGAATTAGCCCTTATTAAGAAAATCAGTCCATCTTGTCTTTTAAAAAAAAATTTTCAGCTGTAAATAACGGTAATATATGATGTAAAATAAAAATGTTTAACTAATCCAAACTTTATTTAATTAATAAAAATGGTCACACTGCGAAGGAAGGAAGGAAGTTGTTAATGTACTGGATAGCATTAATGATGTAGAATATAGTCATGCACAAGCTACTAACTAATAAACAGCCAATATAGTAATAATATGAATGTTAACAAGCAACTAGTTAATTTCATGATGAATTTCATTGTGAACATTCATACGGTCACTGTTGATCACTCTGAATATGAATGAGTTAACTTTAGACCAAATGTATTTTTTTTTAAATATGCAATAGCTAACATTTTTATGTTGTGTGTGTGGTCAGTAGGCCTGTTTTTCAGCACGTTGCGCTCCCTAGTGATCAATTTTCAGCGTTAAAATATATGCGAAAATGCTGCCGTATTAGAGCGTACACAAGAGAGTTCAACCCGCCGCCACTATTACAGCTTTTTTCACACCTCCCTTCCTTTGTGCTTTTTTTTTTCTTTTCTCGATATAAAAAATAAATGAGAAAACCAGCAACGGTGCATATTTGTGTGTGCTTTCAGGAGACGTTCAAATGCTTGAACTTCACCAAAGCTCAGGAGGTGCGTCTATGCATGTCGGTGTTTGTACAACATATGTTGGCCATACTAGGATGTCATCTGACATATTCCGGATTGGAGCTTTTTGCTGCTTAATTTCTTCAAGACCCGTTCTCTCCCTCCATCAGATCCACACGTTCTCAGAAAGCACAAAGACAAGAGCGTAGTCCCTCAGAGGAATGCATCACACATATTACCTGCACTGAATATTAAGTGTGAATTTTAGTTTTCTCGTTGGAACCGAGGAGGTGGCACTGTTTAGACTGTAAATGTTTCATTTCAGGTTTTTATAGTCTTGACAGAGAATATTGATGTCTGTGTGTGTTTAATATAAAGTTAGAGGCGGCCAGTAATAATGCTTTGTGTGTGAATCAGATATCAATCCAAAGTGAGCGAGTGTTTTTTCTTTGAATTATACAATAATTATTATTTTAAAAGCTCTAGTATTGTAGCATGTCAGACAATCCATTACATGACTCCTAATGGTCCCAAAGCTGGTGTATTGACTGTTCAATAGACATGGTTTGTGTGCGTATAAGCGTGTGTAAGAAAGAAAAAAGTATATTGCTGTGGGGGTAACAAAAGACGTCTCTTAGATCTCTTATGTAATTCAATACATGCAGTTCAGATTGAGTTTCAGCTGATCCATATCTGCCTGTCCTCTCACAGTGAGTGGTTTGTATGCTCACATCTGAACATCATTTCTCTCTCTTTCTGTGTTTCTCTTTGGAACACATGTTTTCCACTCAATCTTTGACCCAGATGATGTTGGGTCTGCTGGGAATAAGTATTCTTCATGGACTCTGTGTATTGAGGACGGGCTGGGGAAACATAAAATTTGTATGTGTATTTATATATATTTAGTGCTGTCTTAAGATTAATCGCGATTAATCATATCCAAAATAAAGGTTTTTGTTTGCGTAATACATATGTGTGTACTATGCGTGTTTATTATGTGTGTATAAAGACACACATATAGTATAAATCTTGAGAATATTTACGTGTATATACATTTATATATAGATATTCTTATATTTTGTGTTATTTATAAATATATTTAATTAATTAACATAACATATTTATTTTAAAAAATATACATGTTTGTGTTTATATACATATGCATAATAAATATACACATATACACACATCATTTATGTGAAGAAACTTTTATTTTGGATGTGATTAATCACAATTAATCATTTGACAGCACCTATATATATATAAATAAATACAGTAGTCAACATGTGGAGCAAAAAAGTTAATCAAACTTGTCCTAAGACAAGAGCAAATTTGGGTTTTAGGTTTTTAGGACAACTTTGATAAAAGTTTTGATCCACTTAAAATGTTTACTACTGTGTGTGTATATGTGTGTGTGTGTGTGTGTGTGTGTGGGTTTATGTGGTTTATGAGGACACAAATTTGTATAATGACATGGTTATAACATAGGTATTACAATATGTAGGTGTTTTATGAGGACATTTTCAGAGTCCCCGTAATTCAAAAGGCTTAAAAAACATACTAAATTGTGTTTTTTGGAAAATCTAACAATGCACACAGTTTCCTGTAAGGGGTAGGTTTAGGTGTAGGGTAGGTGTAGGGCAATACCACATACAGTTTGTACGGTATAAAAACCATTACGCCTATGGAGAGTCCCCATAAATCACAAAAACCAACGTGTGTGTGTGTGTGTGTGTGCTAGGTTATGTTAAGTGTATACTAGGTAATACCTTAAACTAACCTCTAGTATTCACAGAGAGTCACTACTAAATAGAGTTTGTAGTATGACATCTTTGTATACAATGTGGTTATATTCTTAATTTGAACAACTGGCACATGATACATTTTTAATAATGTGTAATAATATTTGAAGATGTGTGCGGCATGGTAATCGTGTCAACTGTATAGCTGGCAAATTATCTCGAGCACACATCAAAGCCATAGTAATATATAAACATACTTTTCATGACTGTAGTGAACACATTAAAACATGTGTTTTCACGGAAGGCAACCTCAAGTTTGTTTTCGTGTTTTGCTTTATAATTCACTTGGTTCAAATAACTCGGAGGGACACATTTTCTCAGCGGCTTAAATGTACGCTGAAAGTGAAGAATCAATAAATCTTGTGCGCAAAACTGTACCAACCAAAACTGTTTGACTCTCCGCTTCCCTCCAGACTGACTGATCACCATAAAAGATTAGATAAATCAAATTTCCTCCAGTGTGTTTTTAGTCTTCCAGCATAGTGCCCAAATATTTCCTCCTCAAAGTCTCTGCTCGGATCACGGCCGGATGGTTAATGATCTGGTGTATTAACACAAAGGGAGGAGATTTCATTTCAGGTAAGTCATGATCCAGACATACTCGGATCAAAACTTTGTCCTTGAGCAAGTCGGGTTCCTTCAAGGGGACGGTACCTGAATTTAGTTTACAGCATGTAGCATTGGTTAAGTTCTGCTATTGAAAAATGAAAATTAAAGGTGAATTTAGGTATTGCTTTTTAAAATATTAACGTTTTTAACAATTCAATAAAAGCATTTTCAGCAATGTAAAAACTGTGGAGATTAGCATGTCCAGTCTTGACTGTTAGTTGTAAATAAACTTGTTGTAATACCGATGTAGTAATTATATATTGTGCACTCCTTTGGTTTGATCTGAATGCATTACTGGTTTATTTAGCATTATGAAACAGTATATACTGTACTGGTCAGTAAAATTATGCAGGCCATGTAAGAAATTAATATAAATATAGAAAAAAATGCTTTGGAGACCCAGACATGGCCTTGCCTGAGAACATAGACAGTGTTTTTCAACCTCTGACTTAAGATTCAGCGCATTTGGATTAAATTAGATACGGTTCGGTGGGGATCTCAAGATGATCTTTAGATAATTCAGTGTTTTTTTAATCTTGAGGTAATCCTGCTATACATGCATGCAAACCTCACTTACAAGTCTAACTTAGTTACTTTCAGACTTGTCCTAGCCTTATGTCAAAGGTGGATTAAACATATTAATGATTAATTTAGGTTTTAGTGAACAGGAATGGCTTAACTAAACCTGATTGAACTCAAAAACGGACTGCAAACTTAAATCAGGGGCATGCACAAAATCTCTCTCTAATAATGTTTTGAATTAAAACGTTGCAGAGTTTCTGAGATTTTAATCAAGCGTCTTATTTTAGTAGTCTGAATAGCAAATATCACATTTGCTGTGCCTAGGAAGGAAAGTAAGAGAGAAATGAGCTGAGCTTAATACTTAATACCAAATGTTTAATACTTTGTCACTGTTAATGTTTTCCAGAGGGAAAAGCCGAGTTTGCTAGTCTTGATGCATAAGCCTCTCAAGGATTTATGGAGAGTTCTCATGACTTGTAGTTTGGTGTGAAAGTTTTTGGATGTTCATGTAACTAGTTTGTGCTGAGGACGTGTGTGTGTTTAGGTGCTGGTCTTTAGGGCAGATAACACAGGTGATAAATGAGTGTGGTAATTTCTCCTTGTACCTGCATTTAGCTGCCCTACAAACACATCCACACAGCCACATACAGTACACGTCCACACAACCTGCTCCTCCGTTTATAAAATAAAAAACATTAATATGTAAACAAAACGATTCTTAGCAAGTATCATAAATGCACAAAGGCCTGTCATCAAGGCTTGTTTTCTTCTGTGGAAACTCTGTGTGTGTACATATTCTTCAGTCTCCAGCTTTTTAAAAAAAATGTGTTTATTTTTCTTCCTCAGCCAAACAGGATATTACTTTTTCCTTTGCTTTTGTCTTTCTTGTTCACTCGCTTGTAATCACTCTTTCTGTTTGTCTTTCTTCTCTCCTATGGCACGGCTCTGACTCACACTCCCTCTCTAGTAGTTTGTTTGGAATAAACAGTATAATATTGTGTGCAGTGAGGTAGTGATTACATGTGTGTGTGTGTCTATACGTATTTGTGTGTGTTTGGGTGATTAGAGTCAGGGTTTGTGTTTCCTCAGAGGAAATTAAGCAGGCATGGCCTCCAAAAAACGTCCAAAACTCCTAAAGCATGGAAATCATATCCAGACCACAGAGCTGTGTGTATGTATGCACTTAGCTGTAGTTTGAGGACAAATCTAAATCTGAAAAAAAAAACATATTTTAAGCAATAAATCTAATAATTAGGCTGTAAGCTAAATCTGACAGGACCTCATTTTGGGGATGTTCTCATTATTATTTTTAATAATGCAGAAAGTTTCCTGTTTAGGGTTACTAAATCAAGTGTGTGTGTTTATGTGTGTTTGAAATAACACAGAAGGTTATTTGTTCAGAATGTTTGAAATAACTTTTGCTTTGAGTTCAATTATATGTGGTAATATCAAAGTGTTTATTTGTGCAATAATTTAAACTTGACCAATGCATGACATTACAGTATGATATTAATATACTAGCATGTGTTTGAGATAACGATGATTCATTTATATTCACTTTCAATGCTTGATGTGTATATATATATATATATATATATAGTAAAAAACTGTGTAGAACTGCCATTATAGAGTATGGTCATTTGAATATTAATCATTTTACAGATATTAGGAGGACTTTGGATTTTAGGATATCATGGGGTGATAGTTGTGATGTGGTTGTAGGGTTTTCCTGTGGCCAGCAGGGTGAGCTGTGGTGATGTCCTCTCTGTCTGACAGTGTCTCTGAAGTCAAGCTTCTCTGTCAGGACTGTTAATTCTGCAAATTCACCCGCTTTATCATATCTGAGAGGTTTACAGCATGACGCACCAGCGTTCACTTCTCGCACTGAGCTGTTTGTCATTTCAAATCTGTATCTCTCTCTTGCTTCCTCTGCTTTTCACACACAAACACACATTCAAATTTGTTTTTTGTCTTGATGGGATTTCAGTTTTTGTCATACTAGGATAGTGAAATTTTGCGGCCGACCCCTAAACCCAACCCACATATAAACCTTTTGGCATTCTAGTCATTCATTTGGATGGTCCTCACCGTGTATGTGAGTGGTTACTGGTTTTACCATCCTTCAAGTGTGTCATGCAGGTTTTTGTGCGAAGTGGTTTTTTGAAAACAACTTTCAAGAAAAAAAAAAAAGGTACAGGTTTAAAAAGTGTTTTTCTAAAATTCTGTAGAGAAATTCACCACCGCACCACTCTTGCTTTAAAAGACCTTTCCCCCTCTGAACCACTAGGATGTTTTATATAAATGTCAAAATGTCAAAACTAAATTGCATGGTGATCACTGGCTGTCCACCTTGATGGAAATTGGATTGGTTTGTTAAAAAAAATAAAAATGTCATTCCTGATTTGAACCCTGGTCTTCTTGCAAGCTAAAAAAAAAAAGCTATAGCACCAGCCACTTTTTACTTTCTTTGTTGCAAAGTACTAAATGTAGTCTTCTTTTCATTTAATCCTGTTTAACCAACTGAAATGCAGAATAATGCTTTATACTTCTAAACAGAATATATAGAGTTAAGTACTATATATTCCAACCATATTCCAGACTGCTTTTATAACCTTTTTATAGCAATAAATAAAAAATAAAAAAAAAAACTTATAAGTTTTGTCATATTTAAGAAAAGAATGCTGACATACTGTATAAACACACACACACATACACACCCACTCACTACTTTAACTACATATTTTCTGAGTCAGTTTTTATAAATAATCTATTGATTCATAAATGCTGCTTTATGAATATTTAACCACAAGGAGAGCAGTGTAACGAGTCAGGTTGTCTGCGCTTACTTCAGGGCCTTTGGGACAGAGAAAACCTCCCTCCATAAGCTTCCGTAGACTAATGATCCAATTATATATGATTTGATTGCAATTGTAACAAGATTTCACTTATGGAAAAACTCTAAATCAAAGAATTCCCATAAAATAGCAATGCCATTAATAATAAGATTACATAAGAGTCAGAGAATTAGTGTTGTATCTGCCTGATCTTGATCTTAATTCAATAAGAAGTTAAGAATTCATTATTCATTATTAATTAAACTCATTAGACATTTATTACATTTTACAAGATTTCGCTAAAGTGATAGCCCACCGTTAAATGAACAGTTTCTTCATTATTCACTTGCCCTCATGACGTTCTTAACTTGTATGACTTTACAAGTGCTGCTCTGTGTCATACAGACATAGTGGACGGGGTCAAGGGGCAGCCGTGTTCATCACTCATTTCATTACGGATAGCTCCTGGGTTCTTTTGCATTCATTAGGCATCTATTAAACGTCGAGAGTTCTTTGGGAGTATAGAACTTCTTGCAAGTTAAAGATTTATTCAAGATTTTTTAAGGTAAAGTTAGACTGAGTGAAAATGACAGGCACGGATTGTGCGCTGCTGGTGAGATCGTGTGAGCGAGAGGGAGGAATAGAAGCAGAAGCAACGAGAGAGGCGTGTGAGGGCTTTTTGCTGTGGTGTTGGCAGGTTATCAGACAGCTATGAGGTGTCTGGACACTCTGCATTATGACACACCAGGACGTTTTCCTGCTTATAAATATTAAAAAAGTAGAGCTGGCATTACCCACAATCCTACGCACTAACAACCGGTACTGTATGTATGTGTGTGTGACTGAGGTTATGCTAGGTACCAAATGTCCCGGCCAAGAAAGGTAAAACCTGACATCACCTACATTGTTTGCACCAGCCATCTGTCCTCACCAGGAAAACAACTTAATAATGCGACTAACTATAAAACATTTATTTATTATTGGGGTTTTTTTTGTTTCAGTAAGGTGTATATTTAGAGGTAGATGTTGGGTTAGGCTATAGAAAATATAATCACCTTCATCAAGGCAAGCATGTGTTTATGGCCAACACTGTGATGACTGGGAGCATTGTAAAATAGTGTTAAATCATTCAAACGTTTTGGCAACACTTTACAATAAGGTGTCCTTTCTTAACATTAGTTATTGTATTAACATGAACGTACAATGAACAATAGTTTTATTGCAGTATTTAGTAAAAGTAGTTTTCAGTAATTCATTGTTTGTTCGTGTTACTTCAAAGTGCATTAATGAAATGTTACCAAACACGGCTTGTAAATTTCATAATGCATTATTAGATGCCGAAATTAACAATAACTGATTTTAATGAATGATGTAGAAGTACAGTTCATACAGTTCTTAGTTCATGCTAATTAATGTAGTTAACTAATGTTAACTAATAAATCTAATTGTAAACTGTTACCAAAAATTTTTAGTATTAGTTTTTCGTATTTTAGCAATGAAAAGTTAATACACTAACTGTACCTTTAAAAATACTAGCATTTAATTGTGGGGTGCATTGTAAAGGTTTAAGGTTAAACATTTGAAATGAAAAAATACAAAGATAAAAAATGTTTAATGCTTACAGTACAAGTCTGTATTTTTATTTATTATTAAAAAATAAACAGTAATAAACAGTTATATTATTAGATATTATTATTATTACTATTACAAATGATTACAATTTGTAATAACAACCATTTCAAATTTAAAGCTGAATTACTTCAAACTTCAGTGTGACTTGAATCCTTTAGAAATAATTTAAATATACAGTTTTGGTGCTCAAACAGCATTTCTTATTAGGAATGTTGAAAGCAGTTGTGCTTTATTTGGATAAAAAAATATAAAAAAAAACATCTTTTTTTTTTTTATAGAACTGCATCCTTGCTAAACAAAAGCATCAATTCCTTACAAAACACGCAAACACACTTTAAGCAGTGTATGCTATATACTTAAAACTAATAATTACATTTTAAAACTTTCCATTTTTTATTTCAATGTTCTGCATACAGTTCTGGAGTCATTAAAATGTATTTTACTTTATAGTCATTGTTATGATAAACTTGATAAATAATGACCATCTGAAAATACAAAAAAGTTTACCTCACTGAAAACAATAAAGGTCAGTGGAAATTCCCAACCGTGATAGAAAAACAAATGTGTTTTTTGTTTGAGTATGTTTGGGGCATGTGTGGTCAGATTCATTCAACAAAAAGCCTTGATGAAGACGATGATGAAGGCTAGCTGTCGATCTTGCCACCACTAAACACTGGAACTGTGTGTGTGTGTGTGCATACTATTATTTGTTTATCCGTCCGGTGATGGACAAATGGACGCCGACCATAAAGAGAGCATGATCACACATTTTCTTGCCCAATTATTACAGGCACACAGAGCAACAAGCCACAGCACTGTAACCTAATAGAGGAGGGAGAGGACAGAGAGAGAGACTGCAGCTCATTGAATAAATGGGACAGCCACTGTTTGAGAAGGAAATTGCCTATTTAAATACTTACATCATCTTCAACACACACACACACACACACAATGACCTTGATCTGTTTTTGCATCAAATGTCTTTGAAACATTTGTGCATGTGTCATACAGAGTCTATGTGCCTGCTGTATTAATATAATTCAGGATGTTTTGTGAGTTTGTATGCATGTAGATCTTTGCATGTAATGTATTTGCCTTTAAATGTATGTCTTCTGTGCTTCTCCTGGTTTTAGTGAAATAAAGCACAAAGTAGACAAAGAATGAGCATGTGTTTGTTTAATATCCGCTCTAATAATCTTGATGTCAGTTTGCTATATTAAGTAATTGCCAGCGGCAGAAGTTGCCACAAGCCCTGTCAGAGTCTCATCAGTTCCTGATTCTCACTCTTGCCTTCAGGGGCCAAAGTATGTTTGTGTGTGACACTTGTCAATAACTGGCACTCAATATGACATATTTTTGGGGCTAAGTGTGTGTGTGTGCATTATGATATATGTTAGCTTATTTACAGTAGGAATTACATTTCTGGCATGTTTATTGTGTGTGACTGTAGGAATCAAAGCATATTTCTGAATGACATCAGCCTTTAATGTTTTTGTCTTTGAACACAGAGCTTACAAAACAGTGACCGCTATATTCTGTCTGTTTCAGCTTCGTAGACATTAATGCCCAAATGATGGTCCTGAATCAAAATCCAAAGCAGTAAAATATTGATACCGTTTTAATGCTCTGCCGTAAATCATGCTGTCATACATAGACCACCTGTATGGCAACAGAATGCCTCTTATTGCTAAATCAATAGTTTTCTATTAGAAATGAAACCTGGACAGCCAAAAACATTGTCTTCATTTGGGGCGGAACGATAGATCAGCGCTGGCCTGGACTTCAGCTGAGAGTCATTAATGTCATGCCGGTGGGACTCTGAGATTTAGAGCGGCCACGGTATATAAGCTAATATTTCTGCATTTGAGGAACCCCCCCCCCCCTTTCAGAAATAATAAATTCATTGTGGTTAGAGAGTTTGCTGACTATATTAGGCTTGAAGCAATATCAAAGCACATTCTCTAATGTTCTAGGGTTGTGGAGGATAATTTGCGGCGGTGCAGACACGCACACACTTTATGTCTCTCATGCCGTGTGTGTTTGACAGGTCGCGTGTTTGATCTGTCTTAGACATGCTGTAATAGCTAGAAATACGTAATAATAATCGCTGTGGGCTGCAGTCTTCAAACGTTATTCATACGCGCAGGAATTAGGTGGAATTGTTAAACTCATTTTTGAAAAGTCATTATTAATAACTGAGTCATGGATAACAACGGGTTATGAATGTGTGGCTCTGTGCTGTGAAGGACAGGAATGTCCATGGGTCAGGGTTTGGCGGTGCATAAAGAATTACAGTCTGAAACATTTAGAATGCAAATGAGACGCGCTTGTGTAGAGTTGCAGTGCTTATGCAAAAAAAAGGAAATATAGGTTACACTTTATTTTAAAGTGTCCTTGTTATAATGTAATGAGTTATATTAATTAATTACATGTATTTACTATATGATTAGGATTTGCTTACTTGCATTTAAATATGCTGAATTGATTGTTATTATAATAGTAAGTACATGTAACATGTAACAAGGACAGGGTTGCCAGGTTTTCACAACAAAACCTGCCTAATTGCTATTCCAAATAAACTCAATCATGTTTCCAGGGGGGTCCCCCGGTAAAAATCTCATTCAGGAGGGTAAAATACACACGATTTTTGTCAGGGTTCCCTTGGTTTCCAGGGGCTTAATATCACATTATTGGGGTCACTTCAACCCACAGACATGAAACACAACCCACGGCAACAGTGTTAAATTAGACCGGTGTTTCGTGGGAAAACCACAGACTTGAAAACATTGAACACGACCACCTTAAAACAAAGTGTTACTTACTGTAAATGTATTAAAAATAGACAAAAAATAATATATTGCTAATATATTTTTTTAAATACTGTAAATATGTTTTACTTACCTTTTTGCGCATTTTATATTTTCTCCCTATAAAAACTGTTGTGTAAAGTTTTTATTTTTTTATGTGTTTTCTTGCACAATATAATGAAATATAATAAGCATTTCAAGGTTTAAACTAAAAACTTTTAGTTTTCAAGTGGAACAATATTTTTACTTAAACTTTGTTGTTTACAACATAAATTTAGCATTCGAATATATTCTGTCCAGAAAAAAAAATTGTTGCCAAATTGGTGGAATGCCTTCAGTCCTAACCGTAAGTAGTTAAAGGTCAGCGCATACATATGAAATGTGATATGATATGTAATGGGGGTCTTTTCTGGCACTGTTCCCGCTGAAACAGACACGAGGTTGTTAAGCAGCTTGGTATATGCCTCCATTTGTCTGGCCCTCTATTTCGATCTATCTATACGTCTGTGTCTCTCAATCTGAAATCTACACTGCCAGACTGGGCTCTCATGTATTATGAAAACTCCCTGGTCTGGCTGATTGGTTTTTTTCCCTGTCCTTTCCTTCCAAAGTCCACACCTGCTTTTGCTCGAATGATCCAGCAGCCCTCCAGTTCCATGTTCGCACATCAAATCAATAATGGCTTTATGTGGCATCAGATAAGAAAGTCTCGTCTTAACCTTCATGTCATAGGCTGATTCCATTATGCTATCAGCGCTGCGCATCTGTTGTTCTACAATTTGTCATGCTTTATTTAAACAAACGCCTGATAGAGGGGCTCGAGGAGGGCTGGGTCAGATCTTATGCAAACTAATAGAACATTTTTAATTATAAATATGCCGTTTTTCTTTCCAAGACCTTTCAGCCAGCTACCCTTTCTAAATATTTGTGAACAGTTTTAGAGTCGGTAAACTCTTGCAGAGGCCAAGTGAAGGACAAACAGCATCTGAAACCATCTGGTGTTGTACCGTCAGTATGGGTGTGCGTGTTTGTCCTCTATGTGTTTCGTGTCTGGGGAGGTTCAAGACGTCACGATGCCCTAGCGAAGTCCATCAGTGCTTCCAAATAGCAGACTTGTCTGTAAATATTTGGTTTGGAGGAAGCATTATATGTATATGCTGTCAACACACCAGCTAAAATGCACTTTTGGCAGGTCGCTCTGTTTATGACACAAACGCACTGCATTGATAGCATGTAAACTAACCCAATTTCAGATTTCCTGTCGAAGCCGCAGTGTTATTATTTGCCATTGTGTCGAGTGTTTTATGCTGAATGAAGGAAGTTTCCTTTTTGAAAGTCTAAGAAAGTCAGTGACACTGATCCGGGATCTGTTAACGTGCTCGGCCTCCGTTTTAGAGGCAGCGCTTTAAACTTTTGAACTGCTCTGGAGTCAGCACTTCTTCGCTGCTTTTCAGGTTTACTCATTCGAGTTCGGATCTGTTAAATCCTTTGCTTTAGGTTTATATCCAGCAGCGGTTCCCCAGACATTACTCTGTCAAACGCATCAGCAAGTCAAATGCGAGCTTCAAATATTTGACACGCTTTATTGATTCAGTCTGCCGTCTCGCGCAGAGGCTAAATATTCAGTCAGTCAACTAAGACTTACCGTAAGATGGAGTTCACAGTTACACTTATTACACCGTAGCAAGTTAACCTTGAAAAGGGTCGTGTTTTATGTTGGCGATGCGAGGGAAAATTGAGTTGACGTCTGTTCTGATAACTCTGTCCACTCGTCTGCCGGCGAGATTGGTCGTCTCTGAAATGATGTTCCCGGGGAACTCTCTGCTGTTTAACATTCAGAGAGGGAATATTTTACCTTTACCACATAGCTTATCTGTACAGGTCAGACGTGTGTGTGTGTATGTGTGTGTGTGATGGAAAGTGAGGTTGGAAAGAAGATGAAGCCGGACACTTGAGAAACAGAGTGTTTGTTTCATGTGTTTGTGAGAGTGACAGTGTGTGTGTGTGTGATTAGGTGTACAGCTGTAGGCAGTATTAGCAAGGTGCAGGGTTGAGATTAAAGGCTGAGGACTTTGGTGGCATAGCAAGTACAGAAGTAAGGAGTTCGGACAACAAATGTCCACTCATGTTCAATGAGTCAACAGACATGTGCAGTATAATAATGCATGGATACTGTATGTTACACCATAACATAACAATGTTAATTAAGTCTTCATTCCGTAGAGCCTTGCTAGTTTAGAACCAAATAGTAATTTAAAGTTAAATAATTTACAGATTATTGCATTTTCTACTGTGAGACGTTTGTGAAATAAAGGTACAAAAAGCTGTCACTGGAGCAGCACCTTTTGTACCTATTAGCTTCAAATATGTACACTTTAAGTAGTAATATGTACCTTTAAGGTACCAAAATGGACTGTACCTTGTGAAAAGGTAGCTCCCCAGTGACAGATCTTGTAAGTTTATTTCTGAGAGTTTGGACACTATTTAGTCGTATATATATATATATATATATATAGGTCCTTCTCAAAAATGTGCATATTGTGATAAAGTTCATTATTTTCTGTAATGTACTGATAAACATTAGACTTTCATATATTTTAGATTCATTA
>JAUMHQ010000053.1:9325365-9336351 GCA_032361165.1 Enteromius paludinosus
GAGTTCCCAGAGGTGTTTAGCACTTGTTGACCCCTTTGCCTTCACTCTGTGGTCCAGCTCACCCCAAACCATCTCGATTAGGTTCAGGTCAGGTCATCTGCCGCCGGACTCCATCACTCTCCTTCTTGGTCAAATAGCCCTTACACAGCCTGGCGGTGTGTTTGGGGTCATTGTCCTGTTGAAAAATAAATGATCGTCCAACGAAACCCATACCGGATGGGATGGCATGTAGCTGCCGGATGCTGTGGTAGCCTTGCTGGTTCAGTGTGCCTTATCATATCATTAGAAAATCTTCAAAAAGTTGATTTATTTCACTAATTCCATTCAAGAAGTGAAACTTGTATAATGTATAAATTTATTCCACACAGACTGATATATTTCAAGTGTTAATTTCTTTTAATTTTGGTGATTGTAACTGACAACTAATGAAAACCCCAAATTCAGTATCTCAGAAAATTTGAATATTACTTAAGACCAATACAAAGAAAAGATTTTTAGAAATCTTGGCCAACTTGAAAAGGATGAGCATGTACTGCACTCAATACTTAGTTGGGGCTCCTTTTGCTTGAATTACTCAAGCAATGCGGTGTGGCATGGAGTTGAGTGGGACTGCTCAGGTGTTATGAGAGCTCAGGTTGCTCTGATAGTGGCCTTCATCTCTTCTGCATTGTTGGGTCTGGCATATCAGGTCAGATGATCAAATACTTATTTGACAGAGTAATTCCCAAATAAATTGTAAAAAAAAAATCATACAATGGGATTTTTTAGATTCTGTCTTTCACAGTGGAAATGCACATATGCTGAAAATTGTCCATGATTTCTAAGTAAGATAGCTTGCAAAATCACAGGGTGATCAAATACTTTTTGACCTCATTGTATATATATATATATATATTTACGGCAAGACAAAATTATATTTATTAGTGTAAAAAGCTGAAGTTTTCAGTACTTGATATAATTTTGCTGTTTTGGCACATTTTTTAGTGTCATAAATATTAAAAACAGCTGTGCTGTGCAGTATTTTTGTGGGAAAAAAAACAAAAAACAAATTTGAATTTTCTTTTCTATTGCTTTTTAATTCAGTGTCCTTGTTGACAAAAACCTTAATCTAGGTTCAAAGTATTTCATAAAAATAGTTACATTTTTTTAGTTCTAGATAACAAATTGAATCTACAGTATATACGTTATAAAACATTTTACCACATCCAATTCCATTCCGCAGAATTCCACGATTTCTTCTGCAAAATCCATGCAGAACATGTTAAAACCAAAGCCGTCTGCAGATTCTGTCTGTTCCTGCTCGGTGCTCAACAGTTCAGTGATTTTATATTTGTTATGAAATAAAAAAACTATTACAGTGTATCCAGTCCAGCTGAACTCTCCAAGCTCCAGGTTGTCTGAGGTATTTGACAGGGTTCTTACAAGGTCATTTGTTTTGCCAGTGGACATTGCCAGACTTGCTTTGCCTCACAAGAACAAAGCAAGTCATAGTTCAGCTATTTAACACATACCAGAATCCAGAGGTTTTGGTCAAGATTATGTCTCTTCAAGGCTTTAAAAAGTGAGAAAATCGCTTCAGATCAGCAACAAGCACTCACCCTTGTGACCTCTATCAGTCTTTAGTTGCTTGCCCTTCCAGACTTGCACAGGCCACAAAGTTTCAGCATCTGCTAAATGCATGAGTGTGTGTAAAATCTTTAGTGTGTGTGTCACAGACAGGCATTTTTAGGGTTGCACGGCTCTTTGTCTTTATAGTGTTTCCAAAACCAGGCCTAAACTCGCCACAGCCTCCCTCTGCCTTGTGAAAACTGACTCTTTCCTTCTCTTTTCTCTCCTGGTCTCTCATCCGCATGAGTCATTTTCTCCCCTTGCATGCTTGTGACTGTCTTCTTCTCGCCTCGTTAGACCAAAGGTGACGTTTTCCAGCTGCGATTTCCCTTCTGCTACAGGTAGTGCTCATCTTTACTGTTTAAAAACAAAGCGAGCGTGTGCCCGTAGCCTATACAGTATTAAAAACTGCAAGATTTGATGATTGTAATTAAGACGCCAGCGTTTCCGTTGCATGTGCCGTGAGTCTTTTTTAATGATGCGGGTTATTAGACAGGATGTATTCCTTTGTAAATATCAAATGACCTTTGAAGAGGGTCAGAAGCAGAATTGTTGATTGATGACATCAAAAGCGACTCATTTTTCACGAGAAAAGCAAAGATGGAATAGATTTAGCCCTGGAAATCTATAAAGACAAACAACCGTGCGATTCTAAAAGCGGTGAATATGGATGGTAATGGGGGCCATGTGACGGTTTTGTGTGTTCAGTCTCCAAATCTCGAGATGATCTAGTGATGCTGGAGTGCTACATTAGTTCATCTGCTCTGGAAGGTTTCTCGTGATTTTCACACAATGGATTTCAGAGGACTTTTCTCTGGTAATAATGCCCTCAGATTTAATCAAAAGACACAAGATGTACTGTACATGCACAGACTTATATGCAGTGGGTATTTTATATGGTTATTACATATATATTCTCAGTATAGGATAAGCATTATCTGTATAATTTCCAATCACAAAAAACCGGAACAGGTCTTTTACGAAACTATTATTTGCATCCAAATTTTGTAGTGTGTAAGGAGGCAGTGTATTTACAGCTAGCAGTGCTGTTTGACAGTTTTTCCAGTAATAAATAAATACTTCCTTCAATTCAGACATGCTTGCAAACTGTCCACTATCTCTCATAAATAAAAGAGTGGAAAAAGTTAGAGAATCATTTTTAATGATATTCAAATTATATTGTTTATCTGTGAATGTTATAAATATATGTTACTGTTCAAAAGTTTGGGATCTGTAAGATTTTATGAAAAAAAATTATTGTATACAGCAATGATGCATTACATTGCTTTAAAGGGACTGTAAAGACTTTTATAATGTTCAGAGAATGTTGTGCTGTTGTTAAAAGCTGGATGTGTCAGTTCATATTGGATGGCACTCCAGCCTTCTATGTACTGTGTCTGTGTTTTTCCGTTTCATGTATGAACTGTCACCTGTGCACTCTTGTCTCCTCCCACCTTGTATGTTGCCTTGGTGTTTGATTGAGGTCTCTGCCCATCTCGTCAGTGGTCATGGTGTTTCATTGTTGGCTCCACCCATTGACCTAGTTTGATTTGTATAAATCCCTGGATGTGTTTGTGTGTCTTCACTGTTCATTACATCGTCTACCTGGTTGTTGTACTTCATTCGTGTTTGTTTTCTATTGTCTGGATTACCCGTTGCCAATCTCCACCTGGTCCCGGATCTACGTTTTCGTCTTTCCCTTAGGACTCGTTTTTCTGGTACGTTTGACCCTCGCCTGCATTACGTTTACTCTACTGTCTATGTCTCCGATGATCCTGATTGCCGGTGCTCGACCTTGTCTGCCTCAACTATAGTAATAGAGCTAATAAATAGAGCTATTGAGCTTATAAACACTGTTTTGCGTTTGAACCCGAACGCTTCACGTCCCTCATTCATTGTTACAGCTGTCCTTTTTTTGTCAAAGAATCCTTCCAACATTGATAATAGTAGGAAGTGGGGGGATTTCTGAAGAATCACGTGACAATGAATTGAGTAATGGCTGCTGAATTTCAACAAATTACATTTTGTCTTCAGATAGAAATTTGGGATTTGAAATTGTAATCATATTTTACAATAAAGCTGTATATTTATCATTTTTTTTATCTTTGAAGAGACTTATTTTCAGACAATTAACCAACCTTACTGACCCCAAATTTTGATTGGTATAGTATAAATGAACACAAATGAATAATACGAATATGTGTTACAAAAATAACACAATATTTAATCCACTGCAGCTGTTCATCATTATGTTTTTGGATTGGTTATGCATTTTAAATAAATTGTGTTTTTGATGTTTAGAATGCAAATTCATCTGTTCTGATGCCTTAAATAGTCACTTAAATTGAGATCCTCATTGTTTGAGGATAAACATGTGGCACTACTGGAGCAAAAATATCATCTGGTTTATTTTACTATTGAATTTTTCTGTTTTCTATTTTAAAAAGAGATGTTTCTGTTGTTAGCTTCTTTTATTTAGTAACTTTAATGGAGCTGCTTTTCTCAAAAGAATAGCTTGAATGTGAAGTACTGTGTGCAAACTACGGTTTGGAAGTAGCTTTGTACTGATGCGAAGTATCTTGCTGCTCCAGAGAGAAACATCACAGTGAAGTCTGAGGTGTTTTGTCAGTTTTAATCAAAATATAAACTTCATCCTTACTGATCTGAAATGTCAGACAAGCTTTAACTGTTGTGACTGAAATGATCTTGTTGATATAGTAATCTAACCGCTTTTAATTTGGAAAATGCTCTTTTGTAATTAATCTAATCATACTGCATGCATTATTTGATTAGCTTTAACTATTTCAAACTTATAACAGACCAATTCAGACTGATTACTTTTCAGTTTCTTCAAAACAGAATAGCCATTAAAATTCAGCATCCAATTTGTTTTCAAAATTCTCCCGTAGTTGATTTATGTTAAACAGAAACTTCCATTTTGAAACATTTAACAGACAATATTTATTGTGTTGAAACGGGTTTTCTTTTTTTCTTTTACAGAAGGTTTTGCCGTGGAGCGACTCTCTTGTGTCTTTCCTCCAGGTGTCTTGACAAACACAACTTGAGAAATACTAGTAAGTATGGATGTATTAAGCCAGTTGTGGGTCTCCTCAGTTGCTCAAGTAGTTTCTATGGTGATAGTGCACCTGGTTTTAAGCTTTATCTGAGGGAACTAGTGTGGGACATGCATTCACGTTCCCACAGTGACAATTGTAAACAAGTAGTGAAATGAAGCATATGGCTGTCAGTAGCTTTTCCAAGTTCACATACAACATCATTAAAGCAGATGCTGTATAGGTCTTTTTGGTACTAGTTTAAGGAAATGCTATGCCTTCTCACACCACACATCATGCGGAGCAAAGAGGGCACTGACAACATGATGACAGTCAAGACAGAACATGTTACTTCTGGTACGAAACAAAGTCTTAGATTTCAAATTGTGTCATTTTTCAAGAGATTCTTACAACAAATTTGTTTTGTGGCTCTGAAATGTCTTATTTAAGCAGCACGTGGACCGAATCATCTCTTCCTCTTTTTATTAGTTAAAGCACAGAATAAGCGTTAATGAACATAAGAAGGTATTTTATTTTAACCACAAATCGATCTCAATACACACAGTTTTTCAAGTTTAAGTCAACTGCAGTTAATATACTAACTTAACCAATGGAGTCCATTTCATTTGTGGCCCAATTCCTTTTTTTCCCATTTTTATTTTTTATACTGTGTTTTAATGGTTACATTAAATTGTATTAATCAAAAAGCAATCAAACTCATTAAAATCTTGAAACTAACTTAATTTAACAGCAATTCATTCCAATTAATTTTATTTTGACCAAATTCTATGTTTTCCATTACTTTTCTGGATTAAATTGTAATGGTTTCATTACATTTTAATAATCAAAGGCATTTTCAGTTAATTTATTATTTTATTTATGTATTATCTTTTATATAGGGCCGGGACTCTATAAAAAAAATTAATCGAATTAATTAGAGGCTTTGTAATTAATTAATCGAAATTAGTGCTGTCAAATGATTAATCGCGATTAATCGCATCCAAAATAAAAGTTTTTATATAAACATAATAAACAAACACAGCATAAACGCATATATATTGTAAAGAAAAACTTTTATTTTGGATGCGATTAATCCCGATTAATCATTTGACAGCACTAATCGAAATGAATCGCATTTTAATCGCATATAAAAACTTGACCTGAGAACAGGGAGAAGGAAGTTTTTTCACATGGATTTTTGGTATACCATTGAATAATGACTGAATACATTATCTTAAGCAACAAAATATTGTTTATTTTTGTTCAACCAAGTCCTACAGACCAATATTGAGCCGTATGTACTAGGGCTGGGCGATTTAATCGTCAATTAATGCATGCGCATTACGTTAGTAAAGCAGAGATGCATATTTGTGTTCAAAATCGGAAATGAATCGCTTCCGTTTTTGAACGCAAAATTGCATTGCTCGTCAGTGATCTACAGCTCTGTGTATCTACTGCAGTGCATCTTAAAAACAGCTGATTGAGATTTAGCGCTTATCAAAGAACCGGCTTTACTGTGTGTAGTATATATGGCTCAATGTGAAATCACGCACCTGATTGCATTTACCGCTGATTACATGACCGGCTTTACTGACAAAGCGTGCAAACAGATCGGCCGATCTGGATCGGTGCATCCCTACTTTCAAGTACATTCAGAACATTAGAAACGGTAGTTGATGCTCCAGTATAATCGGTGCGCCGAAACTCATCCAGTGAGAAATGTTGAAAATCCTGCACTATGATTGGTCAGATTGCTTGTCAAGCTCCCTGTGAAAGGTCAATTAAAAGAAAAGAGAACGAATTCATTAAATGACCAGTAAGTAGTTATCCCTTCATTTTCTGTTAACTCCTGCAAAGCATATATTTCATACTGTTGCAGCTAAATGTTAAGTAGATGATTTCTCAATCAAAGAAAACAATTTATATGATCAACAGTTTGGATAACTTGCTGGAAAAGTATAGAAACATTCTTCTCTGATATAAGCTTTCAGCCAAGATAGAACCAAAAAAGGACCATTTGGAAAACATTATTTTGATTCGAGATACATTTTTCAAACACATTTTTTGTTTAACAGTGATGTATGGTGTGATGGTTGAAGTAATGAAAAAACATAAATCCTGTTTTTTTTTTGGGGGGGGGGTGGGGTTTGGAGAGGATGTGAACAATGACTTTTTGTTGATGAATAATCAGATGCAACATTCATCAAAAGCACAGACCGCAGGACACACTTTCCAAACAAGTGCACAACGGTAACTTTAAATCCAGCATTGCAAACTTTCTTTTATTCTTTAGCACAGCAAACCACACGACGGACTCAAATATGTTTCTCACACAGCGTTGAATGGAAAGAGCAGACCATCTCTTTTCGCCCCCAGTGGTCTTGAAGTTGCTCTCTGATGTCCGTGGGGGTTCCCCTCTATTCTCTCCCTGCTCAATCCCACCTCGTGGGGACCTTTCCCAATCCTTGTAAAGGAATATGTTTCAGAATGCTTACTGTGCAAGGTTTTACAGCGTTCAATTTGAGCTGTGTGAACGTCTGGAAAGCTTCCAAAGAGCCTCAGATCTCCCAGCATTCCTCAGGAGAGCTGAAAGCGAGCTGCGGCCAAACACATGAGCCTTTCACATGAGCTCGGTGATCAGTACCACACTACAGCTGCCGTTCACTCCTCCCTTTGGCCTGCTAATTCTTGCTTCTCTCTCTGTCCTTCTCTCGATTTCTCTCTCCTGTTGTGAACACCCCCCTCCGCTTCCCCCCCCGCCTCCTGTCAGGGCTCACACATTCTCTCTAAAGCTCAGAGTGAGTTTGTCTGCGGTGCGTATTGCAAGCAGTGTAATCACAGGGGCCTCTCTGCTGGCCAGATGTTCAGGGTATCCATGCAGGCATGGCTGAATTCGATGCCGAAATGACTCTCCCAACTTTTCTGTGGTTCTTTAGCAAGATGATTGGCTGAGAGACAGCCATCCCTGACATTCTAGAACTGCGACGTTTTCAAAATGGGTTCAAGATTCTGCTGGACCAAAAAAAGCTAAGAGGAATCTTTTTCGCACTCAACCTTTTAAACTTCTGAACGTTCAATAAACTTTGTTCGTTTTGTGCGCGTGCCCGCGTGCGTAGCTCCAAAGCGAACTCGTAGGGTTTCGGATCACGACAGTGATGAGTGTACTAAAATAAATACTCCTTTTGGTGGTTAGCAGTAATTATAATCAAACACTCGACTGAATACGAAACATACACACTGCCGCAAAAGTATGCCACAAACCACAAAGTATCACAGGTATTGCATATTTCGGTTAACTTTGATTTAAACCAGCTGACAAATTTAACTAAGCCGGCTTAGATTGCAAAGAAATTACTGTCTCTGCAGGTTGTTCATTTATGGTTAAAAGAAAAGATGGGATGTACTCACTATTTAATAAATAGTGAGATATGTCATTTCTGACACACCCTTGCTTCCCTTTTTTTTTTTTTTTTTTTTTAATAAATACATTTCTCAAAATATACTTCCTATGTTCCACATAGGAAAGTCATATGCAGGTTTAGAATGACATGAGGTTGAGTAAATGATGACATAGTTTTGGGTGGAGTGTCACTTTAAGCCACTGGAGTAGTAGTAATAGTGCTAACCAGTGTTGGCTTTCATATCGTTTTCACACAGTGAATTGTTAGCTATTTTGTTACTTTCTGTAATGTGATCTTTTGTGTTTGTAAAATGGCACGATTTTGGATTTTAACACTGTATTCATGAAGTTCCACATTTCAGCAATGTATTTACCAAGCTGTGGACGTTTGGGTGGGACTGCTTTTATATGTAAAACGAAACCAGAATCCATATGGGATCACTTTGAGAATGACATTTTTATGTTGACGAGAGATCGAATATTTAATCCACACACGGATGCAAAAAGCAGCTTTCACACCAGCCAAACCAAAGTGGATTTAGAGAGTAAACTCTGAATCAAAATCATTACCAAATGTGTTAGCAGATGAGTTTGGAAATACAAATTCTTCAAAAGCAAGTACACAAAACGGCACCTTTACTGAATTTATCTTAAAAGACTATAAATTCAACACATCATACATCTTTAACCAGAACATTCAATTTAACATTTCTTACATTTGATTTCAAATTTTAACCTCTCGCCGTAACATAAATATTCGACAAATGATTCAATTCTACTGTAATAGATAATCACAAACCCAGATTTAAAAAAAAAAAAAAGAAAAAAAGAAAGTGTATGTATTACTTTTCTATAAGCATAACCGCAAACATAATTTACATATTATATCTGTCTTCCCCAACTGTAAATTATCCGTGTCTGAGAGAGAGAACGAAATTAGACATTGAGATGCCAGGCATAACTCGTAAATATTTACAATGTGCAAATTTCCCAAAGGAACATATAAACACATCACAGTTTAGAAGACTTTGTTTAATTGTGGGAGGTTTTCATAATGTGTTTACTAATGCACAGAGGTTTATAGATTTTAAAGATGGAAACTATTACTTCTATAACTGAGCATAAATATGTGGCTAAAACCTCAAATGCTGTGTTAGATGGAGAGATGGGTAGATGAATTGAAGTATTGAAAATCACTTCTAAAAAGCTGCATTCATGTCATTTGGGTCTCAAACTGTATTTAAATAGAGCATCTGCTCACTGTGTTATTTACCGGACTAAATCTGTCTGAGAGACTTCGGCCTGGCTCAGACCCGTGGTCTAAATTGAAATTATATTTATTCAATCTATGACAGACATGTTATTATGAGTCTTCTAAATAAGTGTTTGTATGCATGTTTGCAATCAGATGTGTATTTGAGAGAACAAGAGAGTGTGTGTCTGAGGAAGAGTGTGTGGTTACATGTTGCTCTCTATCGGGATGCCACGTGGGCGATTCTAAGACAAGTCACATCTCGCAGACAGGCTGTGTTTGTGGAGGATGAGAGTGTGTGTGTACACACACACACACGCGCATGCATGCACACCGAGAGCTGTGATATTTCTTTATGTAGTCCAACTGACATGGGCGGAATGTAACATTCTCTCTTTCTCTGTGTTGTTAACACAGCTGTGTGAAATAGGCTGGAACTGAGGCGTAATGTGGACAGCTGCTCTTTTCCTACAGTCCTAATGAGAACACACACATGCACTTATGCTCACACACACACACACACACACACACACATTGAGATGAATTTGCAGCAGTATCCATAAATGTAATTTTTTTTTAATTGTGCATAAAGCTTTGTGAGATGATAGAAATCCAATAGTTAATCAATAATTCATTTATGTAATAATGGTCTGTGGTTATTAAATAAAAACTTAATACAGTAAAGATACAGTGTGTTACTTCAAGAGTGCCCCAGTTCAATCAATCAGCAAACACACACTCTCGCAGCAGAACAGATGAACATGCTGGATTTGATTTAGAAACCACAGCATGAATACAGAGGAAAGGAATCTGAATTACTCTGTCTCTTTCTCTCTCTCTGTCTCTCGCTCTCGCTCTCTCTCTGGTTTAGTATTGTCTTTAGTCATTATGGGCTCTGATTAAAATGAAACAAAAGAATAAACACAAATAATGCACGTAAGCAGTCAGCAACGGAATGCTGATTATTCAAAGTAATCTGAATTTGTCTAAATCGAAACAGTGACCCGAAGGTTTCTGTTGTGAAATACCCGTATCATTTTATCCTCATGAGAAATACCCATATTTCACTAAGGAATGTTTAGGTTACAATAAGGTAAACATGGAGAAATTTTGGAGGTCTGTTACTGTAACACACGCTACCATTATAGGTTGGTTTAAAAAATGCTTTTCAAAGAAGTCTCTTTTGCTCACCATGACTACTGTACATTTATTTAATCCAAACCACAGAAAATCGTAATATAAAAGTAATATTTTGAAATACTATAACAATTTTTGTAAGTATTTTCTATTGTTATATTTTTTAAAGTGTCATTTTTTTCTGCTGAAATTCTTCAGAGATCATTCTGAAATGCTCATTTGGTGCTCAAGAAACATTTAATATTATTATTATTAACAGCTGCTTAATATTAACTGTAAAAATTGATGAATAAATTGATAAAAATATTTAGATATGGCCAATGTCTTTGTGAGGAAACTGTCCTCATCACAGTATCAGAGAGATGCTGGACATCCTCATTGTCTGTGTGTGTGTGTTAATGTCTGTATATATATATATATACACTACTGTTCAAACGTTTTAGAACAGTAAGATATTTGATGGTTTTTAAAGATGTTTCTTCTGCTCATCAAGGCTGCATTTATTAGATAAAAAATCCAGAAAAAAACTGTAATAT
>JAUMHQ010000053.1:9336451-9350188 GCA_032361165.1 Enteromius paludinosus
AATGATGCTTTGTATCACAGGAATAAATTACATTTTAAAATATATTCACACAGAAAACAGTTATTTTAAATTGAAATGATATTTCACAATATTACAGTTTTTTCTGGATTTTTAATCTAATAAATGTAGTCTTGATGAGCAGAAGAAACAGCTTTAAAAACCATTAAATATCTTACTGTTCTAAAACTTTTGAACGGTAGTGTATATTTGTATTTTTTTTGTGACAAATATTTTTTCTGTTTCTGATCAATTGAATTAATCTTGTCCTGGCTTTAAACATTCAAACAGCAGTGTGTATATGGTAGATGTATGTTTAGCTTTTTAGTATTTTTAAAATAAACTAAATAATAATAATTTAACTAATTATAATTTTAAATCATAATTGTAGATTAATACAGTTTTCAATGTTTTGTTCTATGCTGGATTCAGCAAATCAGTAATATGATTGTTTAGACTAGCTTGTCCATGTTATTCTATGTGTCTGTGTTAATCTCTGTTAGATCATTAAACAATAGGAGGTAATTTTTTATAATTTATGAAATATTGTGTGGTTAAATTTAGATTTCAAAAGCGGGATATCCGTTATTATTGTGTGTGGTGATGTTTTAAAATGTTATCCTGTTTTTTCAACTTTTACTTTATCCTGCTTGGTGTGTGTGTGTGTGTGTGTGTGTGTGCGCATGCTTGTGCTCTCTTACTGTGACCTTAAGATCAGAAGAGGAAACCTTTCATCTCACATCTCCCATAGATCCTGGTGATCACACATGTCAGGCATTTTTGCTTAAGCGATTTTCAGATGCTGGGGTAAAGATTCTCAGGATTTTTCTTTACAATCCTTTAGTACATCAATGAGAGAAAATCATTGTTATCCTTTAGATTTCATGGTTTCTGCACACTGCAGTCCAAATATGCGCGAGACAATTCAAAAAGGCATAAAACACTCTCTTACTGAGACGAAACGGTTATTTTCCCACTGAGAGGATTTTTGGTCCGCTGTGTGTAAGGTGATTCCCTAATGCATAGCCAGTGGTGTGTGTGTGTGCATAATTCCTGACAGGAAATTGTTCTCTGTGGAAATGAAACCACTCTATCGCTGCTCTCAGTGAGGAATGTGAGGCTTATGGAAGACTTCCTATCCAGTCTTTCTCACTTTGCACCCTTCGTGGACATGTGGTAAAATATGTGAATGTCTTTGTGAGGAAACTGTCCTCATCACAGTATCAGAGACATGCTGGACATCCTCATTGCCCGTGTGTGTGTTAATGTCTGTGTATACATTTGCATTCGCAAGCTGTCATCGGCAATAAATTAAAGTTAGCAGTGTGTGTGTGTGTGTGTGTGTGTGTGTGTGTGTGACCCCTATGGTCGATTTAATGTTGTGATAACACCCTGTGGAGTGCAGTGAAGTTTATGGCCATACTGAAGAAAAACACTTCTATATTACAGCCTCTGAAGATTGACAGGTGATATGATATGCCCGTGTGTGTGTGTGTGTGTGTGTGTTAGTATAATTGTTCAAAGAAATGAAACTGCGCTTTTTTTAAGCATGTGTTTGCATTGGCCAGTTGAAATGACTCCCCTGAGAGTGTTATATCCTATGTGACTAAAATCTACTCATCTGTGGTGTTGTGAGGAGAGAAAGGTCTCAATTTAGTGGTGTTATTTCTGACAAGAAAGCTCTTTAATGAAAGGGCCCGTTCTTGAACATTTGTATATGTTGGTTTATTCAGCATTGCCAATTCTCACGCATTTGGCGTGAGACACACTTTCAGTCTCTGGCTGCGTCTAAAACGGCATACTTCCTTACTATATAGTATGCAAAAACCGAATGTGACAAAGAAGTTTGTCTGTATTCACAGTACTCATAAAAAAAGGGTTGGCAGAAAGTAACCGAATGACTTACTACTTCTGGTAGAAGTGTGCGTACGATGGACATTTTACTATCCCATGAGGCCACTGGAGAGGATTTATGAATGGCAATAAAGTGACGCAACTGACACTGGGAGGTCACGTGATAGAAAGGACATGACGAATGTAGTATGTCCAGATTACATTTATACTTAAAACATAATTAGATTGCAAAAATGTGTTATTTGTTTGGAAGATAACAAAGCTCTGTACATTTTGACTCTGTATGGAATATTCTAAAAAGTAGAAATAAATGCCTCAACAGCCGGTTTGTGCTCGTCGCTAATCGACTAAAGGTCATTACACACCATGTTGAAAAATAAATACGACCCCACATTTACACACTGCCTCTGAAACTTTCATCCATCAGAAAAATGTTTTAAATAGGTTTGATTTTTTGTGATTTCACGTCCATAGCAAGTATTTTGATAGGAAAGAATGACGAATATGAAAAAAAACGCATACAAAAATTTCGGACTCTGTGTGCAAGGACCTTAACTCTGCCTGTCTCTGTGGGAATGAATGGCGCAGTTTCGTCTGATGCACAAACTCACACAATGCTGATGGTTATTTCAGTGTCTGCATATCAATATATGAGGACATGAACTCGAACACATTAACTCGATTTCCAGAACTCACTTCAACAGCTTGACAGCGTTTACTTAAAGAAAAAAACTGCCAAGACACACTGAAACTGAAAAACCTTCACGACAACACGTCAAAATAAAATTCTGATTTAACTTGGAGAACTTAGGACAGATATTTTACTGTTGTAACCTTAAATTATATTCTCAAGTGATCGTATTAATAAATATTGTATGGAATATATACTGCACAACCAAGGTATTTTATATTAATTCTTTCTTTAATGTACTGTATACTGTACAGTTAAACAGTGTTGTGAAGCATCTTATTTGAAAAGAAACAAAAAAAAGGTTGGAAATTATGTTTTCAATATCATTTAAAATATTGAAATTGTTAAAGTTTGAATTCATTTTATAATGAATCATAATTTATGAGACATTTGTGTTGAATCATAAACAGAAAAAAATTAAATAAAAGGGAAATTAGGGGAAAATCAACTATAATTCATTGTTAATTTTCATTGTCAGGGTTTGTATAGCAGCAGGAAAAAGGCACAACATTTTCCAATTTTGACTAAAAATGTATTATTAGTAGTAATTAAATTGAATAAATAGTTTTTATGAGAAGGGTAACTGGAATGGGACCAACCCTAAATTACCTTAGAAGTAATATTAAGCATCTGATCAGCATAGATAAGTGTATCTACTGTAGTACCGCATTAATCATATGGTAATGTATTTTATTAAGATGACATTAAAATGTAATTGTTGTATCCAGCCAGGGGTATTCGATTCAGTGATTGAAATTTAACTCCAGCTGAGCAACTGAAGTTGGCAATCCTGGTTTATTCTCTGCACAGGGCTGTGATGAAATATCTTCATGGTGAGCTAAATATACTGTTCTTCAGTAAATTTTCTACCATCACATTTAACTATACTTAAGCATTTTAATAAAATGAATCAAAGTGGTGGAGTTGTGCGGGTGTATATGCCATAATGCCAAAACGCAACTGTTTTATTTACAGGACAGAGTGAGACAGGCAGGGTCGATCATGAGCAAACAGGGTTATCCGAGGCATAGACAGAAGAATGGTTGTGAAACGTAGCGTTGGTCAATACAGCAGCAAACAGAGTTTGAGGGGCGAGGAAGGCGTTTATCCAAATAAAAGCAGATAAATCCAAAACAGAACAACAAGAATGAGAACACGAATGAATACACTTGATTAGACGACAGTACAATGAACTGTGATGAACACAGACATATACGGGGACTTTATACACTAGAAATTAGGTCAGTGGGTGGAGACTTGAAATGAACAACTATGGCAACACATGGGATGGGCGGAGACATGAATGAGAACGACTATGGCAACAGACAAGGTGGGCAGAGACAAGAGTTCATTGATATTGAGTCCATGAATGAAAACAGACACAAACACACACACAGTTCATGGAGAGCTGATCGTTACACTCAACAAATCACTAAAACTTGATGGTAGCATAAGGTGTGAAACCTCTTTTCAGGTTTTATATCTTCACTTAAGACTAATGTTTTTAAAATTGCATTATGGTCTGGAGTAAATGCTGTCAAATCTTTGATTATGCGTGATGTCATAATTGTCATAATTTGTGATTTTTCTTGGTTAGTTGTTTTTTATGTATTTATTTTGTACAGCACTTATTAAATATGATATATAAATCAAAAAAACTACTGTAAACTAAAGTAATGTGATCAAATATTAATTTATAGAAAGGATATATAAAATTAGGGTCAAAAGTTTAGGGTCAGTACAAGGATTAAATTGATCAAAAGTGACAGCAAAGACATTTATAATGTTAGAAAAGATTTCTATTACAAATAAATTCTTTCAGTTTGAACCTCGTATTTATCAAGGAATGATAAAAACGAAATAAATGTTAGCAACTCTAAAGCAATATGAAACAAATTGATAAGAATAAGAATGTATACACGTTTCTTGAGCAACAAATAAACATACTTGATTTCTGAAAGATCCTGTGATAGTAAAAGCTAGAGCATGGCTGCTTAAAATATATGGAATATATAAAATTGAAAGCAGTTATTTGAGAGTGTACTAATATTTCTGTACTGTATTTTTGACCAAATAAATGCAGGTTTGGTGAACAAAAAGACATAAAAAAAATTGTAGCATGAATAGTATTGTATCTAGTGTTGTAAGAGTAGTATACAAGGTTCTCTGACATGCAAGATGTTAGACTGAGTCCTGAAAAATCCAGCAGTTATTTGACATTTCAATGCAATTTAAATGTAGACAGATCATCAACTGCGTTCGCATTTGTGTCCATTCATCTTCAACATTGTCTACAATTAACATGTCCTACTTGACTGATGTTATGTCTCTTCAAAAGGACAAATGAGTGTAGTTTCTTCCAAGTAGGACTTACAGTTAATGGAGTGCCATTGGCTATAATTTCAGCCGGGAGTGTAATTGGATCAGTTTGTTAGTTCAGTAAAATGGACAGAAAGGGATTCAAGTAATGATGAACTTTAAAAATTGCACTTTGGGGGTTTTGGAAATTTTAAAGATGTTGTATCATGTTTATCTGGGAAATATAATTGAGTACAGAGTACTTCAGTCGCAGGCCTACTTGAGTCAAGTACATTCTCCAAAATAAAACTGAAGGAGTAATGAGGTACAATTATTCAAGCACTGTACACTCTTGCTTGTTCACAAATCATTCTGAATGTTTGTGCTGACTTTATTGTTTGTGTTTGTTTATTTTTAGTCCAAGGTTTCTTTGCTAGTCAGCAAACTGGACTTCCTGGGTAGTGGCCCACACACACACTCCCACACACCGGCTCTGTTCCAAAATCTTGTGTGTTGCCTCACTGTCTCCTGCCTATAGCTGCCTTCTAGGGCAGCATACTAACAGAAATAAAACCTCATAAATGACCTATTTGGAGCACACTGAGTAAACAGCAGCAGTACTTCATGCAAATAGCGCCTTTGACACTTTCGGTAGAGTTTGGCATGTTGTTAAGCTAAACTGCGAAACTCTACTAAGCACAAATACACAAAAAATTGAGCAAAATAGTCATTTTTTAATAAGACCAAAACATCATTATTGGTAGTTTTCAGTATTGAATGAATTCCAAGTATATCCATGGCATTTTTTTGTAAAGTGCATAATTTAGTCTAATGGAGCTATCTCAGAAGCCTGCCTAACTTTTGTACCAGGCTTCATGTCTAAAGCGTTCCCATGATGCCTTAAAGCGCTGCCTACGCAGACAGCTCACTGGGTTTTGGAACAGAGCCATGTGCACATACTTATTATGCATGAACAGTTTAAAACATCCTGCATTTACAAGGGCTAATGGTAATTCATAACACAACCAAATCCTAACCCCAGCCCTCTGGCTGCTGGCTCAGCTCTATACTTGAAACGGAGCCTGCAACCTTTGAGTTAGCAGTCCAGACCCTTCACCGTCAAGCCACCATGACCCAGAGCTCCAACAGCTGTTTGCTTTCTGCTAAAGTAACAATGGTGTCATAAAGTCCGCGTCCTGATTCCTGTTTTACTAGTGGTCGCTGAGACAGTTAACATCTTTGTTCTTGTAGAAACCATTGAAACGGGGGGTATGGATGTAGCCAAATGAGAGAGAGCACAAACATGAAAGAAAACATCTTGCAGGGTTAGGCAAGTTTTCCTTGGCTGTAGTGGTCAGCACTTGCTGAGAGCGGTAAGCCCCAGCATACAAGCTGGACAAGCTCTTTCTCCCTCGCTATTTCTCTCCATCTTCCCTTCTTTATTTCTGTCAGCTCTTCTCTTCATGATCCCAGTGTTTTGCCCATCCAAACACATAAAGTCCCTACACAAACAGAAGTTGTGGCAGAGCGGGACTGCGTTCCCGGAGATGAATGAGAGTTGTATGCGCAAACGTCTGTCCGTGTGCGCTCTCACGGTGAACCCTGACAGATTAATGTTGTTTTCCTGCAGTAAATAGCGGCGATGGCCTTAGGCTTCGTGTTTGATGAGGACTGAAATAGATGGGTCAAAATATTTGATTTTATAATATTATTAAAGGCATAATATCACAAGGGAAAGATTTATATCGGAGATGAAATTTGACTAATAAAACATGTCAGTCCTCACTGATGCTCTAAGATGTAAGCCAGTTCTTCTCATTTCATATCATTAGGAGTCTTCGTCTATGTCCGCAGGAGACCGGACGGAGAGCGATTATATCACTGTCCCACCACAGAGCTTTAAAATGCCTTTTAGAGAGTGTGTGCGTGCGTGTGTGTATCACATATGTTCGCAATAACTCTGTGGCAAAGCAAACAGTCTAAAGCCTCTCATGCTCCGTGAAATCTCACCCCCATTTCTCAGGCATGCACTGGCCACCTCAGGCTCAGCGAGGACCCTTAGGGGCCTCTGACCAAGACACATACACTCATACACACACTCTCAGCGCTTTGATCCGCTAGTCCACATTACAAATGTGGAGTGGAGCCAGTGGCCGGCAGCTTAGAGCCGGAATGGGTCTGTCCAGATTCCAGTTTCTCTGAGCTCAATTGCGTTGGCAGGAAAACGGATGAATGCGAGAGCGAATACAGTGAGCTGAGGTGATTCGTCCTTTATGAACGGAATCGAGCCAAGTGTTTTGTACAATACACCTAGCCATCCATCCATCCTACCTTCTCTCCGCCATTCAATCTGTCTCTTCCTGTGTCATGGTTACGAATTGTAACTCTTCGGGGCTACTACCGTTATCGAAAACGAAATTTTGTTAATCTGTGTTGATTCATAACAGGGATGATAATGTGATGTGTAATATCTCTTTATGCCCATTTAGACATCAGAGAGCGAGAGAATGGGGGCTGCTTGCTTTGTTAACTTATATGCCTGAAGGCAGATGGTTTTTTTCTGCCGCTATGCTAAACACTAAAGCCGTTTAAACGTTACTGAACCCAGAACCCGGGGGGGGAGAGAAATAAATTATCATATTAGAAATGAGCTGCATTTTTCATGGACTACTAATGAATGCATAGATTTCTTCCTCTAGTTGTCAGGCTTGGGTGCCTTGTAGAATTACATTTACAGTGGATTTTAAATTCTATCTCAATTCCTGAATTTTAATTGAATTGTACGTCAATTGGTAGTACAGTAGATGCTGCTGTGATTTGGTTAAAAATACATAAATACTCAAAATCTAATTATTTATAATAACAGACAAAGCAATAGTGACCATGTTATTACAGTTATTTACACATGACAAATTTATCGAATTTTCTTTTATGCCTTTCAAATCTTCGGGATACTGAGCAAAGAATGTTCCGTAAAGATATTTTATACATTTATAACTAGTACATATATCAAAAAATAATTGTTGGTTAGTAATATGCATCGCTAAGAAGTTCATTTGGACAACTGTAAAAGTGATTTTATCAATATTAGAATTTTTTCTCCCTCAGATTCCAGATTTCAGACAATTTCAATGTCAAATCAACGGAAAGCTTATTTATTCAGCTTTCGAATTATTTAAACATCTCAATTTACAAATATTGATCATTATGTTTTGTGGTCACATATATTTCATACTTTCTGAAAATCCCATGTCGAACTGTGTTTATTTGTTAATTAATCCATTATAAAACGAAGTGAACAAAGTTCTTACTCATGCGGTCAGGAACTTCATAATTCATTTCTCTTTAGACCTGCATTTGTCTAATTAGTTTTTGTGAATAGGTGGGCGGGGCTAAACAGGCAGTGATGTACAGTAGAAGCCGGCATTGGTCATCTTCCGCAGAGGTAGCCACACTATTACAAACATCATAGCCTGAAAAATAAGCTTTTCTTAGTGCTATTTGAGCATTAAAAAAAACATTCATGGAGCACTTCATTTCAGATTTTGTTGATGATTTGAAATAAGTAATTTAATTGCGACTTCAACATGCAGTTTGGTGAGAGTTCAGGGTTCCACCATCCATTTAGATAGGACTTGGTCTTGTTTGAGCTTAGGATGAAACAACGCCTGTTATATTATTCTTTTATCACTTTAGCATCTGCTATTCCAATTCTGACTTAACATCCTGTGAGTGGAGGTCAATTCACATCATATTCCCAGTCATGAATTGAAAGAAAGCCAGTTATTCAGTTCTGGATGTTGGCCAACCCTGCTGTGTGTACAGACAGTTAGTTAAACATCCCATACATTTTTATGCTAATTTCCAATCTCTGCTTTCGTCTATCTGTACATCCTGTTGATGAATCAAGGGACATACGTTAAGTTTTTTCTCATTGAGCATCAGAATGCTTTATCTTGGAGCATTCAGACTAATCTTGAATCAGATCAGAGCTGAGCTTAATTGAATCATTTACGAACGCACAGCTGGGGAAACAGATCTAAATGGCAGGCCTCAGAGCAGTGAGTGGAGAGAGATTCTCATCTACAGGTTAAACCTCCTGCCAACAGGGTTCAGATTAGTCAGAGATCTCTATCTCTCCTCCCTTAAACCTATCAGCTTTACACCTTCCCAAGTGGCTGGGCTTCGTCATGTGTGTGCGAGCATGCAGGTGTGGAACACAATCTGATTGTAAACAGAAGCATAAGCCTCTTTATTAAAAATACATGGGAAATGTGAAGAAAAGCCGTATGGTGCTGTAGCTGTCATCAGCGCTCTGGCTGGCGAGAGAAAGATTGAGAGGAAAGTGAGAGAGATGGAGAGTGACAGAGGACAGAAATACACACACACACACACACACACACACTTGTATGCATAGAAAATTGAAAAAGGAAAAGGAAGAATAGAGGGAGAGTGAAAAAATGGCAGGAAAAGGGCAACAGGAGGGAAGATGGTTATAAAACCCCAGACATATACACTCACACACACACACAACTATACCATATCTTAGATTCACATCAAGCCAAGAGGAGATGGAGAAATTGAATTGGATAGGCCTTGAGTGACTCCATCAGTAATTACCAATGCCAAAATACGCATACACACACACACACACATATTGTTTTTTGCAAACATTCCAGTTCAGATTAGTGTTTTTTCCCCACACAGGTGGTTTTGATCAGTAGAAAGACAAAGATGAATCAAACTGATGAAGCAAAGCCAGCTTTATATGTATTTACTAAGAAAGAAAAGTAAAAAAGGAATGAAAAGAACAGAGGAAGAAAGAGACACAGTACTCAGACTGTCTCTTGATGAATTAACTAAACCTTCTATTTTCAGTTAAAAAATTACTTATTGTTTATTATATTCATGTTATGTGTATTATATACACACACTTTGTTTTTTACAAATATATTTAAATAATAATTTAATTATTAATTAATAAATAATGTATTTTTATATAAATATTATTATAAGCATTTATCATTTTGAAATAAGCAATTGTTTTAAATATTCTATTCTTTTTTCTTTATAAATGTAACTGCAATAATTTCATTTTATTTTAGTCTGTTTTGGTTCATTCGTCCCTTAAATTTCCTTTGCAGTTCTGCATCCTGTTTGCTACATCAATTCAAATTCAGGAAATTCCTGTCCACTCTCCATCCTGGTCCAATCAGAGTCAAGCGTTGGAGCCTGACTGTTTTAAGTTCTGTAGAACTCATTAGCATCTGCTGACATGATGAAGAGTTCATGTATAAGAGCTGAGGACTTTTAATGAAGAGTTCATGTGAAAGAGAGTGTCTGTGATGAAGGGTTCGTGTATGAGAGGGCCCATAATGAAGAGTTCATATGTGAGAGGCCCTCGAAAAAGCATTTCTTTGGAAGAGCAACCTTAATGAAGAGTTCACATGATGGATTTTAACCTCTAATACGTTCACAGTGAACATGAACTTCACATTCCTTTGCTCTGGATTAAAAATTGTATCAAGTGATTTGAGGAGTGCAGGTTTTTTGCATGTGTTGAAATATTTGGTGTCATGCAACAGTTTTCAATTTAATTCTCCAAACATTGTTCCAAAATATATATATATATATATATATATATATATATATTCATTGCAGCAGCACTGTGTCACACCGTAGGCGTGTTTCTCTATCCATGTGCTCTATGTTTATTTACTTACCTGTTCCCTCGTGTCTTCTCCCAATCTGTAATTCCTTCCCTTGCCTTTAGGTTTCATTCTCTGTGTGAAACCTGAAAATTGTATGTGTCTCCATTGTCCATTTGTGATCAGATCAACAGAAATGCATCCTAAAGGGATAGTTCACTCAACAATAAAAATTCTGTCATTAATTAGTCTACAAAGTAGTCCATGTGACATCAGTGATTCAGCCCTAATGGTATGAATCTACGAGAAAACAAAATTAACAATTTGATTCCACATTTTCATCTCTTGTTGACATGCATTTATGACAGTAGCATGAGGCAAGCATGTGGTGGCGCCGACACTGACCCACATTCAGCTTTGATGTTGAATACAAAGCACAAGGCATGGCACATGGACTGCAGTACTTTGTCGATCGTTTTGGTACTTTTCTGTGCCTTAAACGTGGCACGTCAGTGTCTACGGAAGGTCAGAAAGCCTCAGATTTAACAAAAATATCTTAAATTGTGCTCCAAAGATAAAAGAAGATCGGGTTTGGAACAACAGGATGGTGAGTAAATAATGACTGAAGTTTTATTTTTGGGTGAGCTATCCCTTTAATAACAAGTATAAAGGCCTGAGAGATTAGAGGAAGAGCGCAAAAATAAAACCCCGCCCTCTATTCCATTTCAGCTGGAAATTTCGTCACCATACTGAAATACCTTCAACACAACTTCCAGTTCACTTGGATTTTAAATGTAAGTCACTGAATGTTTTTTTCCCCCAAGCGATATGTTTAAAAACAGCTTTAGAAATTAATTAAAAATTTGTCTCGATACACCTAAACACCTAAAACTTAAAGGGATAATTCACTCATTAATTACTCCCTGTCATGTCATTCCAAACCCATAGGACCTTCGTTCATCTTCAGAACACAAATGAAGATATTTTGGAAAAAATCTGAGAGCTTTCCGACCCAGATAGAAACTGAACTATCACGTTCAAGGGGCGGGAAGGTAGTAAGGACATTGTTAAAATAGTTTATAAAGCTGCAAGGATAATTTTTGTGCACAAAGACAACAAAAATAAATGACTTTATTGTGTCAGTCTCCACACATTTACAAGAGTACCACGTGAAGGTAATTAATGACAGATTTTTATTTTATTTTATTATTTCATATAATATTTTCTTTTAAATAATAAAAGCTACAATTTATTTTTGTAAATGCAAAATACTTAAGTATGAGGAATGGAACATTCTGGCACTAGCAGGCTGGGTTAACGGGGAAAATTGTGTAAAAACTGTTACTTCATATGTCTTTAACACACACCGCCTTCTACAAGCTGTCATTGACTTTCACTAGTGTTTACTTCAACTGAATCTGATCTGCATTCTGATGCCAGCAAATCCATTGTGTAACATATACAGAGCGAGAGAGAGTGATCTTGAGATTCTCACAAACAAACGTCCATTTTTCACCAAAAAACATCCAATCTCATCCATATCTGATAGACACTCCTCAGTTTTAATTCATCTCTGACAGGCAGTCAGTCTGCCATCGTATGTGTTTGCACTGATGCATGAAGAAGGTTTCCTGTGTGTATTATTGTATTTTGGGCCTGAAGGCTCCGCTGCCGACCAGTGCCAGCTCTAATGTTATTTTTGGAGAGGAGTCAGGGCATTAATTTACTATGTGCAAACAATGTGATCATCTAAACTACTGTATCCCAGCTACGCAATTAAAGCCATATGGGAAGAACAAAGCTCATTTAGATGCTGTCTCTTCCATTCACTCTCACTTACTCTCTCAGAACTCAAATCAAATAATTTGACCTCTTACTGTTTCCCCTCTCATCTATTTGCAGGGTGAAAGTAGCAAAAGCTACCCTGTAGTTTTGTGTTCTTCTCTGGGAGGAATACTGAATTTCAACCGCTCTGTTTTGTCCGCCTAACGAAGGGAAATGAGAGGGAGAGAGAGAGTTGCATTCCTTAGACGGCGTAAGGACACGCTGAAGGATGTCAGAGGGTGCATGTTAGAGCGGTGCTGAACGGTAGCAAGAGCCCTGGGCTAAAGCTAAATAGGTCAGATGTGACTCATCAAAAATATTTTTGGATTGCAGTGGAGGGAAAAAAGCATGCTTCAATCAGTTAAAGTTTGCTGTTGTAGTAAAAGCTTGTGCCAGGTGAATTTCATCTGTGAAGTTTTCGTTTTAAAACAGACATTCGGTATTCTATGACATTATTAACATCTTGAAGAGATTATCACAACGTTAATACTGCTGATAAAAGAAAACTGGCAGACCTGTCGATTTTTTTGGAATTGTGAAGAAACTGCAAAATAATGCAGTAATGTGGGACGGATAATAGCCTGGGGGTCTTTTAAGCAAGTTATTAAAAAATGCTTAAAATAAGGCAATGCATACAATGAGCAGTATACATATTTTAGTTGGAGTAGCAATTCGGAGATTGCATATAAATAAGATACTGTCTCCATAAATGGTTAAAATTGAAAAGGAAAAATAATATTGGTTCCCACTTTATATTAAGTGTCCCTAATACCTGGGTACTTACATAGTAATTAGATGTGCATAATCACAGTGTAAGTACACACAGTATCTGTAAAATTTCTGTAACTACACACATGTAACAACCCTCAGAATGGTGTGTGTGAGTACAAATGTGTAACAGGACATTGGTAACAACACTTTATTCACTTCAGTACGTAGTCATGTAACAGGAATTAAATAGCTACATTTTGCAACAGCAGTATGTTTAAGAGTAACTGTAACGGGGGGATCAGGGGGTGTAGTTGGGTAGGTTTAGGGATATAGAAAGTTGATGGAGTTGGTGCACCTCTGTAATACCAGTGTATATACGTACATGGTAACTCCTCAGGAACTGCCCGCTTAATATAAAGTGTAACATTCTGGACACCAACCACAATTTATGTCTAGTTGTCTATAAAGTGTAACACTTTATTTACCAAAAAGTGCTGTTAGTCCTGTTACACATCTGTACTCACACACACCATTCTGAGGGTTGTTAGATGTGTGCAGTTTTAGAAATATTACAGCTGTAGATACTATTTACTAGATTCACATCTAGTTACTATAAGTAGACAGGTATTAGGGACACTTAAAGGAGCCGTATGTAAGAAATTTATTGTAATAATCATAAAATGTCTCTGTTATGTTCAACAGGCATTAAGAAAA
>JAUMHQ010000053.1:9385231-9401922 GCA_032361165.1 Enteromius paludinosus
ATGTTGGAAATTTCTCTTAGCCCTTCGTTTGAAGTGAGGTCCCGAAAAATCTTTGTTTCGAGGGCTATCTAGCCCTTACCTCTACCCCTCTGATCAAAGGGGAATTGAGACACCCCTACCCCTTCACGTGAACGCGCCAAACGGAGGGGTAGGAGTAAGTGTAGGGGTAAGGGGTAGAATTGGGATTGGGCCTTACAGTATAATAATATATATACACACACAACCACACATATACTTTATATACATATACTGTATATATTCTTGTCAAGTAATTAAAAAAAAAATTCATTAAAAAAGTTTAACTTAACTGAATCAAATCACTGTAAAAAAAACAACAACAAAAAAACAAAGAAAACTGGAAAAATTTATGGTAAAACACTGGCTGCTGTGGTTCCCAGAACTTGACTGTAAAAAATATGGTAACAACATTTTAGGTTGTGCGGTATTAAGTTAAACTTACATAATTTCATTAGCCAATATAATGTTAATATACCAGCCTATTCAAGTACTGAAATCTGTTTTGTATCTTTGATATACACTAATAAGCACCAAATGCAGGTGAGGAGAAAGTCACATGATGAACCAAAGCCCGTCACAAGCAGTTTTATGTTGTGAACATACATAGAAGGAGCTCAGTGTCATTCACACAAACACTAAACACCATCATAGTGAGACTCATTCAACTCAAATATACAATAAACATTAATTTAACAATATAACATGTAACATACAACCCTTATTAATCATTATTTCAAAGAAAAAACACCAAATTCAAACAAAATCTGAAATGCAATGCAGGGAATTCTGGGAATGGCAGTTTACATTTTTTCCCTGTAAAGTTACTGTTAACCATTTTTTCCCGTAGCATTTTCACAGTTTTTTACTGTTAAAATCACAGCCATTTTTTTACAGTGTACATTTGACCATTTTTACTGAACCCTTTACAAACACCTTGGAATTGTCCATGTAAACACATTTTTAAGTACACCCATTTAATAACAGAAATGGTCTTTACATGTTGTGTTTAGGAGGTTTTACTATTTTCGTAATGACATTTTCAGAAATTTGGGCTTTTCATCCAGTGAAACGCTCTCTCTGGCGCACACCCACACACAAACGTATCCTGTGGATCCGCTCAGATTCAAATTCCATCTTTATCTTTATGACTGCACCTCATCACACTGACACAGGTCAGCATGAGGCACTGTACCTTCTAACCCTCCTGCCGTGTGTGTGCAAATGTGTTTTGTGTCAGCATATGTGTGTTGGTGGCCATTATTTCCATTACCCTGTTGAAATAACCTCTCTGCTTTCAGTAACAGGCCACAGATGTGAGTGTGTCTGAGTCCAGCATTAAACTTGCACCGAATTCCTGTAGTTTCATGACCGTGTGAGTTCGGATTAGAATTGCGTCGCTCTGCAGTCGAGCATAAAAAAGGGGAAAAATGGCTGTGTTTGTTTTTTCACTGTTATGACACACACACAGACACACAGATGTAAATGCTATTAAATGCACTTCTACTGCTTATTTTGGTCAGAAATGATGTAAAAGAGTTTCTAAATGATTTCGAGAGGCCAGCAATTGTTCCGCTTGCCTAGGCTTTGGCCCCTGAGTGTGTGTTTGACTCTGTGTGTGTGTTTGTGTGTGTATCGCTGGGTTAGACCAGCAGGAGTTGGTCATGCTGCTGTGTTTGATTTAGGACTGACACATACAAATACAGTCACATATGAATTTAGCAAGGCAAAAGATAGACGTGTTCTTGGAAGACGTCTTAATCTTTAAAAGAAAGTGTTCAGAATTGTTCCAACTAAACTGCACAATGAAAAATGGGCAAACGGTGCAAAACTGAGAAAGGGAGAGGATAGATGTGGAAAGAAAGAAAGCAAGCACCTTAAACTGAGTGCCATGCATTTTATTTAATATAACTGAACAAACTATTCAAGGGAGTTTTTTTAGAGAATATTTGTGTTGACATTTTCCCACATTCAGCGTTCTGAAGTAGCAAAATACAGAAAGTGTGCTTTGGATATCCAGGGGATTCATAAAAGAAGACCTACACAGATTTGTCCTCTAGAAGAGACATGACTGACTGTATCAGAGGATCTAAGTTGACGTGACTAGCAACGGATCCTCCAAACCACTTTAACAACAGGTGCAAAGACTCAGTCAATTACTTTCTTGCTCTGTGTGTGTGTGTGTGTGAGTGAGCGAGCGAGTGTGTGATGATAATCTTTGGATACGGAAGCAGGATTTCTGTCATTTTTCCAAACAGCTGACATCATTAAATCTGCCTATGTCCTTTTTCATGTAGCAAAAAAGGTATTTAGATTTAAAACACTGCTAAGCGATACACATTTTCTAGTATTTATTTAGTTGGCTAAATTGATTTAAAGTTAGTGCAAACAGATCCGCAGATGACAGCACAAGCGCACTTGCTCCTCCGAATAGAGAAAAGAACAAAAGACAAATAAAAAGTGAACAAAAACAGACAGACTTAAAAGAAAAATAGGAAAAAGAAAGAATTGTTCTCTCAGAGAACAAAGTTCCTCTAATAAAAGCCTGCTCCACATATTCCGAAAGAGAGAGAGAGTGATTGTGTGTGTGTTTGACTGCCACGTCCGTAAAAGAAAATGCAATGGTTCGTGAATAACCCGCTGCACACACAGGTTTTTCATTCAGGAGGTGTCTCCATGTCATTAACTCTGCTTAAACATGAAACCCCATTAGCAAAATAAAGCATTAAAATAAAAGGTAAAATTACAGCTGAACCATAATCTCTGAGAGCTAAATTTCATCCACCTACGTGCATGCACACACACAGGCACACACATACAGTACGTACCTCTACTCACTTCCAGCGGTTTATGAGGTGCCAACCTGACCTGGCACAGTGCCACTCTAACAGTTTAAACTTGCCTCACCGCAGACCTGAAAGGCTTTCCGCGATCCTGATCTGCGTTCACCGAATCCCATCCAAAAAAACAAAGGAGGAGATAAACAGCATGTGTGTGTTCTCTTATCTAAGTGCAGGATGTGTTTTGTTATATAAATAGGGTAACAATACTCTTAGTGATGTGCTGCCCTCTGGATCCATTTCACTGTTAATCAGACCAATCATCCCACACTTCCCCCCTCGTTCTCCTGTAGCCGAGCCCAGATTTTACCCTGCAGAGGTGTATGTGTGAGTGTTCGTTTTTTTTTAAGTTGGATTACAGCCCGTGAGAAAGACATGGTGACTGCGTGTTCCCTTTAGATAAGATCCAGATTTTCTCCAAAGCACAGGGAGCTAAAGCAGTTCAACAGTTTTAACAGTAGAGTAACAATAACCTCAACACACGGAGCACGACCCAAAGCAATATCGCCTGTACATCTGCATATTTGTCGGAAATTGCAAACGTCTGCGGGATGACATATGTTATCACCTTTTTTCATTCCGTTTTGAGAAAGTGGGTAATGAGAGATATGTGTGTGTGTGTAAATGTGTTTTGTGTCAGCATGTGTGTGTTGGTGTGTGTGTGTGCACATATGAGACAAGGAGAAGCCAAAGGATCGTCGTTATGGGGTTGCGGCAGGAGGTCAGTGTAATGGGAGTGATCTGTTTCTGAGCTTAAAGTATTTTCCGAGCGGAATGTCCTTTACCGTCTATATACTGTGAACGCGTATGGCAGAGTGATCTAGCATAAAGCACGCACACTACCTCTGCTGCTGCTGCCGCTGAGACGTTATGCTGCCTCAAGCGGTTTTCCCTCCCTCTCCTCGTCCCAAAGCAGGCCGTAGATAGAGACGTACCAGAACAAACTCCAGTAGGCTCCTCTCCATCATAAAGCCCCACTTCCGTCTAACCATCACATCTCTGTGATCACTTCCATATGCACTCTTTCTTTCTTTCTCTTGCTCTACTGTGAGGTTGGTTTTTTTTTTGCTATACAGAAGCAAACATAAATCCATGATGTTTAGCATAATTAGCATTATTGATTTGGAGGAATAAATACATATACAAATGAATGACTGAAAAACTACTTAATTGGCTCAAGTAAATTAAATTAGGAATTGCTAAATTTTCTTCATGGAAGTATATTTTTAGTGCCTTTCAACTTGTTCGCTCTTGTTCAGAAGTGAACATAAAATAAAAGGATGTGACGTGTGGCCAGGTATGGTTTCCCATAATAGGAATTTGTGCTCTGCGTTTAACCCATCCAAGTGCACACACACAGCAGTGAAAAAATCTTTAATTAGGACCAAGCAAATTGTTAATGACAACATTTTTTTTTGTTGTTGTTACTGTGTCACAGAAACATGATTAAAAACATTTTGAATAGCAAAAAAAAAAAAGTAAAAGGTTCATTGCACACACTTTCTGTGCTGCATTGCCTGATGTGGCTTTACGGTTACAGTTGTTCAAAATTCCAAAAAAAGAAATATTTACATATCTGACTAAAAGCTTGTTTGTAAATTGCGGTCACAGAGCAGACTGAACTTTTTTTTTGGATGATTTATCATCTGTGTTGGCAGTTGTTCTACTCAGTTTAAAAGATTGTGAAAGATACACTCCTCAGATTACAGGTTAGAACAGGAACAACCAGAGAAATATTTCACACCGCAAAGTTCTTGGGTTTTAAGTTAAAGGTGTTTCCCATTTTTAATTACGAAGACTAGACTATGCTCCAGGGCTTTGTGTGTGTGTGTGTGTGTGTGTGTGTGTGGTGGGGGGGATGTGTGTTAGTTACAGTAATAAGAGAAAATGTCCTCTGGGCTGAAATACTCATGAGAACTTCAGATTTTTAAGTGCACAGAACTTTTAATGCATACTTTACTAATGAGCAGTTAAGCGTTATGCTCTTTTAAATGTTTTGAAAAATCAACTCTGAATGTCCTACTGTATATTCAGCTCGGGACTGATGCTCTAAGCTGCTATGAGTTCAGAGTTTTTCCATTTGTATACAAGATGGTGACCTAAAACTGTACGTTTGAATTACTGTAATATCTGGAGGCTCACATGAGCTTGTGTTAGTGTCTTTGTTTTGCATGGAACCGCAGTCAAACTGTTCCAAATGAAAACTCGCATTTCACAAGCTTAAAAATAACATTAATAATTCTGATACAGGATTACTTTAAAAATTAATCAGAAACTGCTAGTTAACACATTGTTCTTAATTATTTAGATCTACATGAAATTGCTTATTTGTTAGATTTTTTTTAATGTTTATTGTTTTCATGTTCTGTCTGTGTACAGTGTTTATGAACCGCTCTGTTTACCTGGTGTCTCTTTAGCTGTGTTTAGTCGAGTGTTAACAGGGTTTCTGGCATATGGATCTGAGTGTGTATATAGCCCCACGCACATGGGCTTGATGAAATTTCTGCAAATGTCCCCAGAAGAGTAGCGAAACCTGTTTATTTGTGCGCACACGCACGCATATGAGCAGGTTTTTTGTCCTCCGGGACAATATTTCTGAAAATATATACCCAGAAGAATAGCAGAACCTGACCAAACCACCTTGTGAGGCTGGCCCTGAGAGGAAAGAGAGTAAATCATGTCTTAATTAAAAATTAAAAATGCTAAAAATTACTGTTAGGGTTAGTCTGTAATGACTATAATTAGATTATAATTAACGACAGTAGATGTAATAGGAAGTCCATAGGCGGCTATACAGTAGAAGGATGTGTTACTTGTGTATATGCAACTTCCATCTGTTACAAATATAGACCTATATAGATATAGATACAGGCATAGATATATACACAGGCATTCATACACATAAACAAACACATTCAAGATTAATTTTTCTCCACACTTGAAAACTACTCATTTTGAATTGTTTGAAATCTTGAGTGAATTAAACTGAAAATTGGATAGCATGAGTATCTTTCTGCATTGATTGGCTGGGAAAATCCCTGTACTGTGTGTGTGTGTGTGTGTGTGTGTGTGTGTGTGTGTTTGTGTGTGTGTGTGTGATATCTGTAGTGTCATGCTTGGTACTAATGTGAGTTCTGGAAAAGTCATCACTGCTGATACATGATATCACTTAATCTTAGCCACATGTGTGTGTGTGTGTGTGTGTGTGTGTGTGTGTGTGTGTGTTTCAGCCTCCATAAACTCGAGTCTAACTTGTGTGTGTGTGTGTGTGTGTATGTGTGTTTGAATGGACCACTGAGATTTATTAAAGTGTTCTTCCTTCTGTCTGAGCCTTAGATGCTCTTCTCTGGCGTTTGTGCTTTAGATTGTCCTGCAGAGAGGAACTATCCTTAATCAGGACACTTTGCCAGTGGGAGAAAAATATGGAATGGACCTGTGTTGCACATCCATGAGACAATTCAAATTTTAGACTGAGGACTGTGAAAATAAATAAAGATAGATAGATAGATAGTATACTTGCAATATTTTCACTTTAGCACAATCAAATACATGTCAGTATATCTACATAAAGTACATAAATATGAAAAGTGTTTTTGTGGTATACTTAGCATGAAATAAATGTACTTTCAAATACGTGTAAAAAAAAGTATATACATTTTTCACTAGGGATGAACTCTGAGACAAACGTAGACATTAAATACATTTTAAGGTAAAACATACAAACTTGATACATTAGAGCCTACTATCAGCTGATCATTTGTCAGGTGACCTCATGACACCACTTTTTATTTTAATTGACAAAAAAAAATTTGAAATGTTCATCAAAAAAAAAAAAATTAAATAAAATAAAATAAAATAAAATATATATATATATATATATATATACAGTATATACATATATATCCAGTACAGGCAAAAATAAATGAACCCATTTAATAGACTGATCAGGTAGAAAGGTCTCCTTGAGGTAAAAATGGCAGATTATCCCTTTTTCTTGTATAGAAATATTGTGTGAGTTTGTAGCTACTGTAGCTAAAGTTCTAAACGAAGAGTGTGATGAAGTCAGTAAAGATGAAAATGTGGCTGGAAAAAATGAAATGGGTTAAGCTATAAATCAGACCCTACGTTTCATATCTCCACGTCTCTCTGCCTTCCTTTCCATTCACAAACTTAATCTTGTTCTTTCTCTTTTGAAGCCCGTGAAGTCTGGACATCATCCATGCACCCATTCCCTCGCGCTCCCTACACATGTTCCCTTTTGGTTCTGATCTCTCGAATGTGTGCGTGTTTGTGTGTGCATGTGTTTGTAATTCATAAGGTCAGAGGGTAGCCCATAAATTCGCAGTGTGACTTTGAAAGTGGATTAAGGCAGACTAGTTAAACCACTGTGAACTTTAAAACAGGACGACTGATTCATTTTAAAATTCCACACGTTCAGCTGCTGTAGATAAAAGATAAAGTCGTAATGATCAACTTCTAACAATCTGAACTCTCGTAAAACTGTTGCTGTGTATAAATAACACCTGTTTATTACCAATTAGTTGTTGTATCGATGTGTTGATCTCTGCTTCTCAGTTTTTTTCTTACTGTTCAGGCTTATTGTTCATTCAACAACTTCAACAACTGGTTAAAAATGATTCATTGGTTCTTGCATGCCATTGCATGCTCCCAGACGTTTCACTTTCTTTAATTTCAATTCATTATTTCACTTATGCTTGGAGTTGGAGGCTTCTAGTTCTAGACATGATTCAAATAAATATACAGTATATTGATTTAATAAGTAAGCTTTGGCAAAATCAGTGCAAAATCTCCAAAAGAAGCCTTGAAGATGTTTATATTTAATGAATTAATGCACTGCACCGATGCTTAATAGGAAAGTTTGGTGGAAAGTATTTCGTCCTTATTTCAGGAATATTTCAAAATGCACTCTAAACCTGCTCTTTGTTTCATGGTGTTGCTTTGAATTTGATATTTTAAGTTGTGACATTACACTGCCACAAAGCAGACGTAGATACCTTCCCACACTAATCCTTTCTGAATGCTCGGTATTCATCCTCGTATCTGCGCTTCATTTCTTTTCTGCGTGTTGACAAGCATTACCTAGGTAAAATAAAATTGTGTGTCAAATTGAAGTGAGGTGATATTAAAAAAGACAAACAAACAAACATTTCTTGTGAAGAGATGAAACTCTGAGCTACTGTCACTGCACACCGTCATTAAACCCCCATTAGTGTTATTCTACATTGTCTAGTTCTTTTGACATTTTCATATTGTATAGAGAAGTGACCAAATTATTGAATGAAACTAATTAATCCCGGTATCCACTAAAGTCACACGCACACCTCAGTTTATAATATCAAAGCTCAGTTTATTTTAGTTTGCAAAAACCCTCAGCAGCAGCAGTGGTTCTCTCTCCCGTGGTGTTCGTGGACAGTTTAATTAAAGATGTCATTGTGATAAAATGCTCTGATGTCACATTTCCATGCCTGTGTGTCAACAAAGTATTTATGCCTCTCTGCTCTCAGCAGGATTTTGGTTCCTCAAAGAGCATTTATCTTACCAGTGTTCCAGTGTTTACATTCTGCAATATTCTTCCTCGATGACTCAGTGTATTGGATAAACTTATAAACAGATCATTTTTGTTGGCGAAAATAAATAAGGCAGATGTTTATTTACACCAGCAGTAGTTTAGGGTCAGTGATTTTAGGGCACGTATAAACCTCGACTGTCTCAGCTACATGGAAAATAAACCCTGCTCTTTAGACAGCAGCTGCCCATAGGAAAGGACAGATGGAGGGAAAATAGAAGGTGTTTGTGATTGATGCAAAAGGATGAGACACAAGTGACATTTCAGTCTCACAGCCATTCATGTCCTAGCCTGTGTGTGTCTGAATGCACAAGGGTAAGGTATAATATGAAAGACAAAACATCCTTTACAGAAGGGCTCAAAAGTCCACATGAAAATACGGCATTTAGAATCTAATCTAAGCTGTAAGTAACTAAGGTTTTGGAATGATTTAGGAATGATTTTCAAAGATGAAAATGCTATGATGCGTGCAGAACATGCCACATTTCTAGGTCACTAATCAAATAAATATATTTGTGACGAGAGACCATCGAAGCACAATCACATTCTCAAAACATGCTGGAGATCATGAACTAAAGGTTTAACTTTGTGCATTAAAGCAAAGGGGAAACAAATCAATTCTGAATTCATTCTAATTTTAATGACCTTTTTCTTTTTGCTCTCAGAATTGTGAAACTAACAGTATAATTTCTAATTAAACAAAACGAAATGCAAATAAAAGCATTTCCTGAAAAAGACCGTAGATGAAGAGTCTGCTTTCATCTCTCTTATGCACTTTTTCTGCGTTTGTTTTGAGGGCCAATTTGTCCTTTATCAGGGCTATTTGGTTCTCATCAGCAGCTTTAGTAGTATCAGAACTGACAACCCTAAGTTTAACACCATATTCATGAGCAGGATATATATATATTTGTGTGTGTGAGGGGTGAGAAAGAATCGTCTCTAGCTGTCATTGATATTATGTGACAGAGAGTGCTTAACAGAATAGAAAACAGGCTTTATCAGACCTCTCTGTGACCGCTTCGCACACAAGCAGCTAGCACGCTAAACGGCACAACATCCGTTCCAGTTCATTGCATGTGTCCTGGAAAGAAACGTGGCAGAAGCAAGCAAGTGCAAAGCCATCTACTATCCTGTTTCTAGCATCTTCTTTCCAAATAACTATAAATTAAGGATGTCTATAATACTGTAGCATTCCAGTGCTGAAATATGTCATGGACACAATTGTTGGACATTTACCTCAGTCGTAAATGACAAGTGACTGATCACCGTAACTGCAGGAAAATGACATCCCAGATCCATCACCAAGGATTATTACTCTCTTAATTGGTGAAAAAAGTTCTATTCTCTTGATGTAAGTTCCATTCTTGGTTAGGATGTTTTTGTAATACAGCCCCAAATAACTACCCCGAGCTGTGGAAAAATTCAAGACCATTTCACGCTTTTAAGAGCCCAAAACTAAAACTAAAATACTGTACTATAATGAAGTATTGGTGATAAACAAGCAGAAAAAAAACATTACTGTCTCTCTTTGTCCTTTTGTTCCCAGCAGTCTCTTGCTCAGGTTTTGCAGCCTTAAGGGTAATGGCTGTTCTTAGATGCTGCTTCATAATTAGATCTTCTGTGTTCCTTACAGTCAGACTATTTTATAGTTTTAAAGGCTTTATTTGTGACGCACAGATTATTCCGTGACATATAACAGACTTATACTCCCCCCGCTCTTGCAGTCTTATGTGATTTTTTCCCCCTGGAGATCATCAGGTCGCTGTGCTTTTAGTCACAAGTAGGCGTTTCTGCTTCTTGATGCCCTGCCGTTATTAGTGAACCGCTCCACTGGCCGTAACGTCTGAAATACTGATCATTAATGAGAAGTAATGTTGGGGAAAATAATATGTCATGCTAATTAGACGGGAAAACAGTTTTCTTGCTGCTAAAAATGAACTGAAGAAAGTATAAATTTGCAACAGAGCATAATATGTCATATCACAAACTACATGAATCAATGCATGATTCAAACTAACTCAGAATGTTGACAATTTATGACAGGTTTCCTGGCATCATTTTTAATACCCTGCATGTGATGTTTCTTTTTTTCCTCAAAGACTCAAAGATTATTTTTTTCTTTCTTGCTTTCTTTCTTTTCTTTTTTATTTATTTTTTTATTTTTAAGATTTGTCAATTTCGTTTTTCTCATTTTCATACATTTGTTTTTAGCTTATTTTACTAGTGTAACTTGGCAATTGTGAAATGAGCTGTTTTATATTTTATTCTATTTCTGTTCATGTTTATTTTATGTTATGTTTAATTTTGTGTTTGAGGACAACCCTGGATTATCTCCTTGTGTCTTGCGTGTTGATTGTGTGTTGGGTTGAAATGCCGTGTGTTTCCTGTGGCGGAACTGTAGGGCTGAGCAGCGTGAGTGCTCAGTGCCGTCTGAGGACACGGTAAAGATTAAATGTTAATGGTCAGATCAAAGTGGGCAAACTGTATGGAACATGTACCAAGTCTTAATTACATGAAGCGAAAGGATAAAAGGATCAGTCCTGGATTTCTAAATAAACACTCATAACATGGCAGCATCATCTTTCTCGTGAGCAGGGGTTGCTCACGAGATCTCATGTTGCTTTCACAGCAGAGATGATTATAATAAGCATAACTGCTTCAGTGCAGCAGGTGACTATAAACTGAATTTCCATCAAACCCAGTTTTAAAGCCAAGTTAGGGATAGTGTTTTCAAATAACATGTGATTGATGACCTCGTTATATGAGCTTTTTCAGCAACAAGTAAAATGACAGTGTAATTGTTACATTTACACCGCAATATAGTTTCTTAATTAAATAAATTATAACTATTTCTTCTGTATCTTCAGAGAAATGGGTTTTCCCCCAGTCTTTCTTATTTAATTATTGTATTATGTCTTAAAAGTATGCTGCATTAAAAAGATTTGGTAATACTTCAGTATAGAGACCAATTCAAATATTAACCAGTTGCTTATTAGCATGCATATTAATAATATATTGACTGTTTATTTGTAAAGCACATAATCTACATTCATAATCCCACCCAATACCTAAACTTAACGACTACCTTACTAAATATAAAAAGCAGCAAATGTGTAGTTTATTGATCTAAAAGTTGTAGTTAATGGTTTGTTAATAGTGAGAACTGGCCCTTAAAATAAAGTGGGACAAAATATTAGTACATTTAAAAGATGTTTAAACATTCAAAAGGCCAAGAAACTAAATAATTTGATATACAAATGCTTGATGTACTTTTTATACAAATTCACAATTGAATGTAATTTCTGTGTTTGCATTGCTTGCTTGAAGATGGCAGGAAATTAAAATACATGATTTTTTACATAGATGTTACTGATGTTATTGTGAAGGATTTTTTTAATGTTTTCAAACATTTTTATTCAGAATATCATAACTTGATCTTACTATAAAAATGAAAGTTTCTCTCTGGTTCCAAATGACCATTTGTTTTATTCACATTCACCACAAGTCAGAAGAAAGTAACTTTTAATAGTTCCATTGCATCATAAGTTTATTAACAGCATTATTTTTAATTTGCTTGTTTTGGTGATTTTATCATGAGTTAATTTTATACGCTCAGAGTTCTTTTCGTAACCCAAAAGGTAAAATAAAAATGTGGAGTGGATAAGAATTGTATTAAAAAAAAAAAAAAGAAAATCAGAAAGGAAAAATTGGCAGCACTTTAGTAAACTTATCTCATTTGTTCCAGCAGTTTCCCTGGTTGTAAAGCATGTGTTAACAGCTGCCTAATATAAGAAACATAACATGTACCTCCTCACCCATTATAGTCTGTTGGTGATACCTTAAAGTTACAGGGCAGAAAGTCGGCCGAGTTAATGTCCTAGTGCCTTGACCTCTTATTACTGTTTTAAAGTTTATTGGCAGCCACTCCACCGCTATTCAACCTCTTACGACCTCCCATAACGTTCGTGAGTGTTCTGGATTGAGCTCAAACATCATCTGCAGGACAGATGATTTGTACCTGAGTCCCACGCTACAGCAACCCATCAGCCAAGTTAGCATTAGCAACCCTCTGGCTTATTTGCCTTATCCTGAAACCCAACTTTAATATGCTTGGCACATGCTAATGCTATTTATCTCCACAGATAGGACTAGCACACATGCACCATTCATCATCTTAATTGTGATTAATATTCAAATATCCTGGAGTGCTAAATGAGCTCCTTGGTGCAGCGTTTTCTCTTTAAATAAATTTCACTAGTTTGCCAATTAATATAATGCATAGGACGAGACCAGGGATAGAGGAAATGGATGAGGTTCGTTCTTGTCCGCAAGGAACTAAATTAGAATCGGGTCTGACACAGAAGCAAAAGTAGAATATACAGTACGGCAAAGATCACCGAATCCAAGCTAGTTTATGCCATTTTATGCATTTGTCGAGTTTTGCTTAATGCATATTTTAATGTAGTAAACAAATGTGTGATGATTAAAACATTTTGTGTTGTATTTACAGGGAAAACGTATTTACAGTGGTTGTTTGGGAAAATCTATTTTATATATCATCATTAGTTACGCATATTCTTGGCAGATGCCTTCTAGACAAAACAACTTTCAAGAAAGGCCAAATGTTGTACTGCAATGATTTCATCAGCCGGTAGGAACGGATGAAATGGAAAGACTAAACCATAATGTGCTGATGAAAACCAATATGATTACTGTGCTCTCAATGCATTAAGGGTCTGTTTCTTCTTGGCCAACTAGTCTGTTGTGGACAAAATCCCTCATGTTTTCTATCCCTCAGTGACTTTTGGCTGCATCCAGGCCTTTTCTATCTGTCGAGTTCAACAACGGAGGAAGGACGAGCTTAACTGTACATTTCTTGTTTTACGTGAAGTAAATAATCAAATATTTGTTACTTAGGCTGATGAGCTGTGTTCTGACATCGGTTTGTTGTTTTCACTTTCTTTTTATCTTTTGACTCGAACACAAACACATAGAAGTCAGGGAGTGGAGTATTTTAAGAATATAATATCAGGTTTTTATAAACAAGATCAGCTATTGTCCCAATGAAATTTGCTGAAACAGTGACCCCACTCTTCTGGGTTCAGTTTTACACGCCTGGCCTGGCAGTCTGACCGTATTCACAGAGATGTGTGTGTGTGTATGACACATGGACATAACGTCGAGTTGGTTTACACAGTCATATAAATAATCTTATCTAACTTCATACACACACCTCATCAAAACTCTAAACACTCACGGTCTCCCAAGATGATACCAAGATGAGCTTATAAGTCTGGCTGTCAGCAGTGCCGCCTGGGTCTCGTATACAATGTATAACAGGATTAACATAAATGGACTGATGATTGGTGAATTTCTGCTGAGAATTCGCTCCTTGGGTGCTGATTTGTCAAAAGGTTTCCACAGAAAACAGGATGCAGTGGCGGTTCATGAACTCATCTGTTCAAGGGCACAATTTCAGAAATGAAATCTATATGACTACAGTTCATCAGCCTTTGCAAATTTGAAGAAGTCCACTTCACAACATGGCAATAACAATAAAAGACTTGACCCATCGAGCACCTCTGTGTGTGTGTGTGTGTGTGAGAGAGAGAGAGAGAGAGAGAGAGAGAGAGAGAGAGAGAGAGAAATGATTAATATGGGTCAGAGCTCATTTGGAGCTGGGCTTGGTCGTGTTTCACATCCTAAATAAATCTTGGGTTTTCCCAATAAGTTCCACAAATCTTGTTGATTTACAAGAACTTAATTCTTGCTTGTTTTCAGGCCTCTCAAAGTTTTTCCAGTTGCCTTGAACCTAAAAAAAACACAACAACTCAATCTTTAGTCATAAAACCCCTCGTTTATATATTCTTAATGTAATGTGAATTCCTGCTACAGTGCATTTGGAAAGTAATCCATGAATTAGAGTTTCTAGTTTGTTCACCACCATTATGAAATGCAGTGAGCAGAACGGCAAAGTCCAGCCAAGACTTTAGCCAGCCAGGCTCCGAGAAAATTACAAGTCATTTTGTTTCGGTCTTTTATTTTTGGATTATAAATGATAATATTTATGTGTATTTATGCATATGCGCTTTTTAAGTATAAATGCTCTAATTATCAGGCACACGACAAATCCTTTTTGGAAGACATTTCGAAATATGAACGCATTGCATTCTGTGGCTGTTTGAATAAACACACATAAACTCTCTCGTTAGAGAGATGCACTGGACGGTTCGTGACCTCTCATCTGTTTTATATGCCGTTGAATACGTTGTGTGTGCCGGCCGAGCAGGCAGTATTTGCTGTGGACGTGTGTGTGTGTGTGTGTGTGAGAGAGAGGGAAAGAGACTCGGTGAGCATGTGGTGTGGTATTTAGGTCACATTTCCAGCAGGCTGGTTTTCCAGCGTCAGACAGAATTTAAGAGCGAGGTTCAGCGAGTTCTGGACGAGCGTTTCAAACTCTTGAGTTAGGAAGTAAAGCAGGCTCCTCATCTTTGCTATCATGTCCATGCAGCTTCATCATAAATACATTAAGATTTAATAGGCAGCGGAGCAGGCTGCTTCCAGATGAACCTCTGACTATGGCCCCACTTTTCACACAGTTACATAGAGACACACACACAAATATGACTGCCTTGTGCAAGTTTCTAAGACTCTCACACACTTTAGACAGGTAATGATTTACTGTTTGTGCACTTGTGTGGTTATAAGAAAGATATGATATAGTCAAGCTAAATCATTTTTTGTTTTTTTGTATACATTGTGTGTGTGTGTATATGTGCTGTCAAATGATTAATACGTTATTATTTGCTTATTTGCATCCAAAATAAGTTTTTGTTTATATGTATGTGTACTGTTTATACTTATTATGTGTATGTTAAATACACACACAAGCATATATTTAAGAAAAATGTTAAGTTTGTATGTTTAGAACATTTACATAAAATATAATTTAAATGAATACAAATGTATACAAAATACATTTTATAAATATTTGTAAAGTATGCTGTATGTGCGTCTTATATATAAATATGTGTGTGTATGTTTCAGGTTCTAATGTAAGGTAATGTAATGGTAAAAAAACATTCAAAAAACAACTAATCGTTATTTAATATTAGCTCATGTCCATTACATTATAGTAAAAGATACACGTGTGTGTATTTGTGCAAAGTTTTCAAAGTTTTCAGGTATTCAGGTACAAAAAAATAGAGCGGGAGAGAGAGTAGCTACTCTACTGACATAGACAAATGAGAGGACATGAATGAAACCACCCTGAAACTTCCCCCCTACAGATCACTGGGAATTAGAGTGAGTTAGGGGGCAGAAAGAGCAGAGAGACAGTGAGAGAAAGAGAGTTCTCCTGCTACTCCTGCTGGGATCCCTGTTAAAAGTGTCCTGCGCAGAGAAAGGAGACAGGAGAGAGTGGAGGAAACAGTGATTTAGAGGAGGAAAGACTTGTTTCTACAGAGCTCGTTAAAAAATAATTAACAATTAAACCAAGTAAAATAGAGGAAGAGAATGAAATAACTGTATAATCCCTCAACCTCCATCTCTGTCTGTCTCTATCTCTCCAGGCATCAATCTCTCCTTCTCTACTTTGCAAGGTAGCTGACGTTACAGTTCAATATTTATGCTACTCCCCAACTGCGGCTCTCTGAACTCTTACAGCGCCACATATGAAGCGTTCTCCCGCATCACGAGTGTACACAAACACACCCAGAGAGACCAATGGCAGACAAATCACAGCTCTGTGTGTGAGAGTCTGTTTACTTGCGAGGGTTTAAGCTATGGTTTGGAGGGGAATAATTGACTTGCGACATTAGAAAAATAGGGCAAAGTTCTCAAATGGAATTCTTAATGTATATGTACTATATACTACATTGATTAAAAAGTCAGTAGAAACAAAATTAAAACTAGATTGCAATTTAAAATAACTATTTTCTGTTTAAATGTATTTTAAAATGATTTATGAATTTTCAGAAGCCCCGGTGTCAAGTGATCCTTTAGAAATTCTTCAGATATGCTGATTTGGAGCTCAATAAACCTTTCTTGTTATGTTGAAAACATCTGCACTGCTAAATTTTTTGGAGTTAAGTGTTTATTTAACCTGTTAAACTCAACAAAATTACATTCAAATTGTGCCTTGAATTTTTAACCCTTTGCATGGACCAATATCCCCATATGTGGTGCCATTTGAAAGCTTAGAATCTCTATTTTATGCAGATATGAATCACTTTGTATATTTATTTTAC
>JAUMHQ010000053.1:9402022-9414556 GCA_032361165.1 Enteromius paludinosus
TACATAGACAATATATACAATAATTTTAATCAATTTCAACACTGTTTTATGTAATTTCAAAAGGTTTCCTTTAAAATGATACCAATATTTTGTATATACACCTCTGCATGTGGGTATGGGAAGCTTTTTAATTTGGTAGGACAAATGCAGGCGGAATTCCCCAAAATAGCCCCTGAGTGTAAGAGGGTAAAAATCAGGAATCTCATCGTTTTTGATCAACAGAATGAATCCTTGCTGAATAAAATTATTGCATTTAGAAACAATTACTGATCACAATTTTATAAACAGTCATATGCTATTGTAAAATTGATATAGTATCTAATACATGGTAAATCTACCCAAGTATTTATTCGTGGCAGGGACACGTTTATTTAGTTTTTTTTTAAATGCAACTGAAGTAACCTTGTTTTTAAAAAGCTGTTGAGCATTTTGAAATGTGAAGTTATGAGGATACAGGACGTTTTTGCGTGTCTGGAAACAGGAGGACACCATTTCTTAGGTTAATAATCAAGTGTGATCTGATGGCAGCTGCAGGGAGCAGTTCAGTGTTCGAGTCTGATTGGATTACTGACGAGACGAGAGATCTCAGGCTTGATTGTTCTCTTCCATCTAGTGCTGCATCATCAAACAGATGATAAAATAAAATCAATCTTTCACAGAATTACGTACATCTTCCCTTCTCTTTCTTTCTCTGTTTTCAAGTCTTTGCACTGATGTCTAACTTCACCCGTCGACCTCCCTCCTCCGGTTCTCTCTGTAGAATCTCTCTCTCTCCCTCCCTCTGGGGGCTGTAATAGTAGCAGATAGGAGCTTGCAGAGCCCACGGCATTTACCCAGAATGCACTATGGGTGAGTGGGCAGTAAATCTAATATCAGTCTTGTGCAGATTGATCACCTGTCACATGACTTTCCTAATACTCTCTAAGTCTCTTCTTGTGTCTCTGTCTCGCACCCCCTAAACTATATATATTAGTAAATACAGTAAATTATATATCATTCCTAAATATAATTATATCTCTGCTGCTGAGCTACTTTGTCATGATCATCATTACATCTGTAAGAACTTCTCAACCCCACCTTAAGGTCAAAATAGCTGTATGGCGCATTTTGTATTTTAGTTCAAAAGCTTATTGGAAATACAAGACTCTAATGTTTTTTGCACTGCAGTTTCTAGTTTATCAAACAAATTATGATTACTGGGTAGATCACTGATTAATAAAGATTGATTGTTCGTACAATGCTATGTTATGCCCACAAAATAGCATAGTGCGTGATGTAAACATACATCTGCTTCTCTTATTCCCTGCACGTATGGCTTTCTGATTTAGTAAACTTGCTCTGTTGCACCCCTGATACAGCACTGCACTTCTAAAACAGAGCATTTGAACAGCAAAAGACTTGTCGAAGCGAGATAACATCTTAGTAGTTTTGCTTTTGAGTTTGATTCAGACAAAAATGAAATTGCATTATAGTTTAGTAATATGGTTCAATGTCTTTATATATATAAGTAATGCTAACCCAGATCAAAGTAGCAGACAACAGAAGACAGACATGACACAGAATGCTTTCTGTACTCCAGCCACTGACTGACTCAATGAAAGTTTAATGCACTAAAGTCAAACAAGAGTGTTTGTGTGCGAGTCTTGAGTGGCCGGGGACAGATACCCAGAAGCATTATGAAATATTTGTGACACCGCGAGCGTCACTCAGCTTGTTGAGTTTGAAATAGCAGCATTTTGTGTTTGTGTGTATTCGAGATAGAAAAACTGACATATAGCATGGGTACATTGAACAAAAAGCGACAACTGCAAACACACGAACACTCGAATTTCATTCATTCTCTCTTATTGTGTCTTTCACACAGACAAGCAGTCAGAAACACAAGAGACGAGCGGCTTCCATAGGAAAAAACTTTATTTATCCTTTTAAAACGCTTTCTGAGGGCTGAGACTTGGCTTTAGTGTCATATATCGGGGAACTCTGAGGACACTGTGTGAATTCTACCAAAACAAAACAAAACACTGTCGCCACAGGGGCGTCAGCACTGCCAACACATACATCAAAACTTAAATCAATAATACTGAAATCTGCAACAAAATCTTAGTAAAAGAAAATTATAACAATAATAATGTAGTTCACTGAATAATAATAAAAAAAAAAATCAGCAACAGCAGGAGGAAACATTGTGCAGCACAAGCTTTTTTTGTGAACATTTTTTGTGGGAGTCGCGGTTGGCCTAAGGCCTCAGCACTGCACTGACCCGCTCTATGAACAAGTAAATTTTGTGAAAGAGTGGATGAACTGTGTGTGATGGGATGGATCTAGGCCAGAGAAAAGGTTTTCTCATTAGATTTGTCTCTCTCATAATATTGTGATAATCCTTACAGGGTCAAAAGTCACCACCAATCTGTCTCTTTGCCTGAGGGGGAGTGCGTGTACGATTGTGTGTGCGCGTCTGTTTGCATGAATGCTTGGGTTTTAAGTAAGTTCTCCTCAAATAAGTCAACCTCAATGGGAGAAATGTTATTACCAGATGTCAGTAAGATCCACACAATGTCACAGGTGTCTGATCGCAGCGTTAGAGAGGAAAGCCTCGAGTCTAATCTGATAAACAAGAAGGCTGACTGTTTTTTTTTTCCTCCACCTTATTGTTACGGTACAGACAATCATCAAAGAAAGCGTATACCTTACAGCTGTTAAGAGTGCTGCGAACCAAATGTGTAAGCTAAGCTGCAAAAAGCCTGCAGCAAAAGACTCAGTCAGTCGCTGAATAAGATCCCACTACAGCGGTGCAGATCCATAAAACTACACAAACTATTCACAGCTTTTCCTGTTAAACGGGTACAGAGAAAGCCACTGTTTATGGTATCGCTGGGATCAGCATTTGTTAATGCACTGCAAAAAAAATAAAAATAATAATCCAGTAAAATATCTAAATATTTTGGACTGTATTTATTTATTTAAGCATAAATCTCGTTTTTAAGAGATGCTTAAATATTTGCACTGGAAAACAAGAAAAAGTTACTGTGCACGAAAATGATTTTGTTGCAGTGTGGTATCCACTTTGATAAGCTGATTGGTACGGTCAGTGCACCCATGTGCATTTCTATGGGTAAAAAAAATCAAAGCTTAAAATAAAAGTTTCTAAAAGTGCTCTTCTAAGGTCAATCCTAAAGACCTGGACTGTGTCTTAAACAGCTCAGACAAACACACATAAATAATTAGTTTAGTTGCACAAGCTGTTGCTGGTTTAGTTTTGTTAAAGAAGTGTTGCTGGTGCTTGTCCTGTGCCTGATAGTGTTTATGTACGTGTATGTATATTGTGTGCTATAAGAACGAATGGTGTGTGTGTTTAGGCATTTCTTGAGTAATAACTCTCTCTCTCCTCTTTTCCTCCTTTATGAACTATGTCACGGAATATTTGACCTGGTTCCATCACAGTATTTGTAAAAACTAAACAAAACAAAACAAAAATACCACCATCCCCTCGTGAAACAGGGAGGATAAAGTGTGTGTCGGCGTGTGTGTATGTGAAGGGACTTGTTGTATGTCTTTTTGCTGCTTTAGGCTGACCTTTTAAAACCCGTTGTACAGGGACCTCTAAGTCTCCTTAATCAAAAACCAACCGAAACAGGGAGGAAAAAAACTTGAAACCATAAAACAGGAAACATTTTACTTACAAAATGTATTTTTCCAAAAAAGACTATTTACAAAAGCTTTTGCATTTTCAAAAATCCTAATTATATTTTCATTAACAGGGTCTCTAATAAAATGGAACTTTATATCAACATTTTTTCCCAACATACATTATTTACATAATCTCGGGCCTTCAAAACTAAATTAAGAAGAAAAAAAACAATAGCAATAAACCCTAATCGAAATATCATTTTAAAAATCTATTTTACGAGAAAGCTGCAGAGAAATATTGGGCTTCCTCTGATTGGCTGCGCTGGAGGCCAGATGCAAATGCTGCTAATTTGAAATTAGCATAGGCGTAAACACACCTGCCGCCACTGTTTACTGTTTATCATTTCATGTGCAGTCCATACAAAAATAGATCTAGCACTAGATTTTCCAGGATGATATGGTGAGATTGTTTTGATTCTCTGATTCCTGGATGATTCTTCTGAGTGTGTTTGTATGCAAACAGGAGAGGAGGGAGAGGTGAAGGCGTAATTTCACATGTTCTGTATGTCGATGGATTTTTGGCTTCTGCATGGGACTCTACATACACACGGTTGTACTGTTAGAGCCCATGTCTTCATCCAAACAGACAACAAAAAAAATGTTAGTGAACTAAATTATGCAAAGATACGCATTAGCATGTCTGTGGCTGAAAAGAGGTCATAGGCTCATGGTGTAGAGGCAAATCCCTAAGGATGTTTTTGACCTACAAACCTTTGGGAGATAGAATAAGAAAAACAAGATACAAATATTATTCAGCACTTCACGCATCACTGATAACAGATAGTAAATAACTACTTGTGTTCGGTGGAGGAGAGAGAGAATTTCAACTGAAACCATTCTCAAATGAACAAAAAGTGGACCGGGAGTTCTGGAAGGTCTGACATAATAAATTCCCTATTTCACTCACTCGCTGTTCCACCGAGAAGCTGTTTGTTACTGACCCGTGAACACCAAAGTGTGTACGAGTGCGAGTGCGTGTGTGTTTTTGTTCAATTGCCTCTGCAGCATGTAAAATGAATGAGTGTCTGGAGAGACGCAAGGAAATGAGAGGACATATCGAGTGTGTGAAGAAGAGAGCGGCATTCGTAACAGTGTTTAAGACATTTTCTTTGAGCGAGACACTGTGAAAGCTGCAAGAATCGAGTTGATACTGATAAAACAAAACACTGTGATGGATCAAGAGATGAAAAACAGACAAAAAAAACAAAACTAAGCGTCGTCGTAACGGTACAAAAGAAACAGACAAATGAGAGCTTCCTGCTTTGTGATGTCACTCTAGCGTCCCTCTGTGATTGGTTGTCGGCTGTTCTTCAGCAGTTGAAGTCCGTGCCTGAGTGCCACGCAATTTAGGGAGGCTTTTCTGTGCCATTGCACACACATCGAGAGCGACTGGCACGCACACGTACACACAGTGTAGTGTTCGGAAAAAGGACGGAGGAAAGGAAATCTGAGAGGAATGTCATTCGCTTAGTCTTTTTCATTCCTCTTTTGCACTTCTCCCTCTCCATCCTCTTGCACACGGAGCAGACGGGGTTAGGTAATGAAAAGAAGATTCAGGATACCTTACAAAAACAAGTTCTTATTGCGGTTACTTCGCTCGCGTTCCCTCAGACTTTGTAGTAGATATTGGCAGGGCTCTGGGGTGGCATCTCCTGCACTATGTAGACGGGGTGCCCATAGTCTCCACTCACTTTTTCATAGTGTGGACAGTAGTTATTCTCTGTTGTCCGCAGGGGGATGATGATGTCACTCGGTTCTGAGCCAGCCTGGGCGGCTCCTTTGGGCGTGGCCAGAGTGCTGAGTGACAGGGCAGTCCCGCCCCTGGGCTGTGAGTGCTTGCGGGTTCTCTTGCGAAGCTTGAGGAGCAAGACGATGAGGATGATGATGATGAGGAGGAAGATGACACAGCCAGCTCCGATAGCTGCGAAGAGGGCCGGTTTGGAGCCGAAAATTCCCTCCACTGACCCGGGACTGTTATCCTGGTTTCTTGTGCCTGAAAGTAAAGAAAAACGACATTATGAGTGACGCACACTCGTTTGCTCTTTCACTGCGAACTATCAGTAAGAACGATGTCAGCGACGCACAACTCTCATTATCAGTGTTTCGTGCTCTGTTGTCTGAGGCAAAGATAACCAAGGATGGCTGTAGAAACAAACTTCTGAGTTTGTTAGCATTGGCACTGAGCTACTTTTAAAGTAAATAAAACCGTTGCTGCGTTTATTGTTGCGCTGCCAGCTGAAACAGCTACCGATGACTCCTGCTGCTAAATAGGCATTACGAATACACATTTTTCTTTGACAATAAAATCCATGTTGTCAAGTATATTTAACGGCAATATGAAGCTAAACAACACACACCCAGATCGAAATAATCCTTTCAAATGGTAGTCCAGCAATGAACAATACAAGGTTGTGAATGTATTTCAACGCCGTACTTAAATTTTAAGCAGCATAGCATTTGTAGTTTAATAGTAGGAATGGGGCGCAATGGTCAACTAATCATCAAATTACTATCTACACTACCACAGATTTTTGGTTTTACCTAGGCTTATCAAAACTGCATTTAAATATGCAGCTTGTGGTCAAAAGTGGTGGGAAATAAACGTACTAAATGACTGAAGAATGCCCAAATGAAATCTTGTGATCCTGAACCAAGCTTAATTACAACAATTAGGTGACGAGTCATTCATATAACCCACCGACTAACCAATTTTGAGAAGTTAACGTGTCCTCTCATAGCAGAAGAAGCTGACCTCAAGAATCTGTGCGGTGTGATCACTGCATCTTGAGTCGCTCTGTTCTTTCCTAATGATTCTGTCTTTCTCTTTCTTTCTCTCCTAATGAAGTTTAGACCTCCCGTAGGTTAATGGCTGCTGGGACGTGATAAAGACATGCTACATTAACTCCTGCCTCTCTCTTGCACACACGCTGCTGCCTGAGGGAGGCAGTAGCTCTGCATTGCTGCATTTCATTTGCTGGCTTTCTTGATGAACTTTACTGTGGTAGATCTAGACTGCTGAACTCCAATCAGTTTGTCCTCTGAATATCCAATGTCATGTATAGGAAAACCCCATCATCGTCCTAAACCAGGCGCTGTAAACACAGATGATTCGCGTTTCCTCACCTCTGCCGGGCATTCCGTCCTCAATTGTGACTTTGCCTCGGTCTATCTTGCGGGAAGGGCTGGTTGTGGGGTCCTTGATCTCATTGTCCCGGTCCTGGTCTGGGAGGTCTGGTAAATCTGGATCTGGTGCATTTGGATCTGAAACATACAATCACATACATAACTAATCAGGAACAAAAAAACATTCGAGGAAATTAATTTCAGTACAGCATGTGTTTGAATGTATTCGTTTAGATTTTGGTGTCAGGATCCTTTTATGTCTAACTTCCTGTTTCTGCTTATGAGTCAGAGTACAAAATCTAAGGGCAGAAACTGTGTGTGTGCTGTGTGAAAGAACATAAAGTGTGGACAGTATGAAGTCATGCTAACTTGTATAATGTTTCACTACAATCTAATTGGTGGTTAATGACTCAGCTGACTAAATCGTTCACCAAATGAGGCTTAAATGACTTTACCTTTGGACATGCTGAAGATAAAGAAGGTGTGCGTGTGTGTAACTTACCTTGGCCCACTTTCATGATGATCTTCATGGATCTCATGCTACAAACCCCACCTTCTCTGTTTTCCAACCCTTCCTGTGTTCCATTAGAAGTTGCTATAGAGAGAGAGAGAGAGAGAGAGAAAGGGGGGGCTTGGTCATTGTCGTGGCGAATTAGGTTTAGATTTATAGGACTTTTGATTGGAGTTCTTGCTGCAAACCATGGCAGGAAAAGGAAACCCTAATTTACCTCTATAAATCACACGCAAAACACAAGCACATGCAAACACACTTATACACAGTCTCTGGCTATGGAAATGCTCATATAGCCTTTAAATCAGACCTTGCAACCTAATATTACCTTAGAAACATCCAAAAACAAACTATCGTTTGTGTGTGTGTCTCAGAACATGGACAAGATGAAAAAAGCTCCAGTGTATTCTCCTGTTACTAGACCCTATGATAGTAATCTGATCCCATGGGAATGCACAAACACACACGCCGACCATGCAGTAAGAAAAGCCATGTGTATGAACTTTCTTGCGTAGGCCCAGAAGCCTCAATTTTTCCTACAGAATGATCCCTGTGAGTTTGAGACATCAGAGACACGAACAGACCTAAAAATATGCCACGATGTACCATGTTGCATCAGTGGCACACACACACACACACACGTATACAAAGCACACAAACACACACTCCCATTATGTAGTTAAATAAACCGATATTGTCACAGCGGGTGATCCACCTTCATTCAATTTAACTCCCAATTACACTCACACAAGTTCACGCGCACACATTATTAGTTTTCATTAGTTCGTGCTCATTAAGAGCTGTGATTGAGAAGTGCTGAGAGTGTGTATGTGTAAGCACTAATGATGAACTATAGAGCAGGTAAGAAAAAAACATGTTCACAGTCGATGAGTCCTCACTAGATATGACACTTTAATATGACATTTTCAGAAGTGTCAAACAAGTGCAAATAGATTAGTTTAACTTTTTTCATGTTTTCTTGCTTAATGTAATCAGACAAAAGGTGTTACATTTTGCACACTAATGCATTTTGTAGCACAAACACTGCTTTGTTTTAATGACTTAAGTGACAACACAACGAATCTTAATCTTGCTTTTGAGTAAGCAGACTGAATCAGAGTGAATCGTTCAGAGCCATTACTAAAACTGACTGCAACTGACTCCCTCACTAAACTGTTAAAGGGACGGTTCACCCAAAAAATAAAATTCTGTCATTAATTACTCATCCTCACGTTGTTCCAAACCTGTCAGATATTTATGATGAAATCCGGGAGCTTTCTGACACTGTAAAGATAGCAACGCAACAGTTTTATGACCCAGAAAGATAAGGACATTGTTAAAACAGTCCATGTGACATCAGTGCTTCGACTGCAATGTTGTGAAGATAGCTTCCATTTCTTCTCTTCTGGTTCTTCACCACATGCACAAAGTCTTGTTTATAAGCAGAGGAATGCACATGCATTTGTCATGGAGACTGACATGGAAGAAAAGAAATAGCTGAATAATGTTTTTTCTTTTATGCACAAAAAGTATTATTGTAGCTTCATAACATTACGGTTGAAGCACTGATGTCACATGGACTATTTTAACTATTTCCTTATTATCTTTCTGGGCCATAACCATTTTATGGTTTAGTTGCTGTCTATGCAGGGTCAGAAAGCTCAAAGAATATCTGACTTTTTGTTCTGAAGAAGAATGAAAGTCTTATGGTTTTGGAAGGACATTGGGGTGAGAAATAATGACAGGATTTTCATTTTAGGGTGAACTATACCTTTAATAATTTTGGTCCCACTTATATAGATATATCGAAGGATATATTATGCGCATCTTGTCAGTAAAGCCGGTTCTTTGATTAGAGATAAATCTCCATCAGCTGTTTTGTAGATGTTGGAACCATTATCAACACAATATTTGACTTTTTTGTATAGGCAGGACATTTATATGGAGCAATCACACTAAGGATCACTTCAATGACAGAATCAATATGACCGGTTCTGTAATTTGGCAGCTAAAAAAGTCATTTGGCTCTTAAATATTTCAGCATTCCCCAAAATGTTTTGGCTCCCTTCTTATTTTATTTGATTTCTTTTGTCTGGAGCCCAGCAAAAACACAACGCTGGTTTTCCCTATCCATTTCAGCGTTACCAAAACTCGAAGAAGAAGGTCTTTTCTTTCTTCTAGTTATCACTGCTTTGACCAGTATTGGAAACTTTATAGCGGCAATATGGATCTGTGCTCAGAAAGAGCCGTGAGAGACTCCAGTGAGGGAGAAAGGCCAGGGCACCGTGCTTGTGAATGGCCCTTTGTGGGCGTGTATGGGGGAGGGGTGATGTGTGTGGTTGCTAGGAGCTGCTATGATGTCATGCAGATTGAGATGTATGGCAGTAGGCAGCGTGCCAGTCTCCTTACGGTAGCACCATGCCAACCTGTCACCGTTCCAACCACGGAATAGCATCACACGGTGCTGCTCTACGCACACACACACACACCCCATCCTGACTCTAGCACACACTCACTCCAGGCTAAAACACAACACACATTCCAGACAGGCAGGGTAATCCCACCCTGTGTACTGTTAGCAATAGGTTGGATTTGCTATGAAGCATTTTTGCGGCCACATTCTGTTGTCACTACATCACTGCTAGCTTTTAGCTGGTCAGAACATTTCGGTCTTAATAGTTTCCTGCCCCTGTGCACAAAAAAAAAGAAAAAAAAAGAAAGGAAAATTTGCTGCATGGATGGAATTAGATTATTAATTTCTAGTCAGACTCATGTCGAACTGAATTCCAAGAAGAGTAAAGTCATTACAGAGAACAAAGCAGTTATTTCTAAAAAAGAATATAGCGTAAACACACAAATCCCCAAAGACCACGCTGGGAGATTAACATGATTTAGATTTAAAACAAGGTGTAAACACACATTAGAAAAATGTGAAAGGGCTGGGGATTTACCATCTGCCTCTACGTGTGTGTTGTGTGTGTGTGAGAATGAGTAAGAGAGAGACAAAGAATGAAATATTCAGTCTTGTCACAATAAATATAGTGTTGCCCCAGTTAGCATCTCTTATTGACTGACATATAATGTGGATGCGTTTTGTGTGTGTGTGTGTGTGTGTGTATCAGCATTTGTTTGTAGCTGTACTCTCATTCTTTTGCCACTATGGAGCCATCTCATGGCGGCCTCATATTTTATCAAAAACACACACACACACACACACACATCTAGACTTGTACATACACACACACACAATCTGAAGTAGAAAAACAACAAGAAATTGTATTTTTACAGTATTTTTGGGGCAGTATTTTCACAAATAAGTATAGTGATAGATAATATATAGTCTGATTAAATAGCCATTTCAAGTGATTTTTTCTGTGTGAATTATGAAATTTAATGACAGCACATAATAGCCGATTTAAAAATAAAATATTTAATGGCTTTACCTACCCTGTTCTGTGGATCCTGACCAAGTATGAATAATTTTAATAATAGATAATAATTGTAATAACTAATAACAATTCGTATAGCACTTTTCATTGCTAAAATGCAGAAGTGATTCAAAGGAGTTTATTCATTTAAATTAATAAATCAATTAAAATCGAAATATAGATATTAATTAAAAATTAAAAGTAAAAATAATAATTAAACAAGGCACATAAAACCAGTAAAAAGCACCAAGAGCAAAAATAAATGAAACTGAATACATAGTAATACATAAAGTAATACATAAAAAAAATACTAGTCTCTTAAGTCATTGCATGGAATATTTGTATTGATGCTAATAACAAAAAATACAATATAGATATACTACTACTGATTATAAAAATAATAATTTGGAAAATTATAGCAATACTATGAAAATTCCTTATTTTAGTATCAATAAATACAGTAACTTAAGAGATTACAGTCATTCTATGAACATTCCTCTGTTACAAAATATTGCAGATTCTAACATCAAGGACTGAAGAATAGCAAGCGTTGAATATTCAGCTGCACGGCTCTGGTTTTGTTTCATATTTTCAACTATAATCATGCAGCTGTTAAATCAACATGACAGGCCCTGATTGAGCCGAAGTTTTCCCATCACATCTCACAGAATGCGAGAATCCAAACCTCAATGAACGCACATCAAATGTTCACAACCACAGCTGAGTCAGACTTTCGAAATGAATATTTTTGACAACTGTAACATTTACGTTTCAGTCGGCAGAGCCCCTATGCTGTTTCCCTCGAGTCTCTGACTGATGAGTAACTGAAACAAAAAGCGGAAGAAAAAGACGCTTCGCTGAGCGAGTTAGCCACAGTAGCCAACAGCTCCGGTCTGAGCCTTCAGGGAAAACACAACTGTAGTCGCAGAAAGATCTGAAAAACAGCTTTGTGGGAGACAAATAACGTAGCTGCTAAAGGTTTTCAGTGTTTTGGTGGGTGAGCATGTGTGTTTGTCTGTGAGATTTGGGTCAGTGTTCATTCTAATGCAGTCGACATAACACAGAGAGCCAGTGACAGGTCACTCCAACACACACACACACACACACACACATGTACACAACTCATCAGATCAGACACAGCTAGATTAGATCTTCTTTTGCTTCCAGAAGCTCATCCAATCAGATCGCTGCACTGGTCCATCAGTCGCATAACGGCCGACCTTTAAATCCGCAGGAAGAGCAGCTCAATGGGAGTGCGCGTGTGTGTGTTGTGGAAGAAAATTAAAATGCAATAACCATCCAGCCTCACCGACTCCCCTGTAATTCTACATCCAAGTACAGACGGAACCTAACGTGAATACCAAAAATGTAAATTTGTCTTCTCAGAGCAAGTATGATGGTCAGAATGGTTTTGTGCGTGTTTATGTGGTTTATGAGGACACAAATTTGTATAATGAAACATGGATATGACATAGGTATTACAATATGAAGGTGATTTATAAGGACAATTTCAGTGTCCCCGTAATTTAAAAGGCTTAAAAAAAACAGACTAAATGGTGTTTTTTTTGAAAATCTAAAAATGCACACAGTTTCCTGTAAGGGGTAGGTTTAGGTGGAGGGTCAGTGTAGGGCAATACCACATACAGTCTGTACAGTATAAAAACCATTACGCCTTTGGAGAGTCCCCATAAATCACAAAAACCAATGCGTGTGTGTGTGTGTGTGTGTGTGTGCACCTGGTATTTATCACCTTATGGGGACCAATTGTCCCCACAAAGATAGGAA